>CM070782.1:18902990-19392990 GCA_036346955.1 Dipus sagitta | reverse complement strand
CAAGGTATGGTTGCCATCTCCTGAAGGATCACCCAGCTACAGGGCTGAATTTACACACATTGACTATACTATTCCCCAGTTTCTGGGGGCTTTGTGGAAAATGGACCATCTGACTCTGGGGCCTTGCTTTCCTGATACCATCCTCCAGCCCAGCTACCTGTCCCTTGTGCGGGCTTGGCCTTTGTACTCCCTGGGTGCCAGCTATCTTATCTGACCCTTTCTCTTTACTGTCACGTTTGTTATTCTTGGATAAACTTTCAGCAGAAGCAACACGTACTTTGAGGGTCAATGCCCAGTGTTATCCCAAGGACTGTTCAAATATTTGTGACCTTGTCAACCTCCTTCTCACTGGACGGGTGTCATGGTGCTAGCAGGGGTCAATTTATTTGTGGACACAGGTATGAACCCTTTATGGAAGGCCAAGGAGGGCAGAGGGCCAGTGCAGCAGCTCTGGGTCCTGGCTGTGCACATGGGGGATGGTTAAGAAGAAAGACGAAGGTCGCAGTGCTGAGATATGTCCTGCAAGCTATATGCTCTCTTCTCAATGTGCTGAAAGGGTTCTTATGCCCATCTCACAGGCAGGAAAACTGAGGCAAGACTTTATCAGCTACTCTAGGGGTCTCATAGTTCATGTATATGCCTGTGTGAGTGTGTTTCATAGACTCTGGCAGGTGGCTGGTGACCAGGAACGTTTTCTTAGAAGTGTGCTTTAAAATCCATGAATAATATACAGAAGTTTGTTAAGGAGGTCAGCTACACTGAAATACAGTCACTGGTGGGAAAATGGTGATTCAGGGTTTCTTCCTCCTCCTCTTCTCCTCCCCTTGTTCCTCCTCCTTCTCTCTTCTTCCTCCTCCCCTTCTCCTTCTTTTTTTCCTCTTCCTTCTCTCCTCCTCCATCTCTTTATTATTATTATTATTCCACAGTGCTGGAGACATAACCAAGACCACATGTATTCTAAGCAAGCACTCTACCACTGTGCTGTACCCCAACAATATGTAAAAGTTTGATTTTTAAAAAATATTTTTATGTATTTATTTTCAAGGAAAGAAAGAGAGAGAGAAGGAAAGAATGGGTGCACCATGGACTCCAGATGCATGCTCCGCTTTGTGCGTGTGGCTTTACTTAGGTATAGGGGAATCAAATTTGGGTTGTTAGGCTTTGCAAGCAAAGTATTTTAATAACCGGTAAGCCACCTCTCCAGTCCCTACAATTTTGATTTTAAGGCAGATTCTTGCTAAGTTTCTTAAGCTGGTCTTGAAATTATAATCCTCTTGGCTTAGCCTCTGAGAAGCTAGGCTGACAGGCCCACATCATCAGGCAGAGGGGCATCTGAACTGCCTGAGCAAGCTGTGGCCTGGGACCTACCAGCAGGTCTGATAAGGATAGCAGAGGCATCGTGAGATTGAGGTCTATGCAGTTTTCTGGGATTCTGTGACATCATCAGCCTGTACCTGTGACTTCCATCAGTGATGTGTGGTATTGCCCCTCCTGTATGTCTGTCATGGACATTCACATTGGGAAGAAAGGTGACATATCAGTCCTACATTAGTAGCAACAAAGATGTCATGTATGTCCACAGGTGCCCCGGATTCCACCCACAGGGTCCTTGGCAACCTGAGCCCCCGAGATGGTGAGCAGTAGATGTGGGAATGGAAACCAGCCATGCCAGGTACTTGGTGTAAACCCAGAGTCATCTCCACCCTCCACAAGCCCTGTGGCTTTGTCCTGGGTGAACCAGCTGACCGTGACCCGTTTGGGCGGACAGGACAGAGCACTGCCTTTGAAGCCGGGTGCTTTGAAGTGACGATTTCATCAAGACCTTCCTCGTGTTGGGCAAACTCCAGCTGCCCTTCTCCCGCCCTCCCCGAATGAACGGCACCCAGCCAGCCTGAAGGCCTCTAGACACTGTTTGCCCCCCGTTCCTTCCTTTCTGTTTTAAAATTTTATTCATCGTTTTTTTCATTCACTGCAGAAGAAAGTGATGTCCTGGTTGACTGGAGGTGTATTTTCAGACAGAACTTGAAAATCTGGGAAGGGGCTGGAGAGATGGCTAAATGGTTAAGGTGCTTGCCTGCAAAGCCAAAGAACCTAGGTTCGATTCCCCAGGACCCACATAAGCCAGATGCAGAAGGGGGCACACATATCTGAAGTTAGATTTTAGTGGCTGGATGCACTGGAGTGCCCCTTTTCTCTCTCTCTCTCTCTCTTTCTCCCTCAAATAAATAAATAAAAAGAAAATAGAAGAAGTATTTCCAGGTCAGGCTTAAGAAAAGCAGGGGCTTTGACTATGGACAACACGAACATTGTCAGGATATACACACGCAGTGGTTGGGCAGCCAACTTGAGTTGATAGTTCCGACCGGGGTGTGTGGCTTTGAGCATGTAAACTTTCCCAGACTGTCTTTTCCTATAGGTAAACTGACGCAGGCTCCAAGAAGCTAACTGAGTCCTTGAAGGCCACTAAATTGGTCAGGGGATAGTGAGGTTGACATGCAGGTATAGGTGAGCATGGAGGAGACCACTCCATCACAAGCGACATCATAACAATAGGCAGAAACAATAGCAACAGTCCCTTAGGAAGTAAGGACTCCATGCCTAGCGCTGACTGACATACGTGTGGTTTCTTTAATCTTCCCCACAGCCCTGCAAGGTAACAATGATTCAGAAGCACGTAACCAGAAAGGTGATGAGATTTTTGCAAAATCACACAGCCATGGATAGCAAAACCCGAGTCTGGCTGAGCAAGGGCCCAGGCCTCATCTAGGTTGTGTCGTGATGCAAAGCCCCATGACCCCTTGATCTTTAACTATTTAATTTTTATTTATCCATTTGAGAGAGAGAGAGAGAGAATGGGCACACCAGGGCCTGTAGCCACTGTAAATGAACTCCAGATGCATGTGCCACCTTGTGCACCTGGCTTTACGTGAGTCCTGGGTAATCAAATCTGGGTCCTTTGGCTCTGCAGGCAAATGCTTTAACCATTAAGCCATCTCCCCAGCCCAACTCCTTGTTCGTGAAGGCAGCAAATGAATATTTCCAATTTTTTTTTTTTTGTTTTTTTCAAGGTAGGGTCTGGCCTAGGCTGACCTGGAATTCACTCAGTAGTCTCAAGGTGGCCTTGAACTCATGGCAATCCTCCTACCTCTGCCTCCCAAGTGCTGGGATTAAAGGCGTGTGCCACCACGGCCGGCAAATGTGTATTTCTAAAAAGAATGTCACATAGTCCCACTCTGATAGTGGCAGCGGCCTTGGGGATATGCATTCACCTTGACTTCACTGAAGACATAGCGTGGAGAGAAGAGATCTTGAATTTTGGAACAGGCAGCGGAAAGAAGGACCAGGGAAAATTGGCAGACCAGGGTGAAGAGACCACTCAAGAACCCAGCAGGCTTTCCCAGGGCTGGCACGAGCTTGGGGATAACACCAGGCTCGTTTCTACAAGATGAGATGACTTGCTCGAGATGGTCCCTGACAAGCAATTAACTTCGCAGGAGCAGCATGACAATGGGCCCAGCTCCACTTTGCCAAAACCAAAACTGCAAGCTGGGATCAAGGGAAGCCTGCAGAATTTCAACCTGATCGTCTCAAGGCTGCGTGTTATTTGGACTTGAAATCCATGCAAAAGGCTCTCGTCCATTCTCTGGGCCTCTCTTGCAAGCCATGGCTCCCATCTGTAGGCCATCTGCTGGGGCAGGAGCACAGTCCACAGTCGGGGAAAGGAAGTCTCTTGGGGAATGTTTCAGCTGGGGCCTGGACCACCAAACCTCCTCCTGGCAGGATTAGGAACAGTCTGGGGCCAGTGGGCTGCCTCTGTCTCCCTCCCAGAAGTTTCTGGCCTTGGCTTTCAGATTCCTGATTCATCTCTCCTTGGGCCAATCTTCTGTTGGCCTCCCTCACAAAGGACTCTGATGGACGGGCGAGATAACGGATACGCTTTGAAAAAGATAAAACGCCGAATCAAAGGCCACGCTGGTTACAGCAATGGGTGCCACCTATTGCCTACACCCCGACTTCCTTGCTGCCCAAGGTCAAGATCTGCTCCCAATTTGCATGTCTTGGTCAGCTGACCTGACTGGTGACCTCTGACCTCTGAGAGTGATGACACCCACCCTCCCTGGAGGGCCGGCAGCAAGAAACATGTGGTTAAACAAAACCGTTCCTGAGAGCATTCCCCATCGCGTAGGCGAGATGACTTTTCCTCCTCGCTGCAGCTGGGGTCTTGGCAAGAGTTGGGTCATGTGGAAGTCCCTCTGCAGGGACACGATCTAGCACTGCACAGCTGCTCGGGGCCTGCCTGGGAATGAAAAGGACATACCCTCGAGATAGCTGCACCAAGAGGCTGTGTTTGAACACCTTGCAGAGGCCAGGAAGTTTGTTCCATTCCCCACAGCTCCTCACTCCGTCAGACTCCTTGGGGCAAATTGATGGATTTATTTATTCAAGTAGAAAACATGCTTTGAAGACACACAGTGATCACAAAAAAAAAAAATAATCATAATAACTGAGACTGGTGGTAGGCTGGGGCAACTTGTGGATCACAAGTTCAAGGACTGTCTGTAAAACTTGGAAGACTCACGGGATGGAGAGATGGCTTAGCTGTGAAGGCATTTACCCGAGAAACCTGAAGACCCAGGTTTGATTCCCCAGTACCCACGTAAGTCAGATGCACATGGTGGCGGTGGCGTACGCATCTGGAGTTTGTTTGCAGTGGCTAGAGGCCATGGTGTGCCCATATTCTCTCTCTCCCTCCACTCTCTCTGAACTAAATAAATAAATAAGACCCTATCCCAAAGTAAAAAGTAAAATGAACTGGGCATGATGGGCGCACGCCTTTAATCCCAGCACTTGGGAGTCTGAGGTGGGCGGATCGCTGTGAGTGTGAGGCCAGCCTGAGACTACATAGTGAATTCCAAGTCAGTCTGGGCTAGAGAGAGAGAGAGAGCAAGACCCTACCTTGAAGAAAAAAAAAAGTAAAATGAGACTGAAAATGTCACTCACTTGTAGAGTGGTTGCTAAGCATGTGGAGGCCCCCGGACCAGTTCCAAGCAACACACACACACTCAGAAGAAAAAAAAATTAAAGCAACCTTTTTGGCCCCAGTAGCAGAGCGACTGTATCACATGTGTTGCAGTCCAGTTCACATTCCTGGTAGAGATCACCCAACTAAGAGCAGCTTCTGGGAAAAAAGAGGTTTATTTTGGCTTACAGGCTCGAGGGGAAGCTCCACGATGGCAGGGGAAAACGATAGCATGAGCAGAGGGTGGACATCACCCCTTGGCCAACATAAGGTGGACCATAGCAACAGGAGAGTGTGCCAAACATTGGCAAGGGGGAACTGGCTATAATACCCATAAGCCCGCCCCCAACAATACACTGCCTCCAGGAGGCATTAATTCCCAAATCTCCATCAGCTGGGAAACTAGCATTCAGAACACCTAAGTTCATGGGGGACACCTGAATCAAACCACCACAACATGTAATATATTCCTTGAATGGAACATTACGTCGTCATTCAAAAGAATGCCCTAAGTGGGCATACATCCCTACGGACACTGGCACCCTCAGTGGCGATTGCAAGGGTTTCACTACTGAGCATGTGCTGAACGGAGAGCTCCTCATGCTCAGCTCAACAAGAATGAAGCGACCCATTTGATAGGGTCGACATACGGGTGTGAGGGGGTTTGAGCAATTTTACAAAGCTAACTAGAAAAGCAGCAGCAGGGGCTACCTGGGGTCAGCGGGGAGAGAAGAGGGCTTCAAAGTTATACCGAGTGAAATGTCTCTAAAGACGCCGCGTGACTGTGTAGTTGTTAGCATTGTATGAGCATCTTTAATAAGAACCTCTTCTGAAGCTCTGCTGAAACATCAACTTTTCCTGCCCAGCCCAGGAGGCCATGAGAAAGTGAGATTTGGATTTCCCCTGGACCCAAACCCTCTGTTTCCAATCCTATAGTGCCCCTGCCTCAGTTTCCATGGTCATGTCTTCCCAAGCCTTTTGCCTCCCTCCCTCTCTTCCTTTCTTCTTTCTTCCCTCCCTCTCTACCTTTTTATTATATCCCTCCCACCAGGACCGAGATAAAAACATGTCAAATTACAAAAAGGAGAATGAGATGTGCTCAGATACTCCCTGGCCAGCAGAAGCTGACACAAGAGTGTTGCATGTTCCCCCAGTGTCTCTCTCATAACTATATGGTTTATTAAACATTTTATTTATTTATTCATTACAGGGAGAGACAGACAGAGAGAGAGAGAGAGAGAAAGAGAGAGAGAATGAGAATGGGCACACCAGAGCCTCCAGCCACTGCAAACCAACTCCAGATGCATGTGCCACCATGTCCATCTGGCTTATGTGGGTTCTTGGGAATGGAACCTGGGTCCTTAGGCTTCACAGGCAAGTGCTTAACCGCTAGGCCATCTCTCCAGAACCCCCTTAGATTTTTAAATCACTCATGTGATGAGTGGCTGCACTTTTCTCATCCACGTCTGGAGTTCTGTTGTGTAAATTCCCTTTGGCCAAGTCCTAATTCAGCACCCGACCTCAGCTCACGCATACGCTATCACAAACTCAGAGTGTACACTCGCATTTTCATATGATATCATGAGCTTAAGTGTAAGATGGGGAGGACTCAGGTGTTTACGTTTCCTTAACTGGTCTATCACTTCCTAGTTAGAATTTTCTCTCCACTTTTGTTTTGTTTTGTTTTTACTGGCTCAACAGAAGGCCAACTGTCCCACACATGCAGAGTAACTTGTCCTTTGTCTAGCTTATCTGCCTACCAGGAGCGCCCCCTCACACACACACATGTATTCAAAGTACCCAATATATCTACTTAATTATTTATTTATGAGAGAGAAAGAGGAAGAGAGAGAGAGAGAGAATGAATGGGCACGCCAGGGCCTCTAGGCACTGCAAATGAACTCCAGATGCATGCGCTATTTTGTGCATCTGGCTTCACGTGGGTCCTGGGGAATTGAACCTGGGTCCTTTGGCTTTGTAGGCAAGCACATTAACCACTAAGCCACGTCTCTCCAGCCCCTCTCCACTTTATTTTTAAGGAATCCCCTTCTCACTGGAGCATGTAAGGTTCAGGCTCACCTGCATAGATGCTGTCCAAGCCTCTGAGGATGGGCGTTTAAGCCAATTCAGTGCTGTCCACCACAAAGGGTACCCAACCTAGCCCAGGGTCAGCGAAGTCTTCCCGGAGGAGATGACCTAATGGCTCCCTTAACTGTAGTTGTATCTTTTTTTTTTTTTTTTAGTTTGTTTTCTATCTCAGGCTAGTCTTTTTATTATTATTATTTATTTTAACATAACAGAATGGGCACACCAGGGCCTTTCAGCTGTTGCAAATGAACTCCAGACGCGTGCGCGCCCCTTGTGTGCAAATGCGACATTGCACACTTGTGTCACTATGCGTCTGGCTATGTGGGACCTGGAGATTCACACATGCGTTCTTAGGCTTCGCAGGCAAGTGCCTTAACCACAAAGCCATCTCCCCAGCCCTGCATTTGAGTCTTTAAGCCGAGGAGGCCTGAGGAGAGCGAGAGCAGTGGAGGACCAGAAAGGATGATGGAGTCAGGCGGCTGAGGTTCAAACCTCAGGCCGGCCGCTTTGCAGCTATGTTACTTAAGGCAAGTGGATCACCATCTCTGAGCAGCTGTGAGATGAGGATGAAGGTGCTCCCTGGCACTGACAGACACAGGCAGGACTGGGCGAGGAGCCGCTTTCGAGGCATTTAGCATAAGGACACAGAGTGGATGTCTCATCAGCCGTCGTCAGCCGTCATCAAGAAAATAACACCTGGGGCTGAGGATGAGACTCAGACACAGATAGAGTGTTTACTTAGCATCTCCAGGGCATATATGAATGCTACTCTCACTTTCCGTTAAAGAACCTTCTCTTTTCAGATAGCAGTGACCTTGGAATGACTCAAAAGGCACCATGGTGCTGAGAAGAAGTGACAGAGGAGTACTCAGCACTGAAATATCTCTATCACACCTTCCAAGGCTCAGGGTCCATTGCGGAAGAGGGGGCAGAAAGAATGTAAGAGCCAAAGGAAGGGTAGGACTCCTTACAACATGCTCCCTCCAGACACAAAATGGCCTGGTTATCCATGACCTCACAGTGCCTGACACTACCTACACAGGACCCTCATAACATAAAGATGATGACGTCAAAATAAAAGAGGGACTGATTGAGAGGGTAACACATATGATGGAGAGTGGAGTTGCAAAGGGGAAAGTGGGGGGAGGGAGGATGGATTATTGTCTATAATTATGGAAGTTGTCAATAATTTTAAAAAAGTTGAAAAAAAAAAGAGAGGAAAAGAGAGGAGAGGGAAGAGGAGGGAAGGGAGGAAAAGAAACAATAATAATATATGGCTGCTTCTTTAAGAAGCGAAGGAGAACTCTGACACTCTCCCTGGGAATGACAGAAAGAATGTCCCATTTGAGAGTCCCAGGCTGTCCCCAGGGACAAAGTGGCCAGCTACTGACTGACCCATAACCTTGAACCACAGCCACACTTTCTGGAAGCTTCTGTTCCTCGTCCCAAGGGTGTCTGTTCAGTTGGACAGGGGTGGGGTACAGAGCACGTGCTCCATCCACCCTAGATCAGTCCCTGGGGCAACACAGGCTCCCTGGGCAGTGGGTGAAGGGGAGGTGGGAGTTATCATGATGCTGCGTCAGATGAGCCTGGAAGGGGCCAGAAACAGGGGGTGCTTGGGGGAGCTATCTCTGACGTGCACTCTGGGGCCTCTTCAGTCTGGAGAGGACCCTTTACAGCTCTTATCAATGTCATCAGAGAGGACTTTGACACCAGCAGTAACTAAAGCCGGTGGTGGTTACACCTTCCCCGAGCAGAAATGGACCCTGCTAATCATCCATCCTATGGCTAAAACCTCCTATTCTATCCCCAGGGCCAAGTCCAGTTTTGTCAGCTGCAAACCCCACCTTTTATCAATGAGGATCTTAACACGATGCTCGCGCCTCCACACTGAGCCATTGAGGAGCTTGTGAGCTGCCTGCTGGGGATCCAGGGCCTTCTGTGGAGTAGAGAACACGCCTCTTAGCATTGTCCAAAGGGTCAAGATGAGTTAGTGTATGTCCGTGGCTGATGGCAATAGCTGACCACGGCCATGCAGTTGTGGGTGTTTGGAAGTGACTGTACAGAGCACATCTGGGGCACGTATGTGGGTGGGTGTGTGCACACAGAGGCCAGAGGAAAACTTTGGGTGTCATTCTTCAGGCGATATCCAGCCATTTTTTTTCTAAAGAAGAGTCTCCCTCTAGGCCAGGGTGGCCTTGAATTCACTATATAGTCTCAGGTTGTCCTTGAACTCACAATGATCCTCCTACCTCAGCCTCTTGAGTGTGGGATTAAAGGCATGTGTTGATATCCACCCATTTTGAGATAGGGTCTCTCTCGGCCTGGAGCTCCTCCAGTAGGCTAGACTGGGTGGCCAGTGAGCTCCCCAGCACAGGAACCGCGAGCAGGAATGGCCGGCTACAGCTGTCATTTGCGTGGGTTTGGGGGATCAAACTCAGGAAGTGGTGCTTACACGACAAGCACTTAGCCACGACTCACCAATAAGGAGTCTTTTTATATGCCCTTGTGTTGGGAACAGAAACCTATAGTACCTTCTGTAATGCCCCCAGAGCCAAAAGGAGGGATAGCTGGAGGCACAGGGGCTAGTTCAGGAGCTGTGACTTCTAAGTTCCTGTGGGGCTCAAGGCCAAACCAGAGTTGCGGGACAGTGTGCCCATCAAAGTCACTGTGGTGGTCCCCAAGCTGGGAGACCTGCAGAAAGAGCCCAGGAAGAACCTGACAGCTCATACCAGTATGGGCCCAGGGCCCTTCCCAGTGGATCACCCACACACCCAGCATTCCCACTGAGGAGACCCATGGGCCTCAAAGAAAAGAGCCCTGTCATGTCCCTTCTAGGACAGAAGTGACGTGAATCCCCGGCTGGCCTCTGTCCTGACACCCCTCCAAACCATTTCACCTTCAATCCGGAGGGACTCACATTCCCTCTCCAATATCCGTTCCTCTGTGCCCTGGGCCCTGCACCAGATCCTGGCGACATCCTATCCTTCCCCAATTCCAGCTTCCCAGCTGTGATAGGAATCTTAAATAAATGTTTCCCCCGTCCTGGGACTGACTACCTTATCTCCTGTTCCTCCCCAATGGCTAGCAGTCCGGAGCCACAGGCAGCCCTGAACTCCCTTCTAATTTTAAACCTGCCCTCTGAGGCACCCTCTCTTTCCTCTCAAGGTCCCGGGAAAAGCTAAGGGGTCAGAGGTCCCTGTTGGCCAGACCAGCCCGATCAGCAGAGGCTGAAGGAACCCTCCATGGTTCCCAGGAAGGCTGTAAGGATGTCACGTGACCCACCAGCCTAGCCAATCAGAACTGGTTTTGGCCAGTGATTGGTTCTGAAGGCTCATGGAATTAAGCTTCACCAATAGTGGCTGGAGGCTGAGAATTTCTTTCTTTCTTTCTTTCTTTCTTTTTTTTTTTTTTTTTGAAACCCCCAAAAGACACATTCTCACAGGTCGTTACTAAGAGGCCAGGAAGACAGCTGAGTTGGGATGGTGATGGCTTCGCAGGCATAGTGGCTGGTGGTGCATTGCATGTGCGGTGTCCCCAGCAGGCTCATGAGTTTGAACACTTTATTCTCCAGTGGGTGGTACCTCTGGGGGAGATTGTGGAGCCTCTAGGAGGTGGGGCCTGGCTGGAGGAGGTGGGTCATAGAGGGGTTCGGCTCCCTGATCCTCTGCATTCCGTACTCCTGCCTCCGCAGCCCTCTTCCTGCTAGGATGAACTGTAACCGCTGAGCGGTGTCACGGTGATCACAAGCCAGCACGGAGTCCCCTTAGGCTCATGAAGATGTACAGACAGTGTACTCAGAGCTTAAAATTCTTTGAAGAATTGATTTTGCGGGCCTGCGATGTATGTGCGCATGTGTGTGGAGGGGTACATATTCAGGTGGAAGGCAGAGACCGACATGGGGGGGGGGCTCTTCCCCAGTCACCCTTCACCTCATTCTTCTTTTAAAAAAATATTTTATTTATTTATTTATTTGAGAGTGAGAGAAAGAGAATAGAATGGGCATGCCAGGGCCTTTAACCACTGCATATGAACTCCATATACATGTGCCATCTTGTGCATGTAGCTTACTTGGTTACTGGAGAATTGAGCCTGGGTCCTTAAGCTTTGCAGGCAAGTGCCTTAACCCCTAAGCCATCTCTGCAGCCCCCGACCTTGTTCTTTGAGACAGGGTCTGCTGGTGGAGCTTACTGATTAGGCGAGATCAGCTAGCTAGCTAGCCGTCTTTGGCCCCCTGGCTCTGGGATTAGAGGCGGATACTACCATGGTCAGCGTTGTCAGTGAGGGTGCTGGGGATCCTGGCTCAGGTCTCCCAACTACACGGCCAGTACTTCAGCCCCCGAACCATCTCCCCAGTCCCCTGGACAGCTCTGAAACATGTCCACTATCCATCAGTGAAGTGATTTTTTTTTTTTAAATGTCAGCCACAGGCTGGCTGTAGCCATGTTGACCTTGCCCCTGAGACAGGGTCTGTGTAAGGGGAAGCAGAGCCAGGTTAATGCTCAAATGACGCCCTTGCTCTGGTCTGAGTCCTGTGACGCGCCTCTGCCTGAAGTCGATTCTTCTGGCATTTTCCATCAGGGAAGCCCTGTAAGTCTTTAGTTGCCCACAATTGTAACCAGACAGACAATGCCTTCACATGCTCGCTCACACCCTGACACATAGAAGAAGCACCCAGAGAAGTGTAGACGAGGAGGGAACACGCACAACGAAGCTGCACCACATGCCAAGTGCTTCCTTCAAGTAGCTCTTGAAGCTCAGGGCCGAGCATTCCATCTTGTGGACCACAGTCCTGGCGCTCAGAGACGTTAAGAATATCTGCATAAGGGCTGGAGAAGATGGCTTAGCAATTAAGGCATTTGCCTGCAAAGCCAAAGGACCCCAATGTGATTCCCCAGGATTCACATAAGCCAGATGCACAAGGAGGCACATGCATATGGAGTTTGTTTGTAGTGGCTGAAGGCCCTGGTGCTCCCCCTTTCTCTATCTCTCTCAATATATATATATATATATATATATATATATATATATATATATAAATATTATAATATAATTATAATATATATTATAATATAATTATAATATAATATACAAATATATATTTATATAATATTATATATATATATATATATAATTTATTTATTTATTTAAAGAATATCTGTGTAAGATCACCCAGCCAGAAGTGGCCCAGCCGAGATGTCAATCCCAGGCTGCCTCAACCAGGGTCCTTTGCAAAACTTCCTGCTATGTTTATTTTTCACTATGTGTGTGTGTGTGCACATGCGTGTACATACATGTGGAGGCCAAAGGTCGACATCAGGGTCTTCCTCGATCTCTCTTCACCCTAATTTTTGAGAAAGCGTCTCTCATTGGCCCGGAGCTCACTGACTTGGCTGAACTAGTCAGGCAGCATGCCCTAGGGATCCCCCGTCTGTGCCTCCCCAGTACCGGGATTACAAACTAGCACTGTCACACTCAGCTTTTGGGGTGCTGAACTCAGGTCCTCATGTCTGCACAGCCAGGGCTGTACTGACTGAATATCACCCCAGCCCTGTGTTTCCTTGTAGACAGCATCTTGCTGCGTAGCATAAGATGACTTGAAACTCACTGTGTAATCCAGGCTGGCCTGAATCGCACAACCCTCTTGCCTTATTCTGTTGCCTTAGTGCCGGGATGCCAGGCGTGCATCAGCACACCAAACTTTTTCTGTTGTCTTATGCGTGTGTGTGTGTGTGTGTTTCCGGTTTATTGAGATGAGTAAATTTACAGTTTTCTTTGCATACAGAACAGTGCACAGGAAAATAAGCATGTATGCAACAGCTGTGCTTCTGATCAGCACTCACACACAAACTCAACTATCTAGAAATACCTCCAGCTTAGCACATCTAAGTGTTTGCCTTTTTTTAAAAAAATATATTTATTTGCATGAAGAAAGAGAGAGAGAGAGAAAGGAAGGGAAGAAGAGGGAGAAAGTATGGGCATATCAGGACCTTTTTCCACTGCAAATAAACTCCAGATGCATGTGCCACTTTGTGCATCTGGCTTTATGTGGGTACTGGGGAATCAAACCCAGGTCATTAACCTTTGCAGGCAAGTATCTTTAGTGCTGAGCCATGCATCTGTTCATATTCTATATTCTGGATACTATGCCCATCAAAACAAAACAAAACCAACACTTTCTACTTTAAAATTTATTTTTATTTATTTGCAAGCAGAGAGAGATAGAAGAAAGACAGAGAATGGGTATGCCAGAGCCTCCAACCACTGCAAAGGGACTCTAGATGCATGCATCACTTTGTGCATCCGGCTGTACGTGAGTCCTGGGGAATTGAACCTTGGTCGTTAGGCTTTGCAGGCAAGTTCCTTAACCACTGAGACATCTCTCCAGCCTTGTTTGGAATTCTAAAGTACTGTTTCAGGTTTGTGTTTATCATGACTTAGTAGGAAGCCAGACAGAAAAATGTGCCGTAGGTCATCAACCATTATCATTAAACCTAAAACCCACAAGACTTTAGCTGGGACTATTTGGGGGCAAATCAATAGAGGCTTACAAGGACATTTTCCTGTTTAAATCCTGAGCAGACATTTTCTTTTTCTGTGCCATCTTTAGAAGTCCAGGGAGGTTGTCTAGGCTGGGTTATGGGATGTGAGTGTGGCCTCCATCTTTAACTACAAGCCAGCCCTTCCTTCCTACTCACAAACTCTCCTTTCCTCTCCCCACTCCATTCCCTAGTAAGTCCAGGTCTAACCAGGGCCCTCTACTTGATGTTACTGCTTCTTCCTTCAGGGGAACGGCTCAGCCCGCACTGCCCCTCTGCTTCGGATGGGACAGGGGGTCTGCTCGCTCTTCTTTCTGACTCGCTTCTCCTCCTGTGGCCCATGGTTTACACTGCCGCGTGGCTCAGACTGTCACCCGCATATGTGTCCCCACATCTCCTCCTGGCGTCGTCACAAGCTTGGACTGTCTGAAGTGGAGCTTACCACCTTCCCTGTCTTCTTGTGCCTCACTCACAGTGAAATCAGCCATCTACCCGTTCAGGCCACCGGGACGCCGGAGTCTTGATCAAGACCCTCACATTCCATTGCACCTTCATGGATTTTTACACTGTTTTCAATAGAAGCCAATCTTCCCTTGACCTCTATGTCGTGCATGCTGTGCACGCACGTGTGTGTGTGTGTGTGCACGCGCACATGCTCTGTATGGGTGTCTAAGTACATATGTGTTTGCTGCCTTCCTTATCAGTGTAATACCCTAAACTCAGAATCTTCAAGATGTATAAAATCCCACACATGGGCTGGAGAGATGGCTCAGAGGGTTAAGGCTCTTGCTTGCAAAGCCTAATGACCCGATTCCCTAGTACCATGTAAAGCCAGATGCACAAGGTGGTGCATGTGTCTGGAGTTCATTTGCCTGGTGTGCCCATTCTTTCTATATATCTGCCTCTTTCTTGCTCATCAATAAATAAAATATATTTTTTAAATTACACACATGTTTCTCTGAACTTCAAACTTCCTTCTTTAATTGGGTCATCTAAGGCCTCTTCCATGGTCCGTTTCCCATGAACTGTAAGGCTGGGGACCTTATCCCAAAGTTGAACACAACCTTAGAAATTATTACAGGAAGATGAACTAAGAATGTGCCTATGCAGCACTTAACTCGAAGCTGGTGTATAGAAGCTTCTAGTAGGTGCTAGATATTATCACAGTCACCGCGACTGTTAATATCTTTTTTATGATCATGTTCTTTCTGGGTCATGTCCTAAAAATTTCCCATCTTGACAAATGATGACAGACAGCTACGACAGAGCAGTCACTTTTTTCATCCTGAAAATGAGCATCACTTCTCTTTAATTAGCAGCCACTGGGGAAATCAGGGTGTCTGTCCTCTCGCTGTTTATATTAACAGCTTTCTTTAATCACACATCAGATAATAGACGTCGCCACACGTGCTAAAAAATAGTCAAGTTAATTGTATCTGAATAGATGTCTGTACCCTCGGAGAAAAGCCATTTCTATTTCTGTGTGGACTCCAAGGGGTGACATCAGCTCCACAGAAAACTTGGAAATGGGAACTAACTTGACCGTGCTTGCTTTGCGGGATGAGGACTCCCCGCTCTGGCTAAGATGCTATTGGCGCAGCCAGAGTCACACTCTCTTCCCTCAGTTTCCCTTGGTTAGAAGCTGAGACTTGAGGAGAGCTGCCCAAGAATGGAGAAGCCCACCGCTCCCACACAAAACGGCAGGTCCATTGAATTTGGGAAGTTCCCTTGAGACCCTTGGGAGCCGTGGAGTTCCTATTCCCCAACCTGCACATTTGCATACCATTCTGCAAGTAATTTCTAAGATTGAGAGCTTCCTTCAAAGGCCTCTCGTAAACTCCTTAGTCTCTTGGGTTAAGAGATCCTTGGCTACTGGAACAGACTTAACCTGCAGAGAATCAGAGTATGAAACATTATAAAGGGACACTGGAGGTGCTGGAGAGATGGCTCAGTGGTTAAAGATGCTTGCTTGCAAAGCCCGATGGTCCAGGTTCAATTCCCCAGTACCCCATGTAAGCCAGATGCACAACGTAGCACATGTGTCTGGGTTTCATTTGCAGTGGCAAGAGGCCCTGGCATACCCATTTTCTCTCTCCCTCTCCCTCATTGCAAATTAATAAATAAACTATTTGGGGGCTGGAGAGATGGCTCCGTGGTTAAGGCACTTGCCTGTGAAGCCAAAGGATCCAGGTTCAATTCCTCAGTACCCACGTAAGCCAGATGCACGAGGTGGCGCATGCATCTGGAGTTCATCTACAGTGGCTGAAAGCCCTGGCATGCTAATTCTCTCGATGTCTCTTTCTTTCTTTCTTTCTTTCTTTCTTTCTTTCTTTCTTTCTTTCTCTCTCTCTCTCTCTCTCTCTCAAATAAATAAATAAATAAATAAATCACTTAAAAACTATTTGGAAAAAGCGTTGGGGATACTGGATATGCAGACAAACCCAAGTATATGCACAAAAACTGGGAGAGGCGGGGCTGTTCTGTGGGTCAGCATGGAGTCGGGAAAGACAAGGAAGGTGCCCTGTGGAGATCTGGTCTTACAGGGTGTGGAGCGCATTCTCTGGATGGTGTCTAGAGAGAGCAGGCAAAACCCGGAGAGGGAGAGTGTCAGCCCCAGAGTGGGGAGCTCAGATCCTTGTACAGATAACCAGCAATCTGAACTGTTTCTGGTTTACCACCTAATTGGAAAATGAACATAAACATTTCAGCCTCAATAGTCCCTCTCATTTCTCCATGCTTCCACAGTCGGATGAATGGAAGGAAGGCCAGAGTAGCACTGTATTCCTCCTTTTTCAAGGCTGTCTGAAAGCCAACAATAAAAGGCTGTGTTGATAAAATGTCACACATCTGAAAGGTCCCATGCACTGCTCTCACATTTAAGACTAAATTCTTTAGTTTCACAGTTGGCTTGACCAAAGTCTCTGGATGCAACCTGATGTCTTTTTTTGTTGTTTGTTTGTTTTTGTTTTTGAAAATTAGCAGTTCATATAAAGAAAGTGAATAAACAATGTTTCTTGGTCACTCTGTATCAGGCATCTCTCTCTCTCTCTCTCTCTCTCTCTCGATGTGCTCAATTTTTTTCTCATTGAACTTAAGAACAAGAGAGTTAAGCTCATGTATTGGGACATGCAGAGCTGGTTCTGGATGTGTGACTTCCATGTGAGAGGAAAGAGCAGTTGGTGTTACATTCACATCCTATCTCCCTACCATATCAGTTGTCTAAGCTGTTTTAGCAAATTGCCAAAGACTGGATTAAAACAGCAGGAAGGCCCTCACAGTTCTGGAGATTAGAAGGGATGACAGGATGAGGTCTTCCTGGGGGGCCTGAGGAATTTCATGTCTGTTCCATGCCACCCCTCTAACCCTTGGTGGTGGATGACAGCCCTTAGCCTGTCAACACATTTGTCTACAGGTAGACACTCCTATCCACATGCGTCTATTTCAGAGCTCCCTCTGTCAATCCCTTTAAATATTTTTATTTATTTATTGGCAAGCAGAAAGAGATAGAGAGGAGAAAGAGAGAGTGAATGGGTGCTCCAGGTCCTTCAGCCACCACAAATGCACTCAAGATGCATGCACCACTTTGTGCATCTGACTTTATGAGGGCACTGAGGAATTGAACCCGGGTCATTAGGCTTTGCAGGCAAGACCCTGAACCACTGAGCCATCTCTCCAGCCCTGTCAATCTCTTTACAAAGGCACTTATGGTAGGATTTAGAAACCCCTCCTTAAATGCAGGAGAAACCCACCTCAAGTTCCTTAACTTAATTGCAAGCATACAGCCCCTATTTTCATATAAAATCACATTCAGTTTCTGGGCAGAAACATGTTTGGGGGCCACCATTCAACCCACCATGGTTACATCATGTTTGAACATCCATGCCATGTCCCTTGCTCGCCACTGAGCCTCATTCTCATAAGCCTGTCCTCTGGCAGCCAAGCTGCTGATAGAATCTTCTAGAATTAGATGATACACTTGGAACTCTCAGTATAGAACCTTGCATATCCAATGCACACATAAAAGGGAGGTAGGGTCATTGTTGGGAATAACAGTGTAATAATGCTGTTAGGAGTAACGCTGCTGACGTATCCAAGAGCCTGACACAATCAGGGTGGGAACAACATCGCCTGAAACATCTAGAAAAACAGATCATGGCACTTTCCAGCTCTGGTTGTTTGGTATTCCAGAGCCATGAGAAGCAGATGACAGCATGGCATGATGACTGATGACCCCGTCCTTCCCTCCCAGACGCTGTGTCCTCAGTGCCATGGACACTGGGCACCAAACATGCTTACGCTTGCTTTCTCAAAGCCAAACACGGATGGCATCTATGGCCCCAAGGTTGGTGTGAGAAACATACACAGTTTAGAAACTCCACCAAGGTCATGAAGGAGGCCTGGGAACTCTGAAGTCACACACAGGACAATGGGTTCCAATCTCAGTAGTGCTGCATGAGAGGTGTGAGACTGAGCAAGTCATCTCACCCCTCTGAGCCTTGATGCCCTTATCCCTTATCGTCCAGGGCAACCATGTGGGAGGAGCTGGAGTGGGAGCATTGTGAGGTCCAGCACTCACCTGGCATGCCCCAACTCCCAGGTCTGTCCCCATCTCAGCACAACAAAGCAAAACCAACACTTATTTTCCATTTTTATAATATTTTATTTATTTATTTGCAAGCAGAGGGAGATAGAAGAAAGCTAGGCAGAGAGAATGGGCGCACCAGGGCTCCTAGCTGCTGCCTACAGACTCCAGATGCATGGACCACTTTGTGACTCTGGATATACGTGGGTACTGGGAATCGAATCCAGGTTCTTAGGCTTTGAAGGCAAGCACCTTAACTGCAGAGTCATCTCTCCAGCCCATTATATTTATTTATTTATGAGAGAGAAAGAGGGAGAGAGAGAGAGAGAGAGAGAGGGAGGGAGAGAATGGGCGCACCAGGGCCTTCAGCTGCTGTGAATGAATTCCAGATGCATACGCCTCCTTGTGCACATATGCGACATCACGCAGTTGCCTCCCTATGCGTCTGGCCACATGGGACCTGGAGATTCGAACATGAGTTCTTAGGCTTTGCAGGCAAGCGCCTCAACTGATAAGTCATCTCTTCAGCTCCAGCCCTTTATTTTATTTATTTATTTATTTATTTATTTATTTATTAAACATTATTTTTTTTCTTTTTTTGTTCACTTTTTATTTATTTGAGAGCGACAGACAGAGAGAGAAAGGCAGAGAGAGAGAGAGAGAGAGAGAGAGAGAATGGGCGCGCCAGGGCCTCCAGCCACTGCAAACGAACTCCAGATGCGTGCGCCCCCTTGTGCATCTGGCTAACGTGGGTCCTGGGGAATCGAGCCTTGAACCAGGGTCCTTAGGCTTCACAGGCAAGCACTTAACCGCTAAGCCATCTTTCCAGCCCTGCAGCCCTTTATTTTTAAAACATGTATCAGCTGGGAATGTATCTTAGGAGTGGAGCACTTGTTTAGGACATGTGATGCCCTGGGTTCAATCACTACTACTGAAAAAAAAAAAAAAAAACCTCAGGAGGTTTGAAGTGACATCTCACTGTGGTTTGACATAGCTGTCCCTAATACACCACTCCTATCAAGTGATGGTTGCTCATCTGTGTACATGGAGACACATTTCTTCTTGTCCTTTGCATGATTTAAAATTGGGTCTTGGTCTTTTTGTTACTGACTTCAGGGGTCTTCTTTAAAATCAGAAATCCTTATCACAAGGACAGTTTGCCAATGTTTCCTCCACCCTGTCCATTTCTTTTCTGCTTCTTGGATGACATTCTCTGTTACACAGATGTTCTTTGTTTTCAGAAAGCCCAATGCTTTACTGTAGCTTTTTCGTTGCACTCATTTCTGGTGTCGTAGCTCAGTATCTGCCTCCAAAGCCAAGGCCGCCATCTGCCGTGACTTCCCGTCCCGCCTTTCTTCTGAGAGCGGCGGCACCTTGGCTCCCATGTTAGGAGGTCAGTCTATTTGCCAGACACTTCACTCACAGGATCCTGTAGTGTGGGCTGGTGACTCACAACGAGAGTCTATTTCCAGTTTTCTTTCTTTTTTTTTTTTTCCAATATTTTATTTTTCTTTATTTGAGAGACAGAGAGAGAAATAGGGAGGGAGGGAGGGAGAGAGAGAGAGAAAGAATGGGTGCGCCAGGGCCTCCAGCCACTGCAAACAAACTCCAGGTGTGTGCGCCCCCTTGTGCATCTGGCTTATGTGGGTCCTGGGGAATTGAACCTGGGTCCTTTGGCTTTGTGGGCAAGTGCCTTAACCACTAAGCCATTTCTCCAGCCCCCTCTTTCTATTTTTTGTTCAACTTGCTTCCTCTCAGAGGAGCCCTGGCTAGGTAGAACCAACCGCCACCCCTCAGCCCCTCATTTAACCTGAACCAGGTGTAGGTGAGGGTGCAGGCCAGGAAAGGAGTCTAGTTGGGTGGCCTTGGCTCAGGAGTCCCAGGGCACTCCATGGCACGGATGGTGGATAGTGTGTGAGTGGCGGGTGGGGGGGGGGTCACGCAAAGGAGACAGGAGAGTGCTCCAGAAGACGTGGCGGCACCAGAAACAACTGAGCACTTGCTGGTGAGCAGCCAAGGAGCCAGTGCAGCCCCCCAAACCTCTGCATCTTAGCTGCAGCTTTGTAGGAGAATGGGGGTGCAGGGACTCTACTACACCAACACTGCAGTTCCGCCCAATAAGCACTAGACTTTTGTGACCAAGCGGCATTTAGGCTGTAAATAAGAGAGATGTTCCGTGAGGGACTCTGTGCTCGTTACATTGATCATTGCTGTGACTAAGTACCTGACAAAATCAGATTAAAGGGAGAAAAGGTTCATTGTGGCTCATGGTTTGAGGGACACAGTAGGACACGTGCGGAAGGCAGGACGGCTGAGGTGTGAGGCAGCTGGCCACATGGCACCTGCAGTCAGGAAGCTGGATGAATACAGGTGCCCAGCGGGGATCTCTCTTTCTTATTCACTCTGAGACCCCCAGGCCATGGAATGGTGCCATCCACATTCAAGGTGGGTCTTCCTGCCTCAGTTAAACCTCTGGGGAAATGCCCTCACAGACCCACTGAAAGGGTGTCTCTTGGGTGATCCCAAATCCCGTCAAGTTGGCCTTGAAGATGAGCCATCACCAACACAGAAAGGAAGAATGAAGAGCAACCCTTTTCGTGTGCGGTTCACACTGGCCTAACCTTTGCCATCGTGTGCATTATTATAATTTGGTAGATCAGCCTAGGGAGCGATCTACAAATCTGAAATGGACATCAGACACAGGCTGAAATACTCAGTTTCCCCAATAATAACATGAAATCAGCAAAACAATAATTTATTGAATTTTATCTGACAAGTTAGAGGAGTTTTATTTATTTATTTTTGGTGTGTGTTTTGAGGTAGGGTCTCACTCTAGCCCAGGCTGACTATGTAATCTCAGGCTGTTCTCGAACTCACAGTGATCCTCCTACCTCAGCCTCCCAAGTGCTGGAATTAAAGGCACGTACCACCATGCTAGAAATGTTTTCTTTGTTTTTCATAATTTTTAAAAAATATTTATTTATTTGAGAGAAAGAGAGAAAAAAATAGGCTGATGGAGAGAGAGAATGGGTGCAACAGGGCCTTTAGCCATTGCAAACAAACTCCAGACACATGAGCCACCTTGTGCATCTGGCTTATGTGGATACTGGGGAATTGTACCTGGGTCCTTAGGCTTTGTTGGAAAGCACCTTAACCACAAAGCCATCTCTCCAGTCCTGTTTTTCATAATTTTTGAGGCCATCCAGTTTGAGGCAAGGTATTTGGGACAATTGACCCTGATGACAAACTGTATTAGAAAAAAATAATTATGTCATCTGTTACCTTCTTAAAGAGCCCAGAGTTTTTGAAAGTTCCAATGTCAAAAATTCACTTCAAGAATTTTCCTAAGGACGTCACAGAGAACCCAAAGTTTATCCATAAAGATGTTCATGCCACTCACATTTGCTAGCAGTGAAACCGGTCAAACTCAAACGTCCGGCAACAAGGAATTACTGAACAAAAATCATGATACCTCCAGAAAATGGACTGTTAAACTATTCCAAACAGCCTCTGTAAAAGACTGTTTAATAGCATGGAGAAATGCTCACAACGAACTTCTCAGTGAGAAAATAAGATCCTGATGCACCGAGGGGAACATAATACCATTAAAAAAATCTCAGGAAAACAGCACACAGAGACAGTGGGCGTGACGTGGCCATCGTGCGTACCGGCTGGCGCGCGGTGTAAGCCTGGTTCCCAGCTTCATCTTTTCGCTCTTGATGTGGCTCACGTAGAAATCCCAGCAGCCCACCTCGCATGGAGAAACCATTAAACAGGGGAAGAATCCATTCTTCTTCACTCCAGTAGTTAAGTGTCTTAAATATCAAGTCCTTGGGTTGGCTTTTAGAAGTAACCAAGATCTAATATAAAACAGCAAATTTTTTTTTTTTGTTGCAGGGATGTTTATGTGTATGTGTTGTATGTGTTGTGTGAGTGCATGCGTGTTTGTGTGTTCATAAGTGTGTGAGCGCACACGTGTGTGGAGATTTTCTCTCACAATTCTCAGGGTGGCCTCGAACTCTTAAGGATCCTTCTATCTCTGCCTGCTGATTGCTGGGATTAAAGGCGTGCACCATAATGCCTGGGGGCAATAATTCTTTTAAAGAAGGGACAAACAAGAGGTGTTTTGTTTTAGCTTGGTCATTGGATGAGGACTTCGGGTGGTTTTTTTTTTTTTTTTTTTTTGAGACTGGGTCCCATGTAGCCCAGGCTAGCCACGATCACCATTGCTGTCTACCTTATTTTTTGAAATAAGGGTCTCACACTGAGCCTAGAGCTCACTGATTTGATCAGACTAGCTACCAGCAAGCCCCAGGGTCTTCTTCTGTCCTCCTCCCCGTCACTGGGATTGCAGGTATGTGCTGCCACACTTGGCTTCTATGTGGGTGCCTGGGATCTGAACTCAGGTCTTCATGCTTGTGAAGCACGCACTTCACCCAATGAACTATCTCCCCAGTTCCTACAGTAGGGGTTTATTTTTATTTATTTATTTGTTTGTTTGTTTGTTTTTTCAAGGTGGGGTCTCACTCTGGTCCAGGCTGACCTGGAACTCACTATGTAGACTCAGGGTGGGCTTGAACTCACGGCAATTGTCCTACCTCTGTCTCCAGAGTGCTGGGATTAAAGGCGTGCACCACCACACCCGGCTTACAATAGGGTTTTAATAGATATTTTGTCGTTGTTGGTTTGAGAGAGGGCCTCACTTAGTCCAGGCTGCTCTAAAACTCATGATGACCTTCTCGATCCTCCTGCCTCCACCGCCCAAGTGCTGAGATGACGGGGTTTGTGCCACCATGGCTGACGTAAATTATTTTTATTTTATTCATTTATTCACATTTTTTAAAATGTTTACTTATTTATTTGCAAGCAGAGAGAGGGGGAGGGACAGGATGGGTGTGCTGGAGCCTCTAGCTGCTGCAAACAAACTCCAGATGCATGTGCCACTTTGTGCATCTGGCTTTACGTGGGTACTGGGGAATCAAAACCAGGTCGTTAAGCTTTGCAGGCAAGTAAGTGCCTTAACCACCAAGCCATCTCTCCAGCTCTTACATATGTTTTTTGCTGAGGTTTATGCCACAGGAATGGGGAGGTGACTACCAAGCAGAAGGCTTAGGTTCAAACCTGCTAATGATCTGATGGTAAGGTGATTAGAATTCTTTTCACAAAGTCCCTTAGGGTTTTTATCTTGGTGGGGGACTTTTGGGGGATGAAGGCTTGAAGACAGCTCATAAGGTCATGTCCCCAAGTGTTGGAGGTGTTCAAGGATTTGGGCTCAGGGGCCGTGCCTCCCTGTGGTAACTTCTGCACTGTTCCTCAGGGAAGGTGGAAAAGCCGAGACCTGAGGAAGCTGTACTCACCCAAAGGAGCCCAGGAGTGTTGCCAGCCTTCCCCGTATGAAGACATGGATTATTTAAGCATTGTTTACTCCCTTTAAGTCACCTGGGTGCCAAAGGCTCTCTATTTGTAAAACTCATTCTTTTTTATTTTCGAGGTAGGGTCTCACTCTAACCTGGGCTGACCTGGAATTCACTATGTAGTCTCAAGGTGGCCTCGAACTCATGGCCAGCCTCCTACCTCTGCCTCCCGAGTGCTGGGATTAAAGGCGTGCGCCACCACACCCGGCTAAAAGTCATTCTTTAATGCCAGATCAAAGTCAGCTGACATTTTGCTAGACCATGACGTGCCCTTGTGAGTACTAAAGAGGTCTGCAGCCGGCCTCCCAGAGCAGGATGGGCAAGAGCCAGGTCAGGGCACAGTTGGGCCTGGCCCTTGTCATCGAGAAAAACGGATTGAATAGGCTGCCCTCTCAGCCAGCGTCCTCCCAGGGGCACGGACGCCATTCCAAGAGCTTTTATGTGGACAGGGTTTCAAGCAAAGCCTGAGTTAGCCAGGAAGGTAGCAGAATGTGGGAGCCACACAGTGAAAGGCACACCTGAGATGAGCACTGTACGGAGAGAGGTCAAGGTGACTGGCAGGAAGCAAGGCTACAGCCAGGACTACTTGGCAACTCGTGGCAGGATGTTCACAGGCAGCTTGGGCCCAAGGCAAGGGGATCCAGAAGTTCCTCTGCTAACCCCGCCCATTTGGAACACTACCCTGTCCAGTCTCAATACAACCACCTTAGTATTTTTTTAAACATGTTGTTTAGGGGTTGGAGAGATGGCTTAGTGGTTAAGGTACTTGCCTAATAAGCCTAAAGACCCAGGTTTGATTCCCCAGTGCACACATAGGCCAGATGTACAAAGTGATGCATGAGTCTTGAGTTTGTTTGCAGTGGCTGGAAGCCCTGACATGTCCATTATCTTTCTCCCTTATCTGCTTCTTTCTCTCACGCTCGCTCTCTCTTTCAAATAAATAAACAAAATATTTAAAAAATAACATTTTCTAGCCGGGCGTGGTGGCGCACACCTTTAATCCCAGCACTGGGAGGCAGAGGTAGGAGGATTGCTGTGAGTTCGAAGCCACCCTGAGACTCCATAGTGAATTCCTAGAGTGAGACCCTACCTCAAAAAAAAACAAAAAAAACCCCAAAATTAACATTTTCTTTATTTATTTGCAAGCAGCGAGCAAGAGAGAGAGAAGAAAAACAAAGAAAAAGAAATGTTTTTAAAATATTCATGGAAGCTAGAGAGATGGCTCAGTGGTTAAGGCACTTGCCTACAAAGCCTAAGGACCTGAGTTTGACTCCCTGGTACCCATGTAATGCCAGATGCCCATGGTAGTGCATGCATCTGGAGTTTGCAGTGGCTAGAGCCCTGACATGCTTGTTCTCTCTCTCTCTCTCTTTCTTTCTCTCCCTCTTTCTCTTTCAAATAGCTAAATGAAATACATATATTGTGCTACAGGTCAAACTCTAAGCCTTATGCATGGTAGGCAAGCTCTCTACAAGCGAGCTACATCCCTTGCCCAATACTAGCTTTGTAAAAAAAAAAAAAAAAAAAAAAAAAACCTTCTTGTCTTCATTTGCACTAAATGAGTATGTTTTGCATGTCATTTTAATTTTGTGTATTGTATTTTAGAGCTTTGCTTTGAGAATGATAACACGTACCCTTAACTTATCCGAGCGTAATCTGAGCTGATATTTAACATATAATCATATGCCCAGAAGTAATTCATTCTACTGTCTTCCCCTGTAACATAAGAGCCTTAGAACTGGGCGGCTGTTTACTTCCCTGGTCCTTTGTACTATCAACATTTATCTTACTTCTTTACATGTTATAAATCCCATGTTTGCTTTGTGCAATTGTCTTTTAACAAATCAAGAAATTTTTACATAGCCTTTTATATTCATCCATTTCCTCCGTGCTTCATGGTTTTGAAGAAAATCTAATTTTGTGTCTACGGCTCATTTCTTGTAGCCAAGATGGCTGATGGAGAACCCTGTGGGTTTGTCTGGTTTTGGGCTGTTTCTTTGGCTTCATGTTTGAAGTCTGGTCTAAGTGAACTCTCAATTCGTTCATTGGTTCTTGGATCGAAAATGTGTCTCCCAAGCTAGGTGTGGAGGCCTACCCTTGGAATCCCAGCACTCGGGAGGCAGAGATAGGAGGATCGCCATGAGTTCAAGGCCACCCCGAGACTCCATAGTGAATTCCAGGTCAGCTTGGGCTAGAGTGAGAACCAAAAAAAAAAAAAAAAAGAGAAAAGAAAATGTGTTTTCCCTAGTCCTCTGGTTGTTGATACTTTTTTTCTTCTTCCTTTTTGCCTTGCATCAATGTGACTGTAATGTCCTGTTCTTTCTTGACATTCCTCATCTTTTAGGGTGTGTTGAATCTTAGATCCATGGGTTCCTTTCAGACTTGGAGTATTTGCAGCAATTATTTCTTCACATGTTGTGTTGACCCCAGTTTCCGTCCTGGTCTTTGGGGGTGTCAGCCACGCTTGTGTTACACTGTTTCACGATGTCTTTATGGCTCAATAATCTGCTTCATCTTCTGCAGTGTCCCCATTGATATTAAACACATCCAGTGATTTTTCAGAAAAAAAATTTCATTTGATTCTTTTTCAGTTATTATCCCCTTTGGGTTTTTGTTTTTGTGCTTGGGTTTGTGTTCATAGTTTCTATTCCTCTGTTAATATTTCTTATCTTTTTTTTTCTGATGATGGTGATAATGGATCAAGACAGCGTCTCATTGTGTAACTCAGGCTGGCTTTGCGTTTGCAACGCTCCTGCCTCAGCCTCCTTGGCGCTGAGAGAACAGGAGCACATCACTCCACCTGACTCCCTTTTCCCATTATTCCCATGCTTCTTCTATTTCCTTGAATCTATTTATAGTTTATTTATATATTTATAGATGCCTTCAAGTCTTATGTAATAACTTCGACATCTATGCCATTTTTAAGTATGTTTTTACCTGTCTTTTTGATGTAGGTGATGGGGTATACTACCCATCCTTGGTATATCTGCTTTTTTTTTTTCTATTGTGTTCTGAAAACTGTGAGGTCTATATTGTTTAAAAATATGAAAATAATGTTTTCATTTTTAAAAAAGAAATTTGTTGGGGTGGGCTGTTCATTTTCTGAGTGTTTGTTTGCTATGTAGGCAAGGGGTAGCCCTCAGACTGCAACTAGCTCTACTCCTGATGTGTTATATTTCTAAGTGGATCAAATGCTGTCTGGGTTATTTAACACACTCTCTTCTGTCTTACTAATGAGAACTCCACTGTCTCCTGGCCCTAAGTAACCTCTGAAGTCAGGACTTAATTTCACATCCCCTCCTTCCTGTTGACTACTAAGTTTCACTGCGACCTTACCTGTATACAGTTTACTAGTTCGCCCCAATGTAAGGAGAACCCTATGCAAATTTCCTTGTCATTGCAACTTCTCTCTGCTGTCCTGCCCCACGGTTCCAGCTGCATGAGCAGCAACCAACCCCAAATCTCAGTGTTCTGCACAGTGAAAACACCCCTTGCGTGTTGGCTTGGTTTGTGCAGTGGATGGAAAGCCAGAGTGAACATGGGGTGAGATTCAATGGTTCCTGTCATTCAATGACCTCAGTTCTGTGCCTTGCTGCCTGGAGTCTGGGAAGAATTGTTTCATGTATTTATGATGGGGGTTGGGGGACACAGAGCCTTGAGAGTAAACTAATGCTTTGTGCAGTCAGTGATTTAATAAATCATTGTGGAGCTGGAGATATGGCTCAGTGATTAAGGCACTTGCCTGCTAAGCCTAATGACCTGGGTTCAGTTCCCTAGTACACACATAAAGCCAGATGCACAAAGTGGCATGTGTGTCTGGAGTCCATTTGCAGCAGCTGGAAGCCCTGGCCAGCCCATTCTGTCTATCTTTTTTTTTTTTTTCCTATCTCTCTCTGATTGCAAATAAATAAACAAAATATTTAGAAAAACAAATTACTGTGAGCTGGGGAGATAGCTCAGTGGGTAAAATGCTTGCCTTGTCAGCATGAGGGTCTGAATTTGATCCCCCAGGTCCCATGTACAAATGCCAAGCACGGTGGTATACGCTTGTCATCCCAGCACTGGGGAGGCAGAGACAGATGGATTCCTGGAGCTCACTGACCAGCCTGTCTAGCCTAATTAGTGAATTCTAGGCCAATGAGAGACCCTGTCTTAAAAAGGTGTGGGTCACACACACACACACACACACATACACACACAGTGTGTCCACACATACATGCAACTACACATACATAAAAAATAGAGACTGAGAAAAGAATGAAGGGAGAAGGAAAGAAAGGAGGAAGAAAGAAAGAAAAAAGAAAAAGAAAGCTGTAGAGAGCCCAGCATGAGAAAGAGAAAGGAAGTTCATGTCTACAGACTGACTTGAGCCTGAGCCAGACATGCACTTGTGGTTCCCCTTTTGGCGATTCTGGCTTTCCATCATCTTTTTTGGGGGGGGGGCCTCAAAACACAACCACAGCATCAACTCGGGTAGATTTGGAGTCACCAGAAACCACCGCGTGACGTGGGCGCTGGCTCTTTGGATGGCCACATTTGCCCTGTGATGTGCAGACCCCAGACAGAGTTCTCAATGTTCTTAACCCGGAGCGATTTTCCTTGACCCTCCCTGCATACCAGGCCTGGTTTTTTGCTAAATTCTAGAACTTCCCATGGGCTCTGTCTGGCCTGGTGTGGCCTCTCTGATGGAGGGAGCTCTTGCCAGTCTCCTCCTCACTCTGGTTCAGTCTTTGCTGCTCTCACCGGAGTCCCCCTCCCTTCCACACAGTTGCTCCCTGGATACTCTCACCAAAGCAGAAAGCCCTGGAAAACAGATGCTTGGCTCTTCTTTCTGACAATTCTGTACTTAGCATCCAGTTGTCTATCCCAGTAAAGCAAGACAGCACTCTGGCTCAAATCACAGGCTTCAGAATTGGAACCTTGGCTCTGAAAAAACTGTCCACAAGTGATTTTTCCCAGGATGATTCCATGGCTATAAGCTTTAGTTTCTGTGTCTGCAAGGTAGAGGGAAATAAGCTATGATGGGGGATTAACTGAGATAATAAATACAAAATATATACTATAAGGTGGAAATCTAAGCTCATGTTCTTTCTAAACTCCTCCTTCCTTCAGTCTCTTGGGTATAAAAATAATTTCAGCAGGATCTCTTTGGTGCTAGGTCTGGGGACATTTTAATCAATGTTTAGATAATCTACACACCATGTCTATATTGGTGTGTTGTTCAAACAAATGGCTTATTACCTAAGTTTTCTCATTGAAGGTTCACATTGCCCCCTAGTCCCTACTCCACACCTTGGGCTTCTGTCTTCAGCTGTTAGAAGTCAGAGAGAACCACAGAGACAATGGAACCCTTTTCCAAGATTGCTCAATGCCTTTTGGTTATGCTCCAGTCCCCAGGCAGTGTGAGTGAGGCTGGGCAGGCATGCCCGGCCACCATCCAGACAGCAGTGGTTTCTATACTCTCCCTGTGTCCTGGCTTCCTTGATCCGTTTCCTACATTCACTGCGACCCCGTTGTTGCTGGTGTTGATACAGGGGCTCACTAGTAGCCCAGGCTAGGCTGTAACTACTCAAGGCAATCCTCCTGCCTCAGTGTCCCCAAGTATTCACTTTACCAGAGTACACTGCTGACAAATGTTTCCACTACTGGGCTTGAGCATTTGCTGTGTCTAACCTTGAGCAGAACTTCATCCTTTTCTCTCCAACCCTGGAAGGTTTACCTCAGCCCCGTTTCACCGATGAGGAAAATGCAGGTTGCTCAGTGGTCAGGCACTTTCCTCATATGCCCGAGACCCTGGGTCGGTCACCACCACTTCCAGCCTCAAGAATAAAAAGTCTGTGTCAGCCTCTACCGCCTGCTTGGAAAGACCTTGAACTCCCAGTCTCCACTGTACATAGGAAGCTCATCTGCCACACTCTATTTCTATTTTCTTTAACGCAGTGAGTTTTCATAGCCTCTCTGCCCTCCCTGGCCCCCACCTTCATTCTTTTATAGAACATTCAAAACCTGCTGCCTCTGAAAGGCAAAACAAACCTGAAAGCCCCAGCGAAATGAAAATGCAAGGCTTCTTCGAAACTTAAGTAGCATTAGAAGCAATTACATGTGTGCGAATGCAAAAAAAAGCCTGTTGCTAGCTCTGACTCCCCATGCCCCAGCCACCAAGAGAGAGAGAGGCTGTTAACTGTTTCTGAGCCCACAGCTCCAGGCAGCAGCCAGCCTGAGCTCCTGTTTCTCCTGCTATCGTTGTTCCTGGAAGATGGCAGCACCTCTCTTTCCAAAACTGATGTCTGTTCATTAGGAGCAGTGAATGTGTTTAATCCCAAAAGACACCTTGATGGGAACAAAGTTACATAGCAGCTAAGTACAGAACTGTATAATTCATCTGTTAAACACGTTCTTTCTCCTCTCTCTGTCTCTCACTCTGTCATTCTGTTTTCTTCTCTCTCTGCTCTCTTGCTGTCATTCTCTCTCATCCTTGCTCTCTTTTCTTCTCTCACTCTCATTCTCTCCCTCTCTCCTAAAATGCCACCTTAAATCTTTGCATTTAATAGCAACTTTTCTTCCTATTTCGAGGTGGCATCTGGTGACTGGAACAAAAGATTATGTTCACATAAGAGCACGGCAGAAAGATGAGGAGGAAAGGATTGAACAAAAAGAGGCCGTATGAAAGATGCATTTTATAAAGTATACAAAAATATAAGTAATATGGCCTTAGTAATATAAGGGAAACTTGGGCTCAAGAGATGGCTTAGCGGTTAAGGTATTTACCTGTGAAGCCAAAGGACCCAGGTTTGATTCCCCAGGATTCCACGTAAGCCAGATGCAAAAAGTGATGCATGTGTTTGGAGGTCGTTTGCAGTGGCTGGAGGCTCTGGCACATCCATTCTCTCTCTCTCTGTCTCTCTCTCTCTCTCTCTCTCTCTCTCTCTATATATATATATATATATATATATATATATATATATATATATATATATCTTTCTCTCTTCCTCAAATAAAGAGAAAATATTTTAAAAGCAAATAAATAAAAGGAAAATTTGCTCAGAAACATACCCCAGCCACAGTCTGAGGGAGCGGGGACAGGAAGCCCTTGGGGTGTTTTGCCTTAGCTGACGACTGCTGACTTAACCGGCTGCCTACACTGTGAGGCCTCCACTCTCACATACGTCTGTCAGTTCTATGGCCCGAACTGTGCTCGTGGGGCAGTGATGCTCCACACTGCCTGTTCTGGGCTGGAGGGCCCCGGGGCCGGTGGGAAACCCCACAGCCATGGCTTCCCATTCGAACAGCTGTATCAGGCAGGGTCTCCTTTGGCCTTCCACACAGACGGTCCATGTGGAGGAAGGAACTGGACTTTTAGAAGTGCCAGCTTCCAACAGGCAGGAACTGCTAGCCCAGGATTCTCAGAAGCTGCTTGTCTCCTCCAGGCCAGTCACAAATCGGTCTGCGAGGAGGCACATAGAGACTGCAATATGGAGTGAGAGGCAAGGTGGAGATGAATTTCCCGCCTTTGAAGACCCGTCACTCGGGAGCTAGCAGGTTGCTGGATCGCAAGGCTTTCGAACCCAAACTCAGCACAGTGGCGTATCCTGCAGCCTTCAAAGGGAAGCAGCTGGAGCTGGATTCAAAAGCAGTGTTGACTCTTGGGGACATCAAAATGATAGAAGAGGCCCAGAACCACTTGAGGGTGTGGGAGAAGGTGTGTGTGAAGTAAGGGGGCTGTCTGTCCAATCGGAGCTCTCTTGTTGACAGATATTTATTGAGGTAGCAAGGTTGTTAAAAAATGCAGGAAGAAAATAGTCACATGGGGGGGGGGGCGATGAGGGGGGCTTGTTCTAGAGGCATGTGGGTGGCTGTGATCCAAGAGACACAGGGCTTCTGGAAGCTTGTCCCGTCATTCTCTCTGATTGGAGTGATGGAGGCATGGAGGCTCAATTGTTAAATTGCTTATTTATGCAGTTTTCTTTCTCCCTTCTCATTCTCATTCACCCTTCCTCCCTCCATCCCTCCCTTTCTCATTTCCTTCCTTTCTTCCTCCCTACCTTCCTTCTTCCCTCCCTTCCTCTCTTTCTTCCTCCCTCCCTCCCTCCCTCCCTCCCTCCCTCCCTCCCTCCCTCCTTTCGTTCCTTACTTCCTGCCTCCTTCCCTCCCTCCTTCCCTCCCTTATTCCCTCCCTTTCTCCCTCCCTCCCTCTCTTTCTCCTTCCTTCCCTCCCTCCCTCCCTCCCTTGGCTGGAGATTGAACACAGGCCTTGAGCATGCTGGACAAGTATTCTACATTCTCAGCCCCATATTTCCTGTTCACATGTTATATTTCTAACATGATTTTCTTTTAAACAATTCAAAGTTTGCAGATTTGGGGTCAATTTAAATTTGGGGCATGCATATTTGAAATGCACAGCTCTAGTCGCTGCCCTGCCGAAGCACCACTGCCCACACGCTCAGGTTCACTCCTGAGCATGATAAACGTGGAGTTCTAACCTGGGCGAAGTCCCCGAATCGCACCAGATGTTCTGATACATCCACTGTGCCAGATCCAGAGGCGCGCCTGCAAGGGTTAAGTCTTGAGTGCAGGGATCACGGAATGACCAGGGCTGGTGAGCAGCAGCTCCAAGGTCACACCCTATTTGCTCCCTGTCCTTGGCTCTCAGCTTCCTCCGTACCAAAGCTCTTGGCACAGGGGCTCCACACCATCACCACCTCACCCATCCCCTGAGCTCTAGCCAGCCCAATCCAGATCAGACAGCACCCAAGTGCTGGGTAACACAAAAGCTCCATTGTTCATGTCCTGGTTTTGTGCAGGAAGTGGCCCATCACAGCCACTGGGGGACTTGGCCAAGCCTCAGGCTCAGATGGAAGATGCACCTCTTGGCTGCTGAGTGTGCACAGGTCGACAGTGGCTGCCCTTGGCCACGCCAGGGTGTAACAAAGCCAAAGGCGCCCGTGATCTGCCTAGGACGCAGGCAGCGCGAGGGCAGTGAAAAGGGACGCCTTCAAATTCCAGGAATCACATGGTGTTTGTTGTTTAGCCAACCTTCCTTCCACCCTCCTCCCTCTCCTCCTCAGCACCGGGACCTGCGGCTGCTGCCCTGGGCTGGAGAGAATCCACATCAAATAGAAACATAACACGCAGCGCACCTCTATTTGGGTTTTAGGGACTGGACCATTTCAAGGGGACAGGAGCAGAGCCTTTGAGGGCAGTTACTGCTGGGCCGCACTGAACCATGAGCTAATTAGATCTATTGGAGAAAAAGATCTTTTATTTTTTTTTAAGTGATGTCTGCATTGTTTCTTTTGAGAAATTATTGAGCTTTATGATGGCACTTATTTTTATGGGTCCTAGAGAAACAGACTGAATGCCATGTTGTCATTAGTAACTTCAAGGGGCTGGGGGCACCGAGAGGGATGTTGTCAGCAGGGACAATACATTGTCACAGTCCTTTCAGATTCCTTATTGTGTTGTGGTCCCCAACCGCCCTGTAGGGCAAGTGGGTCAGGCATCCTTAGCACAGTTCCGAAGATAAAATTGATAATGAAAGAGGAGTTAGTTTTTCCAAAACTCGTGTTTACAGAGCAAATTATTTTTTTCCTTTCTTTACTTTCAAAAGTAGAGACTTTGACCAGGAGGTTTTCTGCTGTGAGTAATACAAACACTTCCCTATTCATGATACCAATGACTTGTGATAGTAATATTAAGACAGAGAAAAAGGAAACTGGGGAAGAAATTGAAAGAGTAAAAAAGAAGCTGGAGGAAGATAGAAAAAGACGGTTGGAAGAAAAAAGAGAGGGTAGTGGAGGAAGGGAAGGAGAAGGTGGAAGAGGAGGAAGAGGAAGGGAAAGAAAAAGAACCAAAGGAGAAAGAAAAGAAGAGGAAGGAGAGGAGGAGGAAGGGAAGAAAGACAAAGAGAAATAGAGTGAAAAGAGGAAGAGAAGGACTGCAGGTCTGGAGAAGACAAAGGACAAGAAGGAAGGTGGGAGAAAGAAATGAAAGATAAAATAGAAAATGAGGGGCTAGAAAGATGCCTCAGCAGTTAAGGCACTTACTTGCAAGGCCTAACGACCCAGGTTCGATTCCCCAGTACCCACATTAAGCCAAATGCACAAAGGAGAACATGCATCTGAAGTTTATTTTCAGCAGCTAGAGACCCTGGCGTGTCCATTCTCTCTCTCTCTCTCTCTCTCTGTGTATGTCTTTGTGCCTGTCTCTCTTCTCTCTGCTTGCAAATAAATAATAAATAAATAAATAGCAAAAAGAAAAAATAAATAAAATGAAAGCTGAAGGAGTTCTGGGGTTTCCTAAATAACAGCGTGGACCGCGGATCATGTGCTGCTCTTTCTTACCACTTCCAACGTGACCACCTGGTAGACGACTGTGTGAAGCTGGTTCATCCTGAGAAACTGATGGGACTCCACTGAGGCTGGAGCCGCATTCAGCCGAGAGCAGCAAGGCTGGTCCAGAGGAGTGTGACCACAAGAAAGGAGGCAGGTGTAGGCATCCACAGATGGCAGCTCTGGTACGCTCCTCACCTGAGCCACGTTAGCTCTGCACAACTGCTAAGCATCAGAGTCTCCTAAGGCCGGCAGGCAGTGGCTGAGGAAGCACTGGGTGGTTGGCACTTAAATTCTGACCACTAAATTCAGGAGTCTGTGGTTGCCAGTGGGAAAACATTCCTATTCAAGGTCATGTAATTTAAAAAAAAAAATTATTTATTTGCAAGGGGGGGAGAGGCAGGAGAGAGGGGGAATGGGCCTTCTTGCCCCTGCAAACGAACTCCAGACACAAACACCACTTGGGGCATGTGGCTTTAAGTGGGCACTGGGGAATCGAACTTGGGCTGCCAGGCTTTGCAAGCAAGCGCCTTTAATCAATTGAGCCATCTCTCCAGCCCATGTAATTTTGTTTTGAAAGGAACTGATTTCTCATTTAAGTTGAGAAGTGCATCCAGGGTTGCACGTAGCTTCAGCCATGACTGTCTTCAGGGATGGGAACCATATTGTAAGAAGCTGGAAGACAGAAAAGGAGGGCATGAAGGAGGAAGAGAGGGTAGTGGAGGAAATTCAACTAACTTCGAGAAGATTCATTCTGAAACGCTCCATGGACACATGTGCACCAAGTTTCATCCTTCCTATTTATCACGCTTGGACAAAGCTACTTTACTACATTAAAACTCTAACACATCTGAGAACTGATTCTCATTGGGCTAATAGGAGTCATATGTCCATTCTGAGCCAGCCAATCACTAGCCAAGAGATTGGACTATTCTGATTGGTCAGAATAAGGCCATGTGCCCACAACCACATTTGCCACTTTGCCTGAGGCCTAGGAGAGGGACGATTGTTTAAAGTATTGAAATACTGGGTGATTTTACCTCAAGCGTGGAAAGTGGATTCGAATAGATAAACAGTAGAAATTCAACTCACCCTTGCTCAATCAGCTTTTGTCATTGTACAGTATTTTCTGGAATTCTCATCTAGTTCAGTGGGGGATTTTTTTTTTTTTTCTGAAATGAGGCAACTATGTTACGAAATTAATGAGCTCATTTTCCTTACTTGATAGCAGAGAGGCCAAGTGACATAGGCTCAGGAGCACAGCTGTTGAGAGAGAGAGGCAGCCTTGCTCCTGGTACCGGGACAGGGACACCAGGCTGGTGATGGCCCTAGCACCCGTCTTCCCAGGACTGTTTTCATTAATCCAGCAACCGAGCATCTGGCAAGTTTGCAGGGAGCCTTGCAGCAGAGCCCGACTGAAGGGGATGTTCTGAACCCGGGAACAAGATGGTGTCAGAAATCCAAACGCAAAGCAGACGTTCCCACATCCTCATTAGCCGGCAGTGAGTGAGCAGCGCGAATCATCCCTTCCTATTTACAGGCATGCCAGTGTGACCAGCGAGCAGGGCCTCTGAAAACCCAGGCAGGGAAGTAGGGAGAGGGGCATGCTTAGGACTGATGCCAGAGCTCTTAAGGACGTCCGAGGAAGAAAGGTTGTCTGATGGCGTTAGTGAGATCTTGAGCAGTTGTCTAAATGAGAAGTTCACAACATTTGTGAATCACTGCTGGCTTCCAGTGGACTTCTGCAGGCTGCTGTAGACTGGCCCACTGCCTAGAGCGGGATGGGGAAGATGAACCAAATGCATCTTGCCCCTTTTCTTATTTGCAAATAAAGTTTTATTGGAACACAGACCCCCGTATTCATCAGTGTGGTGCATACCTCCTTCTACGTAGTAATCATAAAGCAGGGAAGTCATGGCATGTGAAATCTAAAGTATTTATTATCTGGCTCCTCATGCACAACAATGTTTGTTGGCCTATGACTGGGGATATTATATTTCTGAAGCTGAAAGGAATCTTTGAGTTCATACTATTTAGAAGTCTTTGGGGGGTCAATGGAAAAATTGCAGCATCTACATGTTGGCCTTTATTTTTTTACCATTTTATTGACAACTTCCATAGATATATACACAATATATCATAATCTCACCACCCTTCTTTGTCTCCTCTCTCCCTCTGCTGAATCCCTTCTTCTTTCCAACTAGTCTCTCTTCTATTTTATGTTATCAACTTTTTTCCGTCCTATCATGCAGGTCTTGTGTAGGTAGCATTATATAATATATATATTATATTAATGCTACAGCCACTTTGTGTCTGGAAGACAGGGTTGTAAGCACACCTCCCATTCCTTTAGCTCCTATGTTCTTTCCATCACCTGTCTCTGAATGGTCTCTGAGCCTTGGAGAGTGATAGAGGTGTCTAACTTTGTACTGAACACTCCACTGTCACTTCCTCTCTGCCCTTTAATGAAATACACAGCTCAAATACTTTTAAAAAGAGTTGCTCATGATCACATTTAAGTGGCAGACGCCCAGCAGAAGCCCGGCATATTGTCTTGTCGGTCCCGTGCTCCCATGGTTTTTCGGTACCATTGGCACTCATCCGTGGGAATTCTCTTCTCTGGGAATGAATGTCACCTTTCCGCAACAGATGTTTTGTAACCTGTCTTTACCGTGCTGAAATAACTACCATAAATCATAAAAACTACTTTCACAATTAGCCCACAATAGAATAACAGAGCCCCGGAGAAGGGTTAACAGACTGACTGTCCTGTGTTACGGCACTGGGTAGAGTTGCTACCTCCACACCAGCAGTTGATGTCAGCTGATTATGGGTGTGATGTGCGGACTGTTTGGGCAACTCAACGACGTTGTCACAAGTGACATTCTTTTCTTTCTGGTGCTCTACACAGTCAAGTTCAGTGTTCCCTTGGCTTACCTGATATTGACATATATGGAAAATCCAGGATATATTGGAACTGAGAAAAGAGAATCTGGCCTGAAAGCTGAAACTAGGTTAGGTTCTGGGCTTGGATAATTATTAACAGGATTCCTTCCCTCCCTCCCTTCCTTTCTTCTTCCCTCCATCCATCCAAATCTCCCTCCCTCTTTCCCTCCCTCTCTTCCTTCCTTTATTTTATTTTTTTTGAGGTAGGGTCTCACTCTGGTCCAGGCTGACCTGGAATTCACTATGTAGTCTCAGGGTGGCCTCGAACTCACGGAGATCCTCCTACTTCTGCCTCCCAAGGCTGGGGTTAAAGGAGTGCACCACCATGCCCGGCTCCTTCCTTTATTTTTTAGCCTACATGCAAGTCCTTTACAATGTAGGGCTTTCACCAGGGACAGCTGTCCTTCTGATTATAGGACATCTCAAATCCCAAACTGTTGCCCACGAAGCGCCAACTGTGGCTTCTTCGGTCATTGGGATGATTAAAGAACACTCCCACATATTCCTGGTTCTCCCTTAGGGGATTTTTGTCATTCTACATTCTACATTCTACTGCTGTTGGTGACACTAGCCTAAGCTTTTCCTAAGTCTGTTCTGGACTATTCAGACGAAATCAGTACATCTGGAAAGACACCTCAAAGGACCGTGGGATATTTTGAACCACTAGATGTTATGCCTAATGACCCCAATTTCTGAGGATTTGCCCAGCCCACGAATAGACAGCATCCTGTAGTGATTACTGGGGGAGACTCTGTGGAGACCTGGGAATGAGCTTCCAAATGTCCACATATGTACTCGAAAGCCTAAGCATGGAGAGAGCAGGGAAGAGAGAGATGACTCCAAAAGCCTTCCGCATGGAGGGAAGAAGATGATCCCAGACTGCGAATCAGGGCCCCAGCATCAGACAGAGCTGAGCCCAACCCTGGGTCTTGAAACCAAAGGGGAGAAAGCCAAGCCGGCTGTGTTCATTGTTATGCAAATGAGATGCATAACCCTAACCCAAACTCTCGACGCCCCCTTGAACAGTGGCTTAAGAGAATTGTCCAAAATGTTTTTACCACATGTGCAAGGCATTAAAATTAGTCTTAAGCTCATCTGAGAAGCCACTTTGACATTGCCATATGTAGAGAGCCAAGCTGCTCTATAGATTGAGCAAACATCTTAAACTATTTTTCAAATGATTTAGGTTCAGCAAGACCTAAAATTTATCCCCCCCTCCAACTTCTGAGTACCTCTTCCCTCTCATTTTTAAACCCTAGGGTATTTTGAAGAGAATTCAAGCCACATGTTTCCGATTCATTTACACTTGACTCATCAAGTTGCCAGTTTGCAGGAATCATTTGATGTTCAAGGAGACTTTTTGAAATATATGTTAAATGTATGTTCTTGTACACATTTATATTTTCATACATACATAAGTGTGTGTGTGTGTGTGTGTGTGTGTGTGTGTGTGAATGGTGCCAACTTTGCAAAGAGAGGGGAGGGTTTAGAACATTTCTTTGTGGAAACTTCCCTTACTTGTTGGTTGCTTGAAAAAGTGACTTTGAGGAAAGTTCTTTTGATCATTTTAAAAATATTTTATTTTATTTTATTTATTTTGGAGAAAGAAAGAGGCAAATGAGAGGGGGGAGGGAGGGAGGAAGGGGGAGAATGGATGCGCCAGGGCCTCCAGCCACTGTAAACAAACTTCATACATGTGCCACCTTGTACATCTGTCTGATGTGGGTACTGGGGAATTGAACCTGGGTCCTTAGGCTTCGCAGGCAAGCGGCTTAACCATTAAGCCATTTCTCCAGCCCCTCCTGTGATCATTTTAAAAGTCAAGTTATTTCTTTTTAAAGCGGTCCGTTTGTATGTGTGTGCGCATGATGAGTATATGGGGTGTGTGAGCCACGGCACATGTGTAGACATCTGAAGACAGCCTCAGAGTGTCTGTCCCCTCCTCCTCGCTTTAGACAGGATGTCCCTCATTATCTTATTTTTGCCATCTGGCCTCATGGGCACCAGTCTAGACAGACCATGAACTTCCAGATTCTCCCGGCTCTACCTCCCATTGCCATAGGTACATTGGGATCCCAGACACTTATAATAGTGAATTGGGGGACTGAACCCTGGCCAGCAGACTTGGAAGCAAGCACCACCTTTAACTACTGAGTCATCTCTCAATACTAGGTTTCTTTTTTTTTTTATTGCTTGGGTTTTTCTGATGCTATTAGTTTTAGAAGGGCCCATATACACTTTTTTTTTAAACATATTAACTTATCAGCTACGACTATGGTGGATGCTTAACAGGTACTCACTGTTACTCCTCTTCAGAGGCAAGCAAGCCAAACCCACAGTGAGCTTCTCACCCTAGTGTCAGAGTGGCTCTGATTGCACAGTAAGAGGTGAGAAGGGCTGCCCAGGATAGAGAGAAAAGTAGAAAATGGTGTGGAACGACACGGTGAGTTCAAAGCCAGCCCAGGCTACATAGCAAGACCCTGTCTCGAAAGAAAAATCAGAAGAAAAAAGTTATTCACATTAAGCACAAAATGATATGGTTTCTCAAAAAGTTAAAACCAGAATGACCACAGGAGGCAGGAATTCTATTCACAGAGATTCATTTCAAGAAATGAACCCAGCATCTTAGGGTGGTAGCACTCCCCTGCTCTCCACACCATCATTCCTGTCAGGTAGGATGTGGGAGCAATCTGAAGGTCCTCAGTGGAAAAAGAGAACGTGCATTATTGTACCAAATTATATAGTTTTGTAATTATTAAGAATTTTTGATTTTTATAAACAATAATCATTTAATAATTCTAGAATGTGTTGGATATAAAATACTATGTATAATATGTATTATGAGGTTCTAGAAATATATATTATATGCTATAATATACATTATATAACATAATGTAATCCTATTTTTATGTATTTTTTTATTTATTTGAGAGAGAGAGAATGGGTACACCAGGGCCTCCAGCCACTGCAAATTACCTCCAGATGCATGCGCCACCTTGTGTATCTGGCCCACATAGGTACTGGGGAATCGAAAGCTGGGTGTTAGACTTCATAGGGAAGCACCTTAACTGCTAAGCCATCTCTCCAGCCCCATAATGTACCACTATTGCATGGGGCATACTAGATACACATATAGAGGAAGAGATATCCTTAATAAAGAAAATTGTTCTACCATTTATGACCTCGTGGAGGAAGCTGGAGGACACGGTGCTAAATGAAATCAGCCAGACACTGAAGGACAACCACTCCACAAGCCCACTTACATGAGGAATCTCAAAAGGTGGCGCCCAAGAAAGCAGAGAAGGTTGTGATGTTCGGAACTGGGGGATGGAAAGTGGGGAGGTGGTCCTCAGAGGATATGAGGTGCAGGTCTACAAGATGAAGGAGTCCTGGGACCTCCTCACTGTATAGCAAAGTGTCCCTGGTTAACAGTTCTGAAACGTGTGCTTAAAAGTTTGCTAAAAGGGTAGATCTTGGGCTGGAGAGATGGCTTAGTAGCTAAGGCATTTGCCTGAGAAGGTTCCCCAGTACCCACATTAGCCGGATGCACAAGCTGGTACATATGTCTGGAGTTCACTTAGTGGCTGGACACCTTGGCATGCCCATTCTCTCTCCCTCTCTATATATACTTATCCCTATCTCTGCCTCTTTCTCTCTCCCTCTACCTCAACTACATAAATAAAGAAAGGTAAATTTTACCCCACACCTATCACCAAATAAAGACTTCAGGAGATACTTTTGGAGAAGATGGATGTTTATGTCATAGAGCATCGGGAGGGTGTCCTGGGTACTTACTTATTCTCAGTCCATCAAGTTAGACATAGTAATTCAGGCATGGTGGCACACACCTGTGACCTCAGCATTCAGAAGGTGGAAATGAGGTCTGCCATGGATTCAAGGTCAACCTGGGTACAAAGTGAATTCAAAGCCAGCCTGGGTTACATAGCAAGGCCTTGTCTCAAAGAACAAAACAGAAAAAAACAGTGAAATACATTAGATATGCATGGTTTTGTGTATGCTAGTAAAATTTAAATGAAAAAATTAACATGTTTTATGAAACGTTATAAAATTCAAATTTATATGGTGTAAGTGAAATTTAAGAAAAATCCAACTACCTGGAACCATTTAAGAAAATATTGTTTTAATCATCTTGCTGATTAAACCAACCTTCCTTCCTTTCTTTCTTTTTTATACTTTTACTTTTAATTAATTATTTATTTATGAGAGATGGGGAGAGAAGGAGTGAATGGGTGTGCCAGGGCCTTTAACTACTGCAAACAAACTCGAGATGCATGAGCATCTGGCTTATGTGTGTACTGGGGATTCAAACCTGGGTCCTTAGGCTTTGCAGGCAAGCGCTTTAACCACTAAACCATCTCTCCATCCCTTCCTTACTTTTTCTTTCTTTTTTCTTTTTCTTAACAATACCTCACACTTTGGTAATCAAAAGCATAACCTTAGAAATCAGACCAAAAAAAAAAAAAAAAAAAAACCCTTTCGTTGGATTTTCCTCTCTTTCTGGGTGTTGGAGAGATGTAAAGACATACACGTACATGGGCATATATGCAATTTCAGAGGAGTAATTTCAGATAACTTTGTGTGAAAACTGTGATTACTTGTGGGTTCATAATGTGTGAATTGCTTATTTTTTCAGCCTTGTCTTTCTCTGTATCAGATTTAGATTTAGAGATCTGGGAACTTTGGAGGCCATTTCTCCGTTTTGCCACCATGGTAGACATCTCTAGTTGCTTTCCGAGCTACAAACCATGCCGATCTTAAGTGATGTTTGAAGCCTCAGCTACTCTGTCAGACTTGGTCAAAAGAAGTGACTGACCTCTTTGTCATCCCTACAACACTGAGACATTAGGAGTCATTATTTCTATTTTACCTAGTGAAATTGGTGCTCAGGGCAAGGCCAGCTCACTTATTCCAGGTCACACTGATGTATAAACTTTCTTGTTCACGGAGCTCCAGGGGAGCAATCGGTTAGCGTGCGGTACTTATACAACTTTCTTGTTCACATCACATTCAGTTTTTATTGAAACCCAAGGTTTTAGAGCATATTCTAGCTACAGGAGGATCTCTACTCTAAGACCAAAAAACACCAAAACAAACCGAATACGGGCAGTCTAGTACCTGCACTTTTATCCATCCATGGCCAATACATTGTTGAAAATAGCATAAGACCTGTCCCTGCCCAGCATGAGCAAAACAGGTATGGATTAATCGCATATGTTATTAAGGTGAAAAAAAATCGTGCAATGTGACTCTTTTCCTTAAAACTGTACCGTGTCTACTTCCAGCAGAGTGAGTGAGCTTGTATGAGGTGTCCCACCAAACCATGGGTGGATTTGATTCGGCAAAAGGATATCCAGGTGTTAAGATAGAGACACAGAGAGGCAAGAAGATATAACCTCTGAGGCATCATGTGACCTGGCATATCCGATCTAACTCTCCCCTCCTTCCTGATTCACAGCTTCCCTCCCTGCACCAGACCTAGTGAAGAGGTCAGACGTACCCACGAAGCCACCAGCCTTCGCCTGTGGATGCTGAAATCATCTCCAGCTTTCCTGCTCTTTAGAGATCTGATGCCCGTGACTCTTTCCACAGCGTCCGTGCCACAGTTACTTACTCTTTAAGGCTCCTGCATTGCTAGGGAGATTGCTCAGCGTTTCAAGGAACTTGCTTGGAAAGCTTGTCGACCAAGCATGATTTCCCCAGCACCCACATGGAGCTGAACACAAAGTGACATGTGTGTCTGTGATGCCAACAAGGCAGGAGAATCTGAGGCTTGTGGGCCACCTAGCCTGGAGCTCAAATGCAGTGGCCAGAAACCCTGACTCGCAGGTAGAAGGGGGATACAGACCCCTCGAAGCTGTCCTCTTACCTCCTCATGTACACACCATGGCTAGAGGGAGACCCTGCCTCAAAAAACCTATATCATCTGTATCTGTATCTGTATCTATCTATCTATCTATCTATCTATCTATCTATCTATCTATCTACATACACACACACACACATATGCTTTTTTCCATTCTGTTCATTCGTCAGCAAAAAAAGAATCTTTATTTGCAGCATCATGAAAGTGACAGACAGACATATTGAGTGACATAAGCACGGAACAGAAGGCAAATCCTGCATGATCTCATTTCTAGGTAGACTTTTAGAAACCAAGCTTATGGGGCTGGAGCGATGGCTCAGCGGTTAAGGCCCTTGCCTGCAAAGCCAATGTACATTGGTTCCATTCCCCAGGACCCACATAAGCCAGGCGCACAGGTGGTGCATGTGTCTGGAGTTCGTTTGCAGTGGCTAGAGGCCCTGGAGCGCCCATTCTCTCTCTCTCTCTCTCTTCCTCTTCCTCATTCTCTCTCAAATAAATAAATAAAAATAAAAAATACTTAAAAACAGAGCTTATAGGGCTAAAAAGTGGATGGGAGTCACCTGGAGTTGGGGCAGAGGGGGCTGGGGATGTGTTGATCAAAAAACATGAAATGTCACCTGCATGAGCATAAATCTGAGAGGTATACTGAGCAATCAGGTGACTGTCATTTAATCATAATGTCCTATGTTACTTTTCCCGTTTTCAATGGTTTATGGAAAAATTTATACTTGCGTGTAGTGTAACTTGAACATAACCTCCTCCCGTTACCTTTTCTTGACCTCCTTCCACTGGATCCCTTCTCCTTACCAGCCAGTTCCTGCTCTACCTCGATGTGTGTGTGTGTGTGTGCACACACTCACGGGTATGTGTGCTTATGTGTGTCCATGCCTGTGGAGGTCACAGTACAACCTTGTGTGTGTGTGTGGGGGGGTCATTCCTTCATCTTTTCTTTCTTTCTTTCTATCTTTCCTTCTTTCTTTCTTTCTTTTTTGTTTTGTTTTTCAAGGTAGGGTCTCGCTCTAGCCCAGGCTGACCTGGAATTCACTCTGGAGTCTCAGGGTGGACTCGAACTCTCGGCGGTCCTCCTGCCTCTGCCTCAGGAGTGCTGGGATTAAAGGCGTGCTCCACCACGCCAGGCATGCCTCCATCTTTTCTTGAGACAGAGTCTCTCACTGGCCTAAAACTTGCCCAGTTGGCTGCACTGGATCTCCCTGTCTCCACCTCTCCAGTGCTAGACTTACCAGCATGCATCGCGACGCCTGGCTTTTTAAAGTTGGTTACGGGGATTAAACTCAGGCAAAGCAAGCAATTTACTGGTTGAACTATATCCCCAGCTCTCTTTAATGGTTATTTTTTTTTCCTTTTTATTTTGTGACAGGTCTCACTAAATTGCCCAATCTGTTTTTGATCCCACTCTGTAGTCCTGGCAGGTTTTGAATTTACAATCCTCCTGCCTCAGCCTCCCAAGTGCTTGGATGACAGGCATATGCACCAGGACCAGCACCTTGTAAACCACTGTTAGAAACCATTCAGCTTATTGGAAGGGTGACATCATTTTTTTTTTTTTTCACTGAGTATAAAAACTGACTGCCTTCTGATTCAAGTCAAAAGGAAAAGAAGGCCTCCATTTTCAAATTTTCTATGTTCATTACTGTCTCCTCCCAGCCAGATAGGAGCTCCTGTGTGGCAGGCCTGGAATCCAGCTCCCCAGGATCTCGACCCCACAAGGAACACAGAAGGAGGCCCAAGGACCAGCAGACTTCAGCATCCTGAACCTGAACCGAGGATGGCTGGCAGGACCAGCCCAAGATGATTATACACTCCAAGACTAGGTCAGGGTTTGCACAGGGAACAGTGGGTTGGCGAGTTTGAAATTTTACAGAGGTGCTTGGTCAACCCTCCCTGGTTTCTGGGTCTCTGTATGAAATCCTAGCTGTGCGAGGATTTAATCTCCTTTAAGCTCCTCTTGAGTTTACCTTTGATCAGGAATCTCACTCCTGCATTCTGTGTTGGTGTCAGAAGCCAGAGGGTCTCTGAGCAATTGCAGAGTTTGTCCCTGCTTTCAGACGCCGGCAGGAGGAATCTCCAAGTGCCTCTCTTGGATTAGGAGGCGGAAAACCCATTCCTTTTTCCTTTGGCTGGGCCTGGGAGATGGCTCAGTTGATAAAATGCTTAAGCATGAGGACCTGAGTTCAGATCCCCAATACCCACATGAAAGCTGGGGGTACCCGGCACATACCTGTGATCCCAGAGCAATCAAGGCAGAGATAAGGGATCCCTATGGTTTCCTAGCTAGCTAGACTAGCCCAATAGGGGAATTCCAGGCCCAGCGAGTGGTCCTATCTCAAAAAGTAAGGTGGAGAGTGATTGGGGAAGACACCTGTCTGACCTCTGGTCTGTCATGTGGATTCATGTACACAAATGTCCCACACATATCAGCACGCATGCGCACACAAAAATAAGTCAATAAAAATAATTGTGGGGCTGGAGAGATGGCTTAGCAGTTAAGGTGCTTGCCTGTGAAGCCAAAGGACCCAGGTTCGATTCCCCAGAACCCACATAAGCCAGAAAGGTGGTGTACAGGGTGGAGCATGCATCTGGAGTTTGTTTGCAGTGGCGAGAGGCCCTGGCACCCCCATATTCTCTCTGTCTCTCTCTCTCTCAAATAAATAAAGATGAAATGTTTAAAAAAATAATTGTGTGTGTGTACCAGTGCACGCATGTGCATGTGTGGCGGTCAAAGGACAACCTTGTGTGCTGGTCCTCTCCTTCCACCTCGTCTGCGGCAAGGCTAGGTAGAGTGGCCCACAAGCTTCAGGCGGATTCTCCCATCTCCTCTCTGAGACTGCACTGGGATTTCAGATGGCTTTACAAGGTTTCTTGGGATCAGAACTCAGGTCTTCACACGTGCACAGCAAGCACGTTATCCCCCGAGCCATGTTCCCAGCACCCCCTCCCAAAACAAAAAAAATAAAATAGATGGGCATTTCCTTTGGTGTGCTTTTGAAATGGGCTTCCCTTCACCCCCCACCCCGCAAATAAGAAAAAAACCTCTCTTCTGTTTTTTTTCCTGCCATTTCTGTACCTGATACCCCTGGTCTGCCACCCAAGAGGCCTGGCACGGTCCCCGCAATGTCTGACTCATGTCTCACTTTCTCACACTCCCTCTGCCTCTGGAGTCTTACTTGCCCACACTGAAAACTGATTTTACCATCATCCGCCTACTCAAGGTTACATTTTCCTGTGCAATTTCCTTCGAATAATCCCTCTCCCCCCAAGCAAGGCTGATGGCTGAAGTTTACACCTCTTCTGTTCCCACCCCAGCCCCACGAGTCCCCCTCACCACCACACCCGATTTCCCTTGCCCACGGTGACCCTCCTTTCCCAGGGAGAACTCTTCCACCTTGGAATTGTTTGGGCGAGCTGATGCCGAAACGAGCCACTTCTGTGGGACAGATCTCAGGGGCCCAGACATTTTTATATGAACTCAGATGGCTGGGACACCCAGCCACGGAGGATTTTATGTACTGTTGGCATAGAGTTATCTGCCAACAAAATTTCAAGAAGTTTATAGGTTTGGTAGAGTTATAAGGCAAGTCTTGGAAGGATTTCTCAGAGTTATGTAATTATTGGAAGGAAAAAAAAATTACTGGTGTGGGGTCTCTCTCTCTCTCTCTGTGTGTGTATATATGTGTGTTTCCTGCCTCTTTACTTTTCTTTAAGAAAAACACAATCTTAATACAAAGGAATGTGTGAAAAGCACAAATTTGAAAGCTCCAGGGCGTTTGGATGACTACTAGGGAGCAAAAGGCCAAAATATGTTCAGCACAATTGTCTCCGTTCAAGCGCTAACAAGATGGGACAAGTCTTCCGGCTCTCTGGGGATTCCGGCCGAGCAGTGGGCTGGATCTTTCTCCTTCTCCTGCACTTCTTCCTAACGAAGTCCCAGCCCGTGTGTTCATTCATGACTCGGGACCCCTGTCCGATGCCCCCGTTCTGCACAGCTCAGAGCCCCGCGGCGGGGACACGTGACAGCGCGCAGCATCCCACACGTGGCCCCTGCTGCAAGTCCGTGGGGTGACTCGGAGCTCGCTTCGGGTGAAAGCATCCGTTCGTGTTTGGGTGGGCACCGGCTTTACATTATCGTGGACACGGTGAATGTCATGTTCTGCAAATGCTGTGAGGCTGTGTTCCCCCTGTGGGGTGCGGGTGGGGGTTGGGGGGGGGGGGCAGAGAGGCTTTGGCATCCCGGGCAGTTCACTTGGCTGCAGTCACCGGGGCTGTCTCTGCCCCAGAGGCGCCAGTTCTGCTCACAGCTCATGTGTTTTGGCCCTGGCAAGGCTGCCTGCAGTTTTCCCCCATAAGGTGTGATTCAGGGGTCAGCCAGAGAGAGATTCAGGCAGGGTTGACGCACATGATCTGGGGGGGGGGGGGGGGGCGGGGGGCGGTGGTGGCATTCCTTCTTGGGCTGCATCCTTTTGGGGATGGGTGGGAAATCAGAGACAAAAAAAAAAAGGGAACGGAAAAAAAAACCCACACGGGATCGTTTTAGTGGCCACGTAGGAGCACCGGCAATCAACATAAGAGCCAGGGGAGGTGGGAAAATGCAGACTTCCTGCGTGCTGCGGAAGAGGAAACGCAGGGCCTGCGCAGCGCTGTGAAGCACAGACTTCCTGTGTGCACAGGAAGAGGAAATGGTGTGGAAGCCGGTGGTGAAACTGACCTCACCCCACTCTGTTGTCTCTCACCTTTTTTTAGTTTTTTCCTTGTCTTTCTTTAGACCATGTGTGTGTTATTGTACCTGTCCCTGGGAGGAAATACTTAACAAAACAAGCCCAAAGGACACATGGTTGATTTTGGCCTACAGTTTCTGAGGCTACAGTCGACAGGCCTTGGCTGTTGGTTTGGGGTCCATGGTGAGGCATAGCATTGTGCTGGGAGCATATGGCAGAAGCTACTTTATGGTTGACAGGAAGTTGAGAGAGAGGAAGAGCCCAGTGGTCATCAAAGGTGTGCTTCCTGTGACTCACTTCCTCCAGCTAAGACCCACCTCCCAATGTTTCACTACTTCCCCACATTAAGTGTTCTGTGCATGAACCTGTGGGGGACATCTCATATTTAAGCCATAAAAGACCATTACCAGAAAAATACCTTAGGCTCAACAGCATATGAGCAGCAAGCCATTAGTCTCGCATTTCTGGAGGCTGGGGAGTTCAAGACCAAGGGGCTGGAAAACCCCGTGTTTGGTAATGCACTACCTGCTGGTTTATGGCTCCCACCTTCAAACTTGTTGGGTCTACAGATGGTGGAAGGGATAAGGGCGCTCCCTAGGCATTGATGAAAGGCTGCCCATCCAGTTCATGTGCGCCATGCCCTCGTGACCTGATAACCTCTCAAACTCCCCTGATAGCATCATCACTTCGGCGGAGGTCAAGGTTTCAGCATAGAAACTTTGGACTCACACAGATTTGGCTCTCATGTTCCTATAGATTCCAGTGTTGCGTCCTGTAACCCAACAGGCAAAAACTGACTTATGAAATATAACTTTTATGGTGTTTTGCTTTCTATCAATCAAGTAATTTGCAGTGTTTTGGAAAACTCAAAAATGCAGATAAGGAAAAAAATATCACCCCAAAATCTCATGATTACTTTGATATAATTTTGTATGTCTTTGTTTTTTCCTAGGTATGTAGCCATCATTTCCTTCCACACAAGTATCATAACATACTTACTATTTTACATCCTGTTTCCCCATTGCCTATAAGATTTTAAAGAGGCTGGAGAGATGATTCAGTGGTTAAGGTGCTTGCCTGCAAAGCCTGATGATCCTGGTTTGACTCCCCAATTCCCTCATAAAGCCAGATGCACGAAGTGGCCCATGCATGTGTCTGGAGTTAGTTTCCAGTGGCTAGACGCTCTGGCGTGCTCATTCTCTCTCTCTCTCTCTCTCTCTCTCTCTCTCCCCTGTCTCTATCTCTCTCTCTTCTTGAAAATAAATAAGTAATTTAAAAAATAATTTAGGGGTAGCTTTCCATAGCTATAGATGCTTTTTAAAGGTGGAGTTGTTCTCTGTCTCTCAGTTTGTTAGGAAATTCTCATTTAATATTATTAATAATAGTAATTTTGAGACCAGATGTTGCCATGTAGCCCATAGTAGTTCAGCACTCAAAACCTTGCCACTTCAGCCTGTAGAATGTCATTTTAAGGGACATTTCAGTATGACGTTTAAGACAACAAGCTGTGAGGCCAAGTCACTCTGGTCCAGTGACAGTTCCGTTGCGGTTCTCAGAACTCAATAAACGGAATCTACACTTTGGATCTGGTGTTCGTTTTTCTGACGTGTGAAAAATGCCTGAGTGAATTGGAAAAGGACAAGTTTTTTTTGTTGTTGTTGTTTTTGGTTTTGGTTTTTCGAGTTTTTATTTCAGCTCACAGTGCCAGAGGCCTCCGTCTGTGTTGACCCGGCTTCAGTGCGAAAGGCAGTGCATTGTGGCAGAAGAGTGTTGTGGGAGAAGAGCATCACGTGGTGGGAGAGCATGGTGGGGCAAAGTGGCTCACCTCAGGGTGGCCAGGAAGCAGAGAGAGAGAGAGAGAGAGAGAGACAGAGATAACAGGAAGATGTTTGACTTTCCACACTTCCACCACCTCCAGAGTGTCTATTTGCATTTTGAATCCAACAGTGGACTTTTAAAGGATCCATAAGGCCAGAACTCTCCGGAATTCATTGTTAACACAAAAGCCTCACGGACACCCAGACGTGTGCTTCCCTCTGTTCCCAAGTATTCCTCAATCCGGTCAAGCTGTCCATCCAAATTAACCATCACAGATCCACACTCCCATGTTTTTCGTTCATTTATTTTTATTTATTGCTTTTTATAAAACGGTTGTATCCTTAGACTCAAGTCTGCTAGAGGGTCTTCGGGGAGGGAGGCTCTCGGCATTCACTGTGGGAGCTAAGAGGCGTCATTAGTCTCTGCAGCGGTGTGGTGGTGTCTCAGGCTATTCCCACCCACCTTGAGGCTCTTAAAATCTTTCTGGCCCCTCTTCTGAGATGTTCCCTGAGCCGGGGCAGGCAACGTAGGGATATGATTTAGTGTGCTTTAATCAGGGGCCTCTCTATCTGTGATTTGATGAGGTTTGAGTGACCACGGTGAACTAGTTTTCAAGCTGGCCACGAGGGTAGTATTCGTGCCACTGCTTTCTCTGTAATGACATCTGGGCCCGGCCAGATGAGGAGGAGGTGACCCGGCTCATGGTAGACAGTTAGGGATCTCTCTCTCTTCTTGATGGGTCCTTAATCTCCCCAGTTTTCACCTCCATCCCCTGTGAATGCCAGGCCCTAACCACCACACGGGAGTCATCAGGGAACCCCACGCTCCATTGTTACAGATTCCCTAGAAAAATCACCACCGCCCTCCGGGCCTTGTTTCCCCTAGCACATGCCTTCATAGAGCGAGGAGTGTGTGGAGCGGGAGGCATACTCTTTGAGCAGAACCTGTGTCATCTTCTAAGCCACACTTCCGTCACACGGTGGTGCATCTACTGCCGCGGAGGCACATCCAGGAGGGCAGCTTAGACGGAGGGATCCCGGTGGAGCTGCATCCTGGCTCCCATCTGCACCCGGCTCCTCAAGGAACAGGGTGAAACTCAGAGCGGAACCCAAAGATGGTGGGCCGTAGACCAAGGGTTGCTTCACGGAGGCCACCAAGCTCAGGAACAGAACCCCCAGGAGGCTGAGAGTCCACCATTCATGCTAACCTCCCATGTGGTCACAGCAGCAGGAGACTAGAGAAAGTGGGAACTGTTGAGTCACTTCATTTATAACTTCTCTGTGCGTGCGCGTTGTGGATCTGTGTGGTTGCGTGTGCGCAAGATCACGTGACTTCCTCAGCCACCTTCCACCTTGGTTTTGTTTTGTTTTGTCTGTGATAGGGTCTCGCTCTAGCCCAGGCTTACCCGGAATTCACTCTGCAGTGTCAGGCTGGACTCAAACTCCCAGCAATCCTCCTACCTCTGCCTCCCCAGTGCTGGGATTAAAGGCATGGGCCACCATGCCTGGCTTCCACTTTGGGTTTCTTAAAAAAAAAATTATTTTATTTATTTATTTATTTGAGAGGGGTGCAGATAGAGAGAATGGGTGCACCAGGGCCTGTAGCCACTGCAAACAGACTCCAGATACATGCATCGCCTTGTGCATCTGGCTTACATGAGTACTAGAGAATCGAACCTGGGTCCTCAGGCTTCACAGGCAAGTGCCTTAACCACTAAGCCGTCTCTCCAGCTCCCCTCCCCCCCCCCCCCCCCCCCCCGCCACACAATTAGTTTTTGAGAGAGATTTTCTCACTGAACCTGCAGCTAACTAATTCGGCTAGACTAGCTACCCAGTGAGCCCCAGGGATCCTCCGCTCTCCACTTCTCAGCCTCGCAGGGCAGGTGTGCCCGCCAGGGCATTTTACGTGTGTTCTGGGGATCTGAACTCGGGTCCTCATACTTGCACAACAAGCATCATGCTCACAGAACCATCTTCTTCACCCAACTTATAACTTTTCAAATGGTCTGTATGTCGGTCCATTTCTTCTTGTGCTTGGGGCGTGGTGAGTATTAAGCCAGGTCCTGGGTGATTCCATAGTCAAGCTGTGTAACGTTCGGTAAGTTGCTTAATGTTCCCATGTCTCCCATTTTCTTGGCTCTAACATGAGCGAAAGGATAATTTCAACTTCAGAAAATTGTTGGTGAGAATGAATGAAGCTAATGTCACCAAAGTGCCTAAATTGGTTCCTGGTGCATGGCAAGTACTAAACATTTGCTACCATAATTGTTTTTACTGCCATGATGATTATTATTATATTCTGTTAAGTAGTAGATTGTTCCAGTCTTTTCAGAGCTTCACAATAATTCATTGACCACCTTTTCAATTGAATATCTGCACACAGGCATAACAATTTCTTTAGGGAAACAAAACCCATTTGCTGGACAGGAAATTTTCGGGTCAAGGAGGGTGCACCTTTTAAAGTCTTTTGATATGTTAATGAGTGGCTTCGAGAATGAAATTGGTTGAACAGATTATTCATTAGTTATAATTCCCTGCTGTTGAGGCTTTCCACGCTAAATTATCTAGGTTGTTAGTGACATTTCAAACTTTGTGGTAGAAAAAAATAAGTCCATGAAAGGAGCAGTTAAGTTAACCTTGAACAGAAACGACTTACTAGCAGTCTGCTGGCCCAGGAAATAGAAACGCATGTGGCTGAAGTCGATCAAGTGCAAAGCCCAGTGGTGCGTTCTCATGCGTCGTTTCCTTTCCGTGGAGGAAGCTCTTGCCTGTGGGCTTGGTCCTCCCCTCTCTCCTGCCCCTCTGCAGCCAGCAGCCTCTTTTCCTTCCCTGCTCCAGGATTTTCATCCCCTTTCACCTGTTCATCATTTCCCCGGAGAAATCAGTTTACTTCTGTGACCCCACTGTCGGCCCCCCGGCAGCTGGAGGAGCCACGGGCAGGTGGAGTTTGCGGGCAGGTGTTATGTCCTTTTGGAAATGAGCTCTAGAAAGGTGACAGAAGCCCATGGAGTTAGGTTCGGGGGTTTAGTAACTGCAGAATCCCAGGAGGCACATATATCTCGTGCATTTTCATCGGATTCGTGGACTGTCTCATTTCCAGCTGAAGCACACGTGGGAATTGGAGAATGCATGGTGTGTGTGGGGGTGGGGGGCGGCTCTGCTATTTGCCCAGGCTTTCCCAGTACAGTTCTCCTCCCTGCTCTGGACCCTAGAAAATGGCCTGCCTGAGCTGCCTCAAGGGGCCTGCTGGCCTCCACTTGGGCTTGACCAATGGGAGGCGCCATCTTGAGAATGGAGGGAAGGAAGGAAGACTATCAAAGCTGCAGTGTTTTTCCATCTTCCTTCCCCAGGGGCCACGGTTTTTGTTACATCTCTCCTACAGTTTCCACGCCAGGCCTTGCAGGCATCGCAGGACTCAACAGTGCTAAGTATCCCCGATTTTCCAGAGGATTCTGCACCGTTGCCAGCTAGCTTCTCTTGACTTTGCCCACAAGGTTATGGAGAGGCACATGAAGTGAGCTCTATGACTTTGGTCACACTCCACAAGGGAGCCAGCCTGCTGCTTCTCGGGGTGCAAGATAGAACAGTTAAGAGAAGTGATTAAGAGTCTGGGCTCTAGGATTCAAGAAGGTGAAGTCCTGGTTCGTGTGACTTGTCCATGTGACTTTATCCCTCCGCTCCCTAGATGTCTAGATGAATTCATTTGTAGAATTTTTGTCGTCCCCCCCCCCCCCGCCCAATTGCTTTGATGAGTTTGTGCTATGTGGTTGCCTCCATCCCTGGCATGTGGGACCTGGATGAGGAAGGATAATGGAGACGGCTATCTGCTCTCCTTCCTAAGGCTTTGCACCAATCACCGTGCATCTAGAGCACGCTGTGCATGCCTGAGTGTGGATTTTGTGGAAGTACTTCATTTCATACGTGTTCTGGAGTCTATCAGGGTGACTTAGTTGCTGGAGGACTCGAACTACAAGGGAATAGTTAAGCGTCCCTTAAAGGCTAACTCATGTGGTCTCCAGTGCACAGCAGGATGTGAGCTGTTTAACTTAAAATATATATATATATATATATATATATATATATATATATATACTGGTTAGAGAGAGAGGGAGGGGAGATGAAGGGAAAGAATGGGCACACCAGGGCCTCTAGCCACTGCAAATGAACTCCGGATGCATGCGCCACCTTGTGTATCTGGCTTACATGGGTGCTGGAGAATTGAACCTGGGTCCTTAGGCTTCTCAGGCAAGGGCCTTAACCACTAAGCCATCTCTCTAGCCCTGTTTAACTTTTTTCACAGTATTCAGCTGTCCCCCAAAGTGAGGGTCTGAAGAAGTTCAGCGCAGCGGTTTGAATCAGGTGTCCCCCATAGACTCATGTATTCTGAATGCTTGGTCCCCAGCCGGTGGCAATTTGGAAGGTACAGTCTTGCTGGAGGAGGTGTGTTGCTGGGGGCGGGCCTAGGGGGTCTTACAGCCAGCTCCCTATTGCCAGAACTCTACTTCCCTCTCAGGATGCTGCCATGTTCCATCTGCTGTGGCAGAAGTAATGTCCTCTGCTCATGCCACGCTTTCCCCTGCCATCATGAAGCTTCCCCTTAAGACTGTACGCCAAAATATACATATATATGTTTAAAAAAAAAGAAAACTTTCCTCCAATCAGTTGCTTTTGGTTGGGTGTTTTGTCCTAGGAATGAGAGGGTAACTGCATCATCTCCAAAAAAGCTCAAGACTTCTGATCTGAGGTCAGAAATGGCCACCCACAGCCCTCCTGCCTCAGGCACCAGAGGAGGAGCTCTGTGACCGTCTGTACAATGGAGGGAGTGGTGCTGGTGGTTGTGAAAATTTGGAAGATCTAAGGCTGCTTGTGGGCACCCATCTCTAATAACTTTCAGTAGCAACAGCGACGAAAAGTACTGGCGCGGTTATGGGCTCTTGTAACTGGGAACTCCCTCAAAGTACTGTTTGATTCAGCACCTCGTGGGCCTTCCTTCCTCCTCAGCTCCAGACTCCTTCCACTTGGCAGAAGTGGCAGCCATCAGAGGCCCACAGTGGACATGCACCAGCTGAGAACTAACATTCTTTTTTTTTTTTTTTTTTTTTGAGATAGGGTCTCACTCTAGTCCAGACCTAAAATTCACTAGGTAGTCTCAGGCTGCCCTGGAACTCACAGCAATCCTCCTACCTCTGCCTCCAGAGTGCTGGGATTAAAGGTATGTGTACCACCACGCCTGGCAGCTACCATATTTTCTAGAGAAAAGTTTGGGAGAGTTTGAGTCATGTGGCCACAGCCAAGTGTCCACTGATGTAGCTGTAGGAAGAGATTACAGAGCCCAACCTAACCAGGAGATGGGTTGCCAAGAAGAGTGGTTCCTAGCCCACTAGAGGAAGGGATGCTAGAGAAAAATTATAGTGGCAACAACGTCACAGGAGCCCACATGTTACTATGCCATAGAGCAATTCCACTATTTCCAACGACATCAGACTTCATATGCGAAGGACACAAGAGCTACCCTCACTTCAGAGGTCAACCACAACTGGAGAGGGGATTCCCAGGTCATCCATACTTCTGACACATTGGTTCAAAATCAGGGGTTCTCGTGGTTTCTTCAGGTGTGATCATTTGCGAGAATGATATATGGAATTCTTTCTTGGAGGATTAACCAAATGACCAGGGTTCGATTCCTCAGTACCAGATGCACAAAATGGTGCCTGCGTCGAGTTCATTTACAGTGGCTGGAGGCCCTAGCAGGCCCATTCTCTCTCTCTTTCTCTGTCTCTTCCTCTCTGTCTCTCTCTGCTTGAAAATAAATTAATAAGCCGGGCGTGGTGGCACACACCTTTAATCCCAGCACTCGGGAGGCAGAGGTAGGAGGATCACTGTGAGGCCAGCCCAAGATTACATAGTGAATTCCAGGTCAGCCTGATCTAGAGCGAGATCCTACCTTGAAAAGACAAACAAAACTAAATAAATAAACATTTTTTTAAATGGCAGAAAGCTGAGGGAGGAAGGTCAGTGGGTGTCCCAGTGTGTTTTACGCGTAGAAATGAATTCACATGAAACCAAAGCTTGGCACTTCACAGGTCCCCCTAAAGTTGTGGGACAGCCTGGCCTAGGATGACTGAAAGTTATTGCATGATGCTGGGTTATTTCTTCAACTAAGAGTTCAGCGTTTGATGGGTAAGGCTACAGAGTGAATTCCAGGTCAGCCTTCTAAATCTTGGTACCTGACATTGGAAACCCTTCAGTTTCCCAACACACTGCAGTGAATTATGTGTTAAGTAATCAATGGTTCATCTGTCTACTGGCGGTGCAGGTGAACACAACTAAACTAACACCAATGAGTACTTACTATGTTCTGAGTGATTATATAACTCATCTACTCCTAATAGACACCAGTAAGAAAGAGACAGGTCGGTCTGTAAAGTGCTTGCCTAGCAAGCACGAGGACCTGAATTTAACATCCAGAACCTATGTAAAAAAAATCTGGGGCTGGAGAGATGGCTCAGCTGTGAAGGCGCTTGCCTGTGTAGCCTAAAGACCCAGGTTCGATTCTCCGGTATAAGCCAGATGCACAAGGTGACGCATGCATCTGGAGTTTGTTTACAGTGGTTGGAGACCTTGGTGCACCCATTCTTTCTCTATCTGTCCCCCTAAATAGATAAACAATTAAAAAAAAAAAAACAAATTCAGATGCCTGTAATCCAAGCACTGAGAAGGTAGAGAAAGGCCAATCTCTGGGACTCACTGGTCAACCAGTTATCATACTTGGTAAGTTCCAGGCCAGTGAGAGAGAGAGAGAGAGAGAGAGAGAGAGACCGTCTCAAAAAAAGAAAGAAAGAAAGAAAGAAGGAAAGAAAGAAAAAAAAGCAAAAGAAAAAGGTGGTCAGCATTCCTGAGGATGACACCCAAAGTTGTCCTCTGGCCTCTACACACATGTATATGCTGCACACAAATGCACCTACACACACACACACACCTCATCAGTAAAATGTTTTCATTCATAAGCACAATAACTGGGACCCAGAGAAGCTCAGAAACTTCCCAAAGTCCGTATGGTTACGAAGTGATCCGTCCACTGTTGGTGGTCTGCTCTGAGCTCCCAGCACCTGCCTGGGATGAGATGGGAAGCTAAGTGAGATCTCAGCCTTCAACTCACTGCGCTTCAAACTGGGGACTGTTAACGTTTGTGGCAAGACTATCACGCGATCTGACTTTTTGCCTTCAAAGCTCACCTGGAGCAGATGTATTCAGTTAGACAGCCGTACTTCCCTCAGCATTCTTATGCAACCGATCCTGTGCAAAGGAAAGACCTGGGTTGCATCATCTCGTTGAACGTTCAGATGAACCTTACGTACAGGGACTACTGCTAGAATTCCCATAGAAATTAAGGTTCAGAGAGGATAAGTAGCTTGCCCAAATTTGCCCAACCAGAAGGTCAAAGGTGTCCCCACTCTATGCAGCTCTCAATGCCTCAATTTTAAAGCCAGTGTCCACACGAGCTGCCGGAGAAATGCCACTGGAGCCCAACATTACATGTATGGAAGCTTGGTGTATGTGTGTGTGTGTGTGTGTGTGTGTGTGTGTGTTTGGTGTATGCACACGTGTTACAGATGTGTGTACTCTGTGAGCATGTGTGTGGAGACCAGTGGAAGACATCAAGTGTCCTCTGTTGATCTTCTGCCTTATTTCATGGAGACAGTCTCTCACTGAACCCTGAATTCCCCATTATGTGGTTAGACTGGCTGACCAGGGAGCCCTAGTGATTCTCCTGCCTCTGTGCGCTCTCCCAGGAGGGGGTTACAGGTATGTGTAACCATGCCCTGCTTTTTACGTGGGTCAGATGAACTCAGGTTCTCATGTTTGTGCAGCAAGCACTCTTTTAGCTGGGGAATCTGCCATGCCTCCACTACATGGATTTTGAGGACTGATGGCCACACGAGATCTTTGACTGTATGTAGACACATCCTGGAGCCACAAGACTGTCTGCCTCAGTTACACTTCTTTCCAGCTTGCATCCAGACAGCCCAGTGCCTCCATTGCCCTGGCTCCTGGAGCAAAGACCTTCGCACTCACAGGAGGTGCGGAAGGCTCTTATTATGACACTTCAAAGAAAGCTTCCGCCTTTGACATATCCCTGTCCCATACCAGATCCGGAGACGTGGAAAGTAAGGTTTGCCTTGTCCCTTTGATCCTGGGGCAAGCTGGGTGATCCCAGCTCCTCCAGGCCCGAGGAATGCTGGGCCTCCCTGGTTCCCCTTCCTGTGCCGTTGTAATACTTACAGCTTCAAACTGAACATCCATGTAGTCCCATTCCGAGGAACCTCCAAGGAGGTCAGAACCGGATTTCAGAATCAAAAGGAATTCCGGGGCTGGAGAGATGGCTTAGCAGTTAAGGCGTTTGTCTGTAATGCCTGAGGACCCAGGTTCTATTCCCCAGGACCCATGTAAGCCAGATACACAAGGTGGAGCAGGCACCCGGAGTTTGTTTGCAGAGGCTGGAGGCCCTGAAGCACCCATTTTCTCTCTCTCTCTCTCTCTCAAATCAGTAAATTAATTAAAAAGTAGAAAATAGCTGGGCATGGTGATGCATGCCTTTAATCCCAGCACTTGGGAGGCAGAGGTAGGAGGATCGCCATGAGTTCGAGTCCTTCCTGAGACTACATGGTGAATTCCAGGTCAGCCTGGGCCAGAGTGAGACCCTATCTCAAAAAAAAAAAAAAAAAAAAAAAATCAGAAAATAATATGGAAAAGGAATTCTGTGTTTGGTGGTGCGTATGAATGGTTTAACCAGCTGGTGGTTCTGAAAGCCATTCATTGCTTTTCCTACTCATGCTTTAAGTCTAGTAGTTCCCTCAGCTATGTGTTTTAATTCGGGGTCACGGGCCCCTTTGATGATACGTCAGCACCTACTGCTGCCTGCCCAAAATAACACACACACACACACAGTGAAATGCACAGACGCCATTTCCAAAGGTGCATAAACCCTCTGAAGTCCCTCCATTGGGTTTCTTGGGGATGGCTCGTGGATTCAGGTAAAGGATGTCTAAGGACACATCTGCTGAGCTTCAACCGAGCTGTGATTGCACACATGTTAAAGTCAGACTCGTCTGAGTTGACATTTTTGCTATGGAGTGTCCTGCCAACCGTAGTGAAATCACTGAAGCTCGAGGGCCCTTGCTTTCTCCATCTGTATTATGGGCATACTTCCTTCCAGCCTGTGTTTTAAACAGCTGTAGTGAGGATGCCAGGAGCCCATGCATGGAAAGTACTCAGCATATGGGATCAATAGTAGTGACAGCTCTACCAGTCATTAGCATCGTTGAAATGTGACCTCCTACCTGCTCTGATGCAGCCCCAGTGATGACTCTTATGTCCTTGGATTTTTCAGTTTTCTCAGCTGACAAATGGGTTGATCGCAGCTCCTGCTCCGCTGACACACAGGCTTGACCAGTACGTAGAAGCAAGGCAAAGGAGAGACAGCCGTGTGGCCCACTCAGGCCGTCGGTCTGATGTTGAGGTCATTCTGTTGCATGGGACATTTTGCTGGGTTTGAGCCCGGGTGTCGTCCATGTCTATAGGTGGTTGGGACACCCTTGATAGTCCAGAAGACTCAGGATGGCTATCAACCCTAATTTTTTTTCATTATTTTACTTATTTATTTGACAGAGAGAAAGACAGAGAGGGAAGGGGCGAGAGAAGGAGAGAGAAGGGGAGAGAGGGAGAGAGAGAGAGGAAAAAAAAAGAGAATACTGGGGCCTCCAACCATTGCAAATGAACTCCGGACACACGTGCCACTTTTTGTATCTGGCTTTATGTGGGTACTTGGGGAATCAAACCCTGGTCCTTAGGCTTTGAAGGCAATTGCCTTAACCTCTGAGCCATCTCTCCAGCCCAAACCTAAATATTTTCATGGTACCAACTAATAGTTCACAAAATTCATGAGTCCAAATCCATTGGCGGCTTGATCTCTTGGGAGGAGGAGAAAAGGTGTAGTGAAATCTCTTTCAGATTGTAAAAGGAGTGGGTCTTAAACCTTCACTGAGTCACTACACTAATGTGTCTGTAACCGAAACACACCACAGCCAAGCAATTCCAGGAGCCCCAAGGCGCACATGCTAGTAGAGAAAGAAAAGTGCCCATGAAGACAGAGACTCTGATCTCGTGAGTGCGCCAGCAGCCATTCATGCCTCAGTGGCTCAGCGGCCTTTGGTTTAACAAGTGCCTGGGTAGAGAGTGAGGAAGTAAGGGCTGGAGAGATGGATCAGCGGGCTAGGCACTTGCCTGCAAAGCCTAAGGATCCATGTTTGATTCTCCAGTATCCACGTAAGCCAGGTGCACAAGGTGACACATGCATCTGGAATTTGTTTGCAGTGGCTAGAGGCCCTGGCATGTCCATTCTCTGTCTCTCTCTCTCTCTTTCTCTCTCAAATAAATAAATACATAGGGAAATGAGACTGAGCAGGTTCCTCGACTGGCCTAGAAGGCTCCTGGAATACTGAGATTAGTCAAAAAAAAAAAAAAATTGCTCCCCGCATCTTGCTGTCTCAACACACACATCCACACAGCCAGTTGGTATATTCAGAGTGCCTTTTGAGGTGCAGGTGCAGGAATCAAGAGCTCTCTCTTTCCTTGACTTCTTAGGCCCCTGTGGAGTTCTTTTGTCCTTGTCATTAGCTCGTGAGGGAAGAGTGCGATGAGACAGGCCGAGGGGCAGAGCAAAGCCATCCAGGTGCGGAGGAGGTTGCTGTCAGGCCACAGAATTTACAAGCCCCTTGTCCATCCAGTTGCACAAAGATACGGTTTCACCATCCCTGTCAGTAGCTGACAGCTGCCTGGGGTTGCGGCGTAATTTATGACTTGGAGATTTGCTGCTGGTGGCATAATTCATCCAGTGAAGTAAGGCCCGGGTCAATACATGTTTAAGCAAAAAGGTCCTGGCGGGTCCCAAGGGGACAAGCTGGGAAAGGAGCATCCTACGGCCAGGAGAAAAGGAGGGCAGAAGGAGAAGGAGAAGGGAGGGAGAGGTACCCTGGCTCAGTACACGTATATATGCTAGGCCCAATTGCAGCTCTTACAGAACCAGAGAGGCCAATGGAATGAGGGGGTTCCCTCCTTTGAGGAGACAATGTGTTTAGGTTTGGGTGGATTTCATGTACTTAACAAATGCGTTAGACGTTGCAAGGGGAATATATATATATATATATATATATATATATATATATATATGTATATATTGTAATATACCTGAATGTATATCTAACATCTGTCTACCTCTCATCCACTTACCTCTCGTCTATCTATCTAATCTCTCCTCTATTACCCATAAGTAGTATAAGGTACATTGTACATACATAGTCCATTGATAGAAGTAGTACAAATGGAATTTTTATTTATCCTACATCAAAAGAGGGTGAGTTTTGCAGATGGCTCTGAGACACTTGCCCACACATATTAGTGACCACTGGTGGGGTCCAGACCTGTTAAGCGCACCACTGAGGGCTTTCTATGGAGTAACTCCCCTATGGCTGGCAACCATGTGAGAGCATGGAATCGTTCCCATTGTACAGAAAAACGAAGGCATGGAAATTTTTTTTTCTTCATGCTTCAACTCTCAGCTTCTTTATTCCTCTACCCACACTATGAATTTCTGTGGTCAGGCATACTGCAGTGTCTTTCTAAGTCTCTGTTTTATAGTCTCTAAACTGAGTGTTGCAATGAGAGAGAGAGAGAGAGAGAGAGAGAGAAACATCAAGCTTTCCTTTCCTCAAAATGCTGTGGTGACCCTTGGTGAAGCCCTGTTGACCTTCCCCTATCCTGTGTGACTCTCAGCGGAGATATGGCCCTGCCCGCCCTCCCCATGCCAAGAGACACTATAGGGTATCGTAGAGTCATGACAAAAATGTAGCACTTGATCTTCTCCCTGATGGGGGTGGGGTGGAGAGAGAAGAGGGTTATGAGAGGAGGGGCTGTTGAAAAGGAGTCTTCCAATCTGTGGCTGGAGTGCAATGAATAAATAAATTGGTACAGAAAGTGCTTGGCATACCCCCAAGCAGCCTATGCATGAGACTAAACAGAACTGCCGGTGGGAGGGTGGATTTGAGAATTAAACTATAGAGGAATACCACCCAGGCTTCCCATCGGCCTCCAGGTAGCACACAGGATACCAGGACCTGTGCTAAAAAGAATGTGAGAATTGCACTGCTATTCAAACCAGAGCCCACAGAAGTCAGCAGAATGCACGTCCTGAACCTCAGCTCAGCACTCTGGCTACTTGCGAATGTGTAAGATTTAAACAAGAACCAGAGCCGTATAACGTCATACTCGAGATGTCTAGGATACAATGCACAATTACTTCTTCTACCAAGAATCAGGGAAATCTCAACTCAAACAAGAAATGACAATCAACAGATGGAAACTTCTAGATGGCACAGATGCCCGGGCTGCCTGACAAGCACCTTGTAGCAGTGGTCATGATAGTGCAGCTGCGAGCTGTGACTTGAAGCAGGGAGCCACAGGAATTCTCAGCAAGGAGGCAGATGATGCAAAGAGTAGCCAAAGAGACACTGGAGGGCTGGAAAAGACACTAGCCCGAACAAAGCACTCAAGGGTGGGCTCAGTGACTGGATGTGTGACAGCAAAGAATCAGGGAACCCAAAGAAAGGCAAGTTAATAGAAATAAGACAGTTTGAACCACAAAGAAAACCATATTATTTTTTTTTAAAAAAATCTGAGTTTCAGGACCCTTTTAGATAATAACAGAAGTTCATCCAATATTGGTTTCAATAAAGTATCATAGGAAGGAGGATATGAAATTATAAAAAAAATTTGAAGAAGTGATAAAAATGTATAAATCTGGCAAAAGACATGAGCCTATACACTCATGAAGTAGAGTGAGCCACACATAGGAACAATGTAAAGAAACACACACAGATACATCATAATCAATTTCCTGATACTTAAAGAAACAAACAAGAAGATTCAAACAGCCAAAGGGAAGTAAGTGATACATGACTTACAGGGAAGCAATCATATGGTAGTGCTTTGTTTTGTTTTGTTTTAATCAGAAACCATGGCAGACACAAGAAGTTACTACACTTTTAAAGCGCTAAAAGAAATGTTAATTGTACATTCTGCATACAGTGAAATAATAAGTGAATAAACAGAGCATGAGTTAAAAAAATGTCAGGCTTAAATGACACCATATAAATAATTGCATTAAATGTAAGTGGTCTAACCACAGTAATTAAAAGACAGAGGCTCACTTTAAATCTCATGAGACAGGTTAAAAGATGAAGCAAAGATGAAGAAAGAAAGCAGAGTGACTATATTAACATCAGATAAGGTAAATCCAGAGAAACAAGAATCTAAGTACAACCTATTGTTGAAAGATGCACTTTGTGTAGTGCCCAAGAAAATTTAAATCAAAAATATCTGTGAACTCACGTAAGTTCTGTGGGTCCCTCCAGAGAACCTGACATGCAAGTTGGAACCATATTTTCAGAAATAAAAAAGTAACAGTTTTAATTTATAAGTAGGATCAGTTGACTTTCATTCCTGGGGGAAGCATGAAGAGGGTGAAATCCTGGGTGTTATGAACAATGGACACAGAGGCTCACTGGACAATGGCACCCTTTGGGGTAGTTTGAATATGATAATGTAGACGTTTGGCCCCATAGATTCAGGTGTTTTATTAAAATTGAGCTTGCAACTTTAGCCCCTAGTGTGCAGATTCCTGCTACAGGGGGCTGTGTCACTAACGGTCAGTCTGAATTCCAGCCCAAAGGTGTGTGGAGAGCAAGTTGAGCTCTGGGGTTCATGCTTGCTTTTGATGTTTGCTGACTTTTGGTGGGTTTTCTTTTGTGGATCTGTGAAAGAAGGCCAGTTTCTTCCACCATCGATGGAACTTCCTGGATCTGTAAGCTTGAAATAAACCCATTCCTCCCATAAACTGTGTCTGGTTGAATATTTGTCCCAGCAATGGAACTGACTGCATACAGCATTCTTTGACGTCTTCTCCATCCCTTCTTCTCTACGACTCTTTCTGCTGTAGCCTGCTGTCCTCATCACTGGTGTCCAAGACGGTTGTTGCACATCTTTCTGGTGGCCTTTGTTTTTTTTTGTTTTTACATTGCTGGGGATCGAATCTCACACATGTTTGGCAAATGATCCACCACTGAGCTTAAACGCCCATCTTTCTTTGGACTTTTTTTATGTTGGGACATTCTCTGTTGCCCAGGTTATCCTTGAACTCACTGTGCTTTGAACTTGCCATCCTCCTGCCTCAGCCTCTTGAGAAGCTGGGAGACAGGCCTACACCACCAGGCCCACCTTCATTAGGTTTTAAATCTGTTATTCTATCTGCCTTGATTGCTCTACCCACAAATGTCTGCCTAGCTCATTCTTCAATTTCCTTGTTATATTAACTTGAACTCATCTGTTTATGAGGCCTTGCTCCATCAACTTGTTCAATACTGCTAACATGCTCCTCCCATGCACTGCACATGACCATTCCATGATTTCTACTTCCCCATAGCAGTTAACACCCTGTGACCAACAAGATCTTGGCTTGCTAGTTTAGTGTCTCTCTCCCACACTAATGTAAGATCCCTAAAGGCAGGGCATTATATAAACACTACAGCCCTAAAGATAGAGCATTATATAAACACTAAAGACACTAAAAAACTAAAGGCAGGTCATTATTTATACACTACAGCCCCAAACATAGGGCATTATTTATACACTGTAATCACAGCAGCTATAAAAGCATCTGTCACACAGTAAGGGCTCAGTAAATATTTGTGAATAAATGATTAAAGTGTAAGATGAGAGCTGGAGAGATTGCTCAGCCATTAAGGTGCTTGTCTGCAAAGCCTAATGACCCAGGTTCAATTCCCCAGTACCCATGTAAAACCAGATGCACAAAGTGGCACATGCGTCTGGAGTCCGTTTTCAGTGGGAAAGGGCCCTAGTGTGCAATTCTCCCTCTTTCTCTTTCCTTCTGTGTTTGCAGGTAAATAAGTAAGGTGAAATGAAAAATGAGCCTTAAAAGAAGGTCCATTGCTTATCATAATTCCCTATTAAGATGGTGTATTATAAGGGCATGGAAAATGTTAGAGATCTGTGGGTGAGGAAAAACAGAATAAACCAATTGTCTTTAATGTTTCCATCTGTGATTAATAGCGATGACATTGTCACTAGTGCTTCCACTGGGTGACAATCAAGTCACCACCTTTACTGTTTTTAAAATTTTTTAGTTATTTATCAGAGAGAGAGAGAAAGAGAGAGAGAGAGAGCGAAAGAGAGCATGCCAGGATTTCTAGCCACTGCAGACAAACTCCAGATACATGCACCATCATGTGCATCTGGCTTATGTGGGTACTGGACAATTGGACCTGGGTCCTTAGGCTTCACAGGCAAGCACCTTAACCACTAAGCAATCTCTCCAGCCTCCTTACTGCTTTTTTAGTCATTCCTTTACCATCATCATTTGGTAGTTGTAAAAAAAAAATAACAGGTTTCTTGGTAGCATTTTTCTTTATTATGACATTAAAAATATTTTTATTTATTTATTTGCAAAGAGAGAGACAGCAGAGGGTAGAGGGAGGAGAGAGAGAATGGGCACACCAGGGCCTCTTGCCCTGCAAACTAACTCCAAATGCATGCAACACTTTGTGCCTCTGGCTTTCTGTGGGTACTGGGGTATCAAACCCAGGCTGACAGGCTTTGCATAGAAATGTCTTAACCACTGAGCAATCTCTCCAGCCCAAATGATTACTTTTTGATACATGCAGATAATGTACTTGGATAATACCTCCCTATTACTCCCCCTTACTTCCTTACTGCTTTGCTGTCGTATAAGTGCATGCTTAGAATAAATGTGCAGCACATCACAGATACTCAGCAAGTATTAGTGGATGAATGATGGAGGGTTGGAGATGGATAATAGATGTATAGATGGATTGATGAATGGTGGATGGATGGATGGCCTGCCCCAGCCTTCAGGTAATCAGGAAATTGTTCTTAAGGAAGGAAGGCATGTAGAGGCTGTAACCTTAACCACATTCCTGCATCACCGTCATGTCTAAAAGGCATTTCCCTATCACATACATTTGTACACATATAGCACTCCGAACCTGGGCTGTATTCATTGTCGGCATATTGTATGTATGAAGAAACAAGAATACGGCCAGTGAATGGCTCTCAGCTCCTGCAGCTTGTGAGAGACCAACTCTAGAACTAACTATACCTATTGAAATGACTCTTTATTGAGAGATAGGACGTCTGACCCTGGAAATAAATATATTCACACAGACGTGCGCCACACATCAGCCCATCTATACAAGATAATTATTCCTCACGTATGACCAGTGTTCGGAGAAGGCACATCTGTTAGGGCTATTTAACATCTATGTATCTATGTGAGACTATGCTGAAAATCACTTAAAGACAATACCAAGCGCCTATATTTAAGGCCTTTTTCATTGAAGTATAATTACATGCTACACAGTGCTCTGATCTCAAGGTTTACAGTTCAATGACTTTTCTCAAATGTATACACCCATGTAACCAACATTCTAATCACGACTTAAATCATTTCCACAGCCTGGCCATATTCCCCACCCTTTCCAGCCCACCCACCAAGCCTTGCTTCCCAAAGGCAATCTCCTCTCTGATCCCTGTCCCTGTAGACTATTTTGGTTCATCTTGAACTGCACAGAAATGCAAACATAGAGTTCTATTTTGCACAGGCTCCTTCTATCCAGCACAAAGTATTATGTAAACGCTACTGATCTGAATGGAGGTCCCTGTTTTTTTTAAATAATTTATTTTTATTTATTTGTTTAAGAGAGAAAAAGAGGAGGTAGGGAGAAAGAAAGAGGAAGATAGAGAGAGAATGGGTGCATCAGGGCTACCATCCACTGCAAACTCCAGACGCATGAGTTACCTTGTACGTGTGGCTTACGTGAGTTCTGGGGACTTGAACCTGGGTCCTTTGGATTTGCAAGCAAGCTCCTTAACTGCTAAGCCATCTCTCCAGCCTGGCTGTCCCTTTTTTTATTTATTTATTTATTTATTTTTTTTTTGTTTTTTTGAGGTTGGGTCTCACTCTAGCCAAGGCTGACCTGGAATTCACTATGTAGTCTCAGGGTGGCCTCGAACTCATGGCGCTCCACCTACCTCTGCCTCCCCAGTGCTGGGATTAAAGGTGTGCGCCACCACGCCCGGCTCTGGCTGTCCCTGTTTTAATGTGAATATTTTTTTCTGGATATATGTCACATTATTATACAAGGAAGTCAAAATTTACTAAATTAAAATAATATGAAGTCAGCTGGGTGTGGTGACTCACATCCTTTAATCCCAGCACTTGGACAGCTGACACAGGAGGATCACTAGGGCAACCAGGGCTAAAGAGTGAGTTCCAAGCCAGCCTGAGCTACGGTAAGCCCCAGCCTCAAAGAAATAGCATGAAGTCAATCACAGCTTAACGTCTGTGTGGATGATAACGGTGGGTTGGTGTGTGAGGCATGTCGGCACGGTATTTAAGAGCTCAGAGGTCATGCTCACGGATCCCTGGGTCTTGGCCACTCAGTAGCTGAGTGAGGGTGACAGACTGAAGTCTCGGTGTTCCCACTTGTAAAAGCAGTGTGAGCTTGCTGGCTCGTGCAGCCAATTAACACTTTTAACTCCATGCTTGGCCCAAAGCAATGGCCCAGTACAGAGCAGCTCGCAGTAGATTCTAGCTGGCAAGAGATTAGATTATTAAGATTTTATTTTGGCTCTTCTCAGCCTCCTGAATGAAGTTACACTAGTCCAAGTTAAAAGCGGACCCCAAATGGTTACATTATACAACCTGTGAGGTTTTTAAACTTGTGACAAGGGACAGAAGGACATTCTACTCATCATAAGGAAATCCTTACTTACGCTTCCGAGAGCCACAAGCACTTAAAACCCACGAACCTTCAGCTGATCTTCCTCAGCCAGTCCAGTCTCTATCAGGCACTGGCAGATGTTCTTTGTGCTGGTTACCTTTTTTTTTTTTTTTTTAACCCTTCAACCAGGAACCATTAAGACATCTCCCTACTTTTCCGTTTACTTCTTCGTGCTTGCTTGCTCATTGCACCCCTCCCCTGGAAGGTTAAACGTCCTCGAAAGGGGTAAAAACCTTCTTCTTGAGCTGGGTGTGGTGGAGCACACCTTTAATCCCAGCACTTGGGAGGCAGAGGTAGGAGGATCATCATGAGTTCAAGGCCACCGTGAGACTACATACTGAATTCCAGGTCAGCCTGGGCTAGAGTGAGACCCTACCTTGAAAAACCAAAACAAACAAACAAAAACAAAATATGTCTTCACAGTGAATTCCAGGTCAGCCTGGGCTAGAGCGAGACCCACCTCGAAAAATCAAACTTCTGATTTTCTCACACAATAGGCATTTTCACACCAGAGCTGTGAATGAAGAAGATATTTACATAGCATGTCATTTTTCTAGCATTTTGCTTGCTTATTGCTCTCTCTGGCTGGAGGCAGGAAAGCAAGCCTCCTTCCCCTTCCCTTCCCATCTGGCTTGGCTCCGTTATTCTCTCTTTTTTTCTTTTCTCTTTTTTTTTTTTTTTTGTTTGTTTTGGTTTTCTGAGGTAGGGTCTCACTCTAGCCCAGGCTGACCTGGAATTCACTATGTAGTCTCAGGCTGGCCTCAAACTCACAGCGATCCTCCTACCTCTGCCTCCCGAGTGCTGGGATTAAGGGCGTGTGCCACCATGCCTGGCCAATATTTTTATTTATTTATTTGAGAGAGAGAGAGAAAAAAAAGAGAGAGAGTTTGAGGGAGAGAGAGAGAGAGAGAGAATGGGTGTGCCAGGGCTTCCAGCCACTGCAGATGAACTCCAGATGCATGCGCCACCTTGTGCATCTGGCTCATGTGGATCCTGGGGAATTGAACCAAGGTCCTCTGGCTTTGCAGGCAAGCGCCTTAACCACTAAGCCCTCTCTCCAGCCCTCTGGTATTCTCTTGCACACTCTCCACTTTACTGCCTGGAGTGAGACCCGGTGTCTGAAACGATGTGACCGTCTGTCTGACACTAACCTTAATTTTCCATGGCAAATTTGTACTTTCAAACTGTAAAACTCATCAGTCCCTTCGTGTTAGGAGACTTGTGTTAAGGTCCCAGCAAGGAGCATATCTTCATGAGGTGGGACCCACTTCTTTAGCCCTAGTACCTCAGAGTCCATTCCACACTCCATCACCTGGAATGTCTGGAGGCTTCTCTTAATACCTGGAAGCACTTCCTCTTCTCAGTTTGGCCAATGCCTCTTCATCCATCACAACGCTACTTGGTTGCAACTTTTCTTTACTTGCCATGTCTGCAAAGGTTTTCTCAGCACCACTCTCTTCTGCCTCCTGTCACTTCTCCAACATGCCCGAAGGTTCAGCTGTTGTAGGCTCTGTTGATCAAATGCCTGTCTGTCCATCTCGAGTCACTGTTAGCTCCTTTTCTCACTGCTGTGAGCAAGTACGTAACAAGAAATGGTTCAGAGGATCAGAAGGTATCATGGTGCTGGAAAGAAATGACCGCAGTGCTCAGTACTGTAATATCTCTATCACACCTTTCAAGGCTCAGGGTCTAATGCAGAAGAGGTGGTGGAAAGAATGTAAGAGCCAAAGGAAGGGTAGGACTCCTTACAACGTGCTCCCCCCAGACACAAAATGGCCTGGATATCCATGACCTCACAGTGCCTGACACTACCTACACAAGACCATCATGAGGATGAAAAGATCATGACATCAAAATAAAAGAGAGACCGATTGAGAAGGGGAGGGGATATGATGGAGAATGGAGTTTCAAAGGGCAAAGTGGGGGGCAGGAGGGTATTACCATGGGATTTTTTTTTATAATCATGGAAGTTGTTAACAAAAATTTGAAAAAAAAAAAAAGAAATGGTTCAGAGGAGAAAGGGTTTATTTTGGCGGGGGCAGCACGGTGGCAGGATATGGAGGCAGCTGGCCACATGGCATCCACTGTCAGAAGCAGAGAGAGGGTGAAGAAGAGGAGCAAGGCTACAAAATCTTAAGGGCCGTCTCCGCTAACCACTTCCACCAGCAAGGCTCCACCTCCTAAAGGTGTCCCAAGCTTCCTTCACAGCTCTCCAGCTGGGGCCAAGAGTTTAAGCACATGAGCCCATAAGGGATATTTCACATTCAAACCGAAACAATTATCAAGGGTCAGAAATAGTTCTTTGTACCTTTAAGTTTATCTCCTCCTCCTTTTTTTTTTTTTTTTTTTTTTTTTTTTTTGAGTTATAGTCTTGCTCTAGATCAGGCTCACCTGGACTTAGACTCAAGCTGGCATCGAACTCACAGAGATCCTCCTACCTCAGCCTCCCAAGTGCTGGGATAAAAAGTGTGTGACACCACACCTGGTTTTTTCTTTTTCTTTTTCTTTTTTTGAGGTAGGATCTTAGTCTTACTTACCCATGCTGACCTGGAATTCACTATACAGTCTCAGGGTGGTCTTGAACTCACAGTGATCCTCCCACCTCAGCCTACTGAGTGCTGGGATGAAAGGCCTGTGCCACTTTGGGTTAAATTGCCATAAATGCGACACCCCACGCCATTTTGCAAACGAGAAGACTAAGACACGGAAATGTTAGGGCATGTCTCCAGGGCCACATGACTTTACAGTGAGCTCTTGGACTAGACAAACTGACTACATGTTGGCCGTCCACATTCACAGTGGCTTTTGGATGCCTAGGTCCGGTGGCCATTGAACCTCCACTTTCTTCCTCTTTGGCCTCTTTCTTGGCATGATTGGCAGTGGAGAGCATCAACACTGGATAGCCGGAACTCATATCTAATTCAAATTTCAAATTCAGTCCCTCTTGTGTCTGGGGCCACAGGATGAGATCAGAATTCTCATCTGAACACAAAGAGCCAAGATGCTCAATTAAATTAAAAATTTCGGTAAATAATGAATAATGTCTTGGTATGAGTATGTATTGAATGACATACACTGAAATGAAAGTATTTGTTGTTTATCTGAAATTTAAATTTAACTGAGAATCTTGTGATTTATCTGGTAACCCTACCTGTGGTATGATGTCAACCTCTGTGACTGGAGTGTCCTAGCAGTGACTAAAGGAAGAGAGCTGCTCTGGGGCTGAGGGATCTCACACAGTGGGTAGAGTGCCTGTCTACCACACAAAAAGCCCTGGGTCATGTCCTCAGCACTCATAAACCAGGATGGTGCCATGTGCCTATAATCCCTGCACACAGGCTGGGGATCCAGGGGGTTCAGAAGTTCAAGATCATCTCTTGCTATATAGGAGTTCAAAACCAGCCTGACATGTATATGTATACATGTATATGAAGCCTTCTCTCAGAAACTAATAAATACCACACATCTTTAATCCCAACACTTGAGAAGAAGAGGTAAGAGGATCACTGTGGATTCAACGCCAGCTTGGGACTACAGTGTTAGCTCCACCTTAGTCTGGGCTACAGTGAGACTTCACCTCAAAATAAATAAATAATCAAAGGAAGGGAGAGACCTTTCTTTCATCATGAAACTGGTTTTGCCAAACTAGAGTCCCTTACTGTACTGTACACTCATTCATTTTTATCCTCCTGATAACACTGAACATTCTAGTTCAGTAGATTATTTTTCTAATTAAAATCTGCTCCTTATTGGCTCCTTGCTATAAGAGATTGATTCATGAGGCCAATTCTTTGACAGGTAGAGTATACACCCACTTCCATTAAGTGGAGAGAGGGGTGGTCGGTGGTCCTCAGTGGTCAACCGGTTTATGGAAGAAGTCATATTTTTGCTTGCCTCTCCTGAAGTGTTCATTTGAATATAAAGAAACCATCACCTAGGGAGTCCTGCTACCCTACCCTGTCACGTTGGAAGGAAACAGGAGCCCCGTGGAAAGGCCCCAGATGATGACACTTCGTGAGAAGGAAGAGAAGTGTGGCTGAGAAGGAATCTCGGAAGTGGATCTTTCAGCCCTCACTTCGTCAGCAACTCTCTGGGGATCACAGAGGAACTACAGGTTTATGCCTCCCCCAAATGCTTAACATATAAAATCATATTTACAACGAAATGGCTGGTTTTAGCTGCTAAGTTCTGGAGATGTTCATTGTGGTGGTTGGTGTTGGCTGTCAACTTAGGTGGACTGAGAAATATCTAAACCTTCATGAGGTGCATGTCAGAGAATGACAGTGACTGTCCTTGGCTCTCCTGAATGAGTGTGTCTACTGTCCTTGACTCTCCTGAATGAACGTGTCTACTGTCCTTGGCTCTCCTGAATGAACGTGCCTACTGTCCTTGACTTTCCCTGAATGAACGTGCCTACTGTCCTTGACTCTCCCTGAATGAACGTGCCTACTGTCCTTGGCCACTGATATCAAGTCCAACGTCTTCAGCCTTCCAGTGTGGACTCAACACCAGCGACTCTCTCAGAAACTTCCAGACCTTCAGCATCAGACCTGACTACTGATGCTTCCAGCTTCTTAGACCGAACAGCTTACTGGGTTCTGAGCCACTACAGAGTACAAATGGCCATTGTTGAACTACCCAGCCTCTTGTCCTGTAAGTCTCCTTTCATAATATGCACATATTATATAAAATATGTATAATATATGTAACATATTTCAGATATGTATTATTTAGCTTCATTCCTCTAGAAAAACCTAACCCATACATTGTTTTTGCAATAATAATTGGGATACATCTGAGAGTATCTAAGAAGTCCTAACCCTACCAAACTCATGAACTCCTTGATCTATGACCTTACTTCCTCCCCCTGTAAAATAGGGCCTAATCCCTAGACTCATAAATGATGAAACTGTGCCTCGGAAAGGCTTAGTCACTTTGCTCAAGGCCACACCGCTACTGAGAAGCAGGTCTGGAAAAATCGCCCCCCTCCCCTTCCCTGCCTCGCTCCAAAGACCTCGTGTTTCTCCATTTCTCCTCAGTTCTCACGACCTTTGAAACTGAAGCCGCAGTTTCCCCACGTGAATAACAGAGATGCTAGGAGTTCTTCCTATATTTTTAAAACATCCACACATGCACACACACGTATCCGCAAGCACACACACAAACATTTAGCATTGTGGTTAGCACCCAGCAAATACCCAGTAAACATTCACGGTTATGAATTTTTTAACTACTTCTTCAGCTAAGACTGACAGAAAACATCCATCCTGAATCAGCCTTTTTTTTTTTTTTTTTTCCTCAGGACTCTAACTTTCAGGAAACCTCATCAGAAGGGTATCTTTAACTAAATAACCCAGAGTGTCATCTTTTAATATTTAATGAATTCATGTGGCTCTTGGAGGGTAAAGTGAAAAATCTCCTGTACAAAATCTATTAGTGTTAATAAAATACCAGCCAACAGGTTGGCCGTTAAAAGCAATTAAAGTTTCTAAGCAGGTTGAGGAGCTCTTTAATGTTTTGTACGGCTCTCTCATCCATCCTCCTTTTCTTAATTTTATGTTAAAAGATTTCACTTTGCTGTTGAAGGTCCTAAACCTTACTGTGTCCTTTCATCCAATTCCAATGGAAGGTTTCAAATACCAGGAGGTGCTGGCGGTCCCTGCTCGTCCATCACAGATACAAGAAGGCCACGTTTCTAGAGTCTCAAAGATAGCAGCCCAAATGGGAACTTTCCAATGGGGTTGCAGTCAGCTTTGCATTGCCGGCAGAAAACACCTGACCCGGAGCAGCTTGTGGGAGGGAAGGGTTTGTTCTGGTTTCTTACAGACTCAAGGAGAACCTCCATGATGGCGAGAGAAAACAATGGCATGAGCAGAGGGTGGATACCACCTCCTGGCCAACATCAGGGGGACAACAGCAGCAGGAGAGTGTGCCAAACACTGGCAAGGAGAAGCTGACTGTAATACCCATAAACCCGCCCCTAACAATACACCACCTCCAAGAGCCTCCAATCCCCAAATTGCCACCAGCTGGGGACTTAGCATTCAGAACACATGAGTTTATGGGGGACACCTGAATCAAACCAGCACAAATGGGTATCGATCTACTGTCTTTGTGTGGGGAGAAGTTTATGATTGAAGGAATGGAGGTAGGGGAGAAGAAAATCATTTGTCCTCCATCTCCTGTACTACTGAGCACTGAGAATTCACATAATCATGGCTGTCCATACATGCAAAGGCCATGCTGGATGCCTTTACATACATGCCATGCCAGTTCTTCACGATGTGATGGAAAGATTGAGGGCCGGAAGGATGGTTTCATGGATAAAGCGCTAACCACACGAGCATGAGGGCCAGAGCTCAGAGCCCCAGAACCCAGGGAGGTGCCAGGCGGATGTTGCAACCCACCTGTAGTCCCAGCACTCAGGAGGGGTCCCTAGGGCAAACCACCTAGTTACATTTGTTGATTCAGTGAGCTCTGGGTTCCAATGACAGACCCTGCCTCTGTAAATAAGAAGTGGACAGTGATTAAAGAAGACACTTGATACCAACCTCTCTCCTCTGAGCACATGCACACACACACACATACACGCATGCACACATACACATCTGCACACACACACGTGTGCCCACATGCAAATGAGCACCCATATACACACTCGTGGATACCATACACACACACATACACAAATCTTTTAAAAATATTTTATTTATTTATTTATTTACTTATTTATCTATTTATTTGAGAGGGAGAGACTGGGCACACCAGGGCTTCCTACCACTGCCGAGGAACTCCACATGGATGTACCACTTTGTGCATCGGGCTTTATTTGTGTATGGGGGAATTGAACCCAGGCTGTCAGGCTTTGCAAGCAAGTGCCTTTAATGGCTGAGCCATCTCTCTAGCCCCAACAAAAGGAGTTTTTGTGTTTTTGTTTTTGTTTTTTTAAGGATAGAACACATTCTGGCTCTCGAGTCAGGGATAAGTGAAGTCATTTGCCAAGTTACACAGCTAGCCAGAGGTGATATTAGAATTATAAACCAGCTCTCTGTGGGGTGAGGGCGCATTTTGTAGTCAAATCATTCATGCTGCAGTTATCAACTGTACGTAAGATGTGGGGAAAGGAGAACCTGTTGGGAAAGGTACAATTTGTAAGAATCATCTAGGAACGTTCCCAGAGACATCTAAGTCGCTGGGCCGACATCTTCCTGAGAGCTCGCGAGCTGGATGAGAGCCAGTCCCACAGGCCCCGTGTCCTCCTGCTCTGAAGGCTCGGGGTTCGAGGGGGCACCCAGCTGCTTCTGATCACCAGTGAGCGTGCGTCAGCCCTTCAGAATCCTTCTGCTTGGGAGACAGGAACAGATGTACGGAATGCAGGAGGATGGACTTGGGGAAACACCATCACACTTGCGAAGCAATTGCTGGAGGTCACTGAGACGGGACGGGGGAACTTTATCTGAGTCAAATCCTCCCAGCTTAGAAGGAAAGCTGCATTTTCTCCGCAGGAGTCGTTTGGCTACGTTCGCCTTGTCCGCCTGTGAAACTGCCGTGACAGGAGTAAGAGTGGGAGAGCGGCGGCTTCTTCTCTTCTTGCTTTAATAAGGTATTTTTACGACACCCCTTTAAAATATGAGCTGGTAATTGGTCACTGGTCGCCGAGATTCTTCCCAGGGAAAGAAGTCGAGCTCGTGTTGGCGTCTTCGTGCACGATCCTCTCTTGGCAGGTCTCTCCCAGATGATGTCAAAGTCAAGAAATGTATCTGAATCTGAAGCCCACACACACCATCTTTCCACTCCGGGTCTCAGATGCACAAACCCTTCATGTCTGCTCCCCATGTGGATCTGGTCTCGACTGGATCGTGCCCGCCGTTTGTGCAAGCTGTCGTCTTTGTCCAAAACTCCTTCTCGTGCTGTACACACACACACACACACACACACACACACACACACACACACACACACACACACACACACACACACACCCCGACCAAGCTCACTGCCCGCTTCCTCTCAGGATGTCATTTCTCAGCAGTGCAGGACATTCTCACTTGGCCTCGGCAGAAGTGAGGAGCCTGAAGCGCTCAGTGCTTTCTGCCAGTCCGTGTTGCAAAGCACCAGTGGAACAGAACGGAAGTTTGACAGCGAACACGACATCGTGAGGTCAACCAGCGTGTCATGTCATGTCCTGGGGTTCATGATTCCAACATACCAGCCCACGCGTCGTGAGGCCGTGATTGCGTGGCGTCAGTTAACGTGTCATAACGCACCCGTGTTTGGGTCAAAGATGGCCAACAGGGCTTGGTAGGGTAGGCTGGGATTTGGTCCACCCGCCTGCTTATTTAACATGTGCAGATGGAGGGTGAGGGGGTGACTGGCAGGCGGGGGCTGTGCACAGGGCGAAAAATCTCTCTCACACACACACACCACCCTCGTCTCTGCATTGCTTCACACCGATGACCATCACAAGAGCTTTCTCCTCACCTTCTAGTGAAATTCCCAAGACATGCCCAAATTAGCTGTTTTCTAGACAAACCTTAGATACTATGAGGCCTACATGTAATTGATTTTAAAAAAAAATCGCAAGTAAAGTCAGACATGGTGGCGCACGCCTTTAATCCCAGCACTTGGGAGGCAGTCATAGGAGGATTGCCGTGAGTTCGAGGCCACCCTGAGACTACATAGTGAATTCCAGATCAGCCTGGACTAGACAAAAACCTTACCTCAAAAAACCAAAATAAATCACTAATAAAGATTTCTTTGCAATATTTGAAAAAAATAGTCACACTCAAGATTTCATACTGAAAAAAAAAATCGCTCATGTTTCTGATTTTTCTTGAAATAAATGGTTGCATGTAATGGTGTCTGACCTACCTTTTTACATGGCAGGAATTGGTAGAAAGAAGTCGTAACTCCCCTTGTCCAATGAGAAATACAGCCCAAAGCTCAGCAGAGTCCCCATCTGGGCCACATTAATTGTGGATGTCATCTTCTTGGCTCCTCCAGGTTTGCAATTTCAACTTTACATGTAGCTCTTTCCTAAAGTTTCTTTGTGTATTCTCCGTCCCCCCCCCCCACTGAAGGATTTTCTTATTTGATTTTAATAGGTTATAATAATATAGGCATTTCGCTTTTTTTGCATGTGTATGTGTGTGAGGGTACATGTGTATGTGTATACATGTATGTGTGTCTATGTGGTGGCCAAAGGACAATCTCAAATGCCATCCTTGGGAACCTTGGTCCACCTGTTATTTATTTTTTTGAGGTAGGCTCTCACTCTAGCCCAGGCTGACTTGGAATCCACTCTGTATACTCAGGGTGGCCTTGAACTCACAGTGATCCTCCTACCTCTGCCTCCCGAGTGCTGGGACTAAAGGTGTGCGCCACCACGCCCGGCTGTCCACCTCATTTTGAGACAGGGTTTCTCACTAATCTACAGCTTACCAAGTCGGCTACACTACCTGGCCAGTGAGACCCACTTCCCCCATCCTAGAATTCTAGGCATGCGCCAGCAAGCCCGGCTCTTTCTGTGGGTTGTTGGGATTGAACTCAGCTCCTCGTACCCGTGCAGCAAGCACTTTACTGAGTGAGCTATCTCCCTAGCTCTGGATGATAGGCAACTTTTTAAATTTAAAAAAAATTGACAAGCTGAGTACTGTGGCATGTGGCTATAATTCCGGCATTCGTGGTGGCATGGGGAGGGGAGTAGCACGGCGTGGGGGAACTAAATTTAGAAGATTACAGTTTCAGGCCAGCCTGGGCGCTAGTAAGGTGCTATCTCAAAAACTCAAAGTAGGGAGTAATTTAAAAAAATATCTGAGAGACTCTGGCTTCCCTAAGTTATACCCAAGGCAGACAGTGCTAATCGATCATGGGCTTTTTGATACTGAGCCTCGAGGTGGGCCCTGCTGCTTTCAAACCCACACAGTTGCAGGGTGGCATATACCACACATCCTACTCAGTTCCCCATATATATATATATATATATATATATATATATATATATATATATATATATATTTATCTATTTAAACTCCTCTCTCCTTATGCACTGGGTCCAGTGGGATTAAACTCTCTAGGGTAGGCAGGAGCTGGGCCAGCTGTCTTCTGCCCACAGGGGTCTACGGGGCTTCTAAAACTGGGCTCTCCTCTGTAGGAAGGACAGAAAAGCATGGCGAAAGGCACTCATCCTCCCCGCCCCTGTCCTTCTTGCACAAAGGACAGAGCAGCCAAAACCTCATTCATGCACTTGACCTCTTCCAAAGGAAAATTAATTCCCACTTCACACCTACCCGGAGCGCTGCTCAGCTTTGCAGCAGCGGCGGCATCATTAGACTGGGGATGACATGGCTGGAGGGGACACAGCGTCTGCCACCTCCCCAGCAGTGCTGAGCTAGCAGGAGCTGGCAGGAAGCTCTCCAGGCGCCCACCCTGTCAGCTTTTCACCGCAGATTAGGCTCCCGCGGCCGCCTCTGGGAATTGTCATCACTGTCTCCACCCCGTGAGTCTCACCAGCCCACAGTGCGGGCTGAAGAGGGGCAGCCTTCCTGGCTCTGACACCAGAGGGCTGGCAGGCCAGGGAACATGTGTGTGTGCATGTGTGCTTATGTGTGTGCTTGTGTACATGCGTATGTATACCTGTGTGAACTTGTGTGTGTGTGTGTGCTTGTGTGCATGGTGCGGGGGGATAGGGGTCCTGGGAACATGCATATCTGTGTGTGTTCGCACGTCTGTGAGTATAAATGCAGCTGTGTGGGAGTGTGTATATGTGAATTCTGGCCCTGGGCTGTGTGAGTGTGAACATGGGACTGGACACGTGTGCATATGCTAATGCATATATTTAAATAAGCACACATGTGCATGCTGTTGTGTGGATGTGTAAGCGTGTGCGGTGCTTGTGTGCATTACATGGGGTCTAAGAGGGTGTGCTGGTGGATACTGTGTGTGTGTTTGTGAGCATATGTGCTTTGCAATGGTGTGCATGTGTAGGTCTATATGCATGCATGTTTAGGACATGCACTTATATCAGTATAACTGGATATTTATGCATATGTGTGAGAGAAGGATTGTGTGTGCACATGCCTATGTTTGTGTTTATATGAAACTGTTCTCAGTGTTATTTTCTTTGTCTCCAAAACGTCTCAGAACATGCTGGGCCACTGGCAAATCACAGATGCCAAGCCACCTCCCTCATTTTTCCCCCCATTTATTTTTATTTTTATTTATTTCTTTGAAAGCGACAGAGAGAAGGACGGAGAGAGAGAGAGAGAGAGAGAGAGAGAGAGAGAATGGGCACGCCAGGGCTTCCAGCCACTGCAGACGAACTCCAGACACATGCGCCCCCTTGTGCATTTGGCTAACGTGGGTCCTGGGGAATCAAGCCTCGAACTGGGGTCCTTAGGCTTCACAGGCAAGTGCTTAACCGCTAAGCCATCTCTGCAGCCCAATCCCCTCATTTTTTAATGACCTCAATACTTTAAAAATTAGGGCAATTATGACAAAAGCAGAACTTCTGGCACTCCTGGGCTCATATTATTTTGAAGTTTGTGAGAATTGAAGGAGCCATTATTTTTCCATGGTTAGAGGCTCCATATGTCTTTATCTGCCCTCAGTTTCTGTGTAAATTATGATAACTATCGTGCATGGAAGTATGCATGTGTGTGTACATGTGTGTGCATACACACACTCATGTCTGTGTTTTCGTATGAGTAGTAACAGCTTATACATAAGGACAAATCCAGTTGTTCACACACCACTTCTTATTTTTGGTTAGTGTTTTGTTTAATTTGAGTATATATGAAGAGTTTCCTCTGGATTAAGTAACATTGTACATACTAGGGTGAGGAGAAAGGAGCATGTGTATATAAGTGCCATGAATAGAGATGGCTTAGTGGTTAAGCGCTTGCCCGTGAAGCCTAAGGACCCCGGTTCCAGGCTCGATTCCCCAGGACCCACGTTAGCCAGATGTACAAGGGAGTGCACGCGTCTGGAGTTCGTTTTCAGTGGCTGGAGGCCCTGGCACGCCCATTCTCTCTCTCTCTCTCTCTCTCTCTCTCTCTACCTGCCTCTTTCTCTCTCTGTCTGTTGCTCTCAAATAAATAAATAAAAATAAACAAAAAATTAAAAAAAATAAATGCCATGAAGAAATTTTGTTTCATTTGCTAACTCAGTAGTTGGTAGAAGTCTCACAGCTCAATGAGGAAATGGACCCTGAGACATGCCCAGGTTCAGCAACGAGAGGCCATGGTGGATTAGTGATGTCTGCCACGGACGCAGCATGTGGAGGTGGCATCAAGTGTACTGTCTATTTCCAGTCAGACGACCAAAGCCCCAGTGGTGCTTGGTGATCCTGAACTCCATTCACTCATTCTACAGCAGGGGAGCCCCTGTGACAGAAAGGGAAGGGCGTTGTTTGAAACACAGAAAGACTTTAAAGAATTGAGCCAGGAACTGAGGGTGTCAAGTGTGAGGGCACACGCTCTCCAGTCTGTGTAAATGCCAGCATCTCTGTGGCGTGCCTCCTGTGCCCACATGTCTCCTTCATCTCTTCCTGACTTTGATTCAAAATCTCTATGACCATCACCCCACACCACTCTGTGACGAAAGATCCTTGCCTCTCTCTCTCAGACAGTTCAGTAACTCTTGGATAACACTGCAGTCACAGAATCCTATGGAGGCTTAAGGAAAATGGGAAAGGTGATGTCTAATAGAATTCAGGAACCTGGACTGAGCAGGGTGTGAGAAAGGCTTCAACTGGGGCCCCACAGGGAATTCTCTCTCACCTCTCACAGTGGCTCCATCTGTCTTTCTGGGCTGTCTGCCTTTCTTTGCGCTGCCAGTTATGAATTCTGTGTGTTTGGGATGATTTCCTACTTTTCCTATCTATAAAATAACAATAACATCCCTCAGTGACTTTCTTCCTTAGCTCACATTAAAGCAAGCGGACTCTCAAATGGCTGACGGAAAGGGCTCAGAACACTTTGCTCTCACTGTCGTCATCCCTGACACCACCATCCTCCTCATCACCACCGGCCTCTCCATCGTCATCCTCACACTGCCCTCACCGCCCCCATCATGGCACAATCACCATTAATTACCCTCCCCACCACCATCATCACCACCACCATTATCAACATCTCACACTCCCTGCTCCTGTGACAGGGCGATACAGCTTCCCAGGACCCCCCAGTTCACAGGCTACAGTTTCAAGTTTACACAGACACCGAATTCCCTCTGGAGTGGCCCATCCCAATTTCCTTGGAAAGACACTCTGGCTCAGGTAGGGCTAACGATGAGCCAATCAACGATGCCACACTGGGGTGGGCATCGCCTGGGAGGCTATTGGTGGGGAATGAGGCGATTCATGATCAAGCTGAGCCAGGAGGACACCCCTCAAAATTGTCTATGTTCCTGATTATTCCCTGGTTCAGTTTTGTGGTACGGCACTGAAGGGAGGGGGCTTCTCTTGGGTTCCATTTTGATCTACTGTTTATCCAACCCCTTTCTTTTTATTTTTTTGGACAACATAGTTGTAAACAATATCCCATGGTAATTCCCTCCTTCCCCCACTTTCCCCTTTGAAACTCCACTCTCCATCACATCCCCTCTCTCTCTGTATCAGTCTCTCTTTTATTTTGATGTCATGATCTTTTCCTCCTATTATGATGGTCTTGTGTAGGTAGTGTCAGGCACTGTGAGGTCATGGACATCAAGGCCATTTTGTGTCTGGGGGGAGCACGTTGTAAGGAGTCCTACCCTTCCTTTGGCTCTTACATTCTTTCCGCCACCTCTTCTGCAATGGACCCTGATCCTTGGAACCACCCCTTCTCATATAAATACATTTAGAATGGCTCAATTTGCTGGACACCTGGGCTTGTCCAGTCCCAGGTTTCTTTGAGGGTTAAGACAGGGCACTATTAGTCTATAGATCACTCTGAGCCATTAGATAACCTGACTATGTAATCTAATCTAATGATTCCCTTTTTATACTTACATACATATATATTCTGTTGGCTCTGTTTGGGCTCCAGTGGGACCCAGGATAGGCAGGCTTGGATGGTGCAGGAGAGGCAGCACTAAGGAGCAGCAGGGCCAGAGAAAGTCTGAAGCTTGAAGCAACTAGATCCTCATAGAGGCGGGGAACCTCCAACCCCAAGAAGAATGGAGACTGCGGTGACTCATCACGTGTGCCAACTTGATTGCACTGAGAGATGCCTGAGAAATTTTTCTGTATGTGTCTGTGAGGGCATTTCTGGTCATCACTGGCATGTGAGACAAAGCAAGGAGGAAGACTCACCCTGAATGTGAACAGTGTCACTTCTACAGGTCTGGATGGAAGCCTGGATGGATCAAAATTGGGAGAGTCACTAGCAGGAACAAGCTCAGCTGCGCTTGAGCTAGTGCACCTATGACTGCTACCTTCACGTGGGGACGGCCGATTCTGTATTCTTTAGCCTTTCCACATGGACCTGCACCGGTCCTCCAGGGAACATCTAGGCCTTCAGCCTTAGACTGGACCTGCCTTGTTGGCCCCATTGGTATAAGGCTTCCAGCTACTTGGATGGAGTAGCGACCAGGTTCTCTGGCTCCCCAGCTACTAGAACACTACTGTTGGACTATCCAGCCCCTGACTGTGTAATCTAACTGAAGGATTCCATATATATGGAATAGCCTATGTATATGGAATATATATATATATATATATATATATATATATATATTGGCTATTGGTTCTGTTTCTCTACTAACACTATTGAGATCCAGCAAGGGAAAATAGCAACAGACAGTATGTCTAACTAAGTGTGTACTAAAGAATCAACTGATGGAATGAAGGAGGAGGAGAAGGGGAGGTGACCAAGAAGAAGGAGGAGCTTATGGAAATGAGGATAGTGATGCTGATGAAGGTAAGGATGAACCACAGGCACCTGGCACCCAGGTAAGTTCTAACCAACACAGACACTTATAAATTGCCTCTTCATGCTACAAGGCACACCTGCCCTCTGCCCCTCACACCCTTTCTCCGGGACCAGAAGAAGAGAGGGTCAATGTGGTCCTGAAGCAGTAACTCCAGAATTCAGGTTCAAAGGAGGGTGTTGGGCTTGGAATTCCCTGCCCTGAGGTGGAGAGGAGAGGTCAAGAGTAGCTGGTGAATAATTTACCCATGTAGTAAGGCAGAGGAAATTGCTGATCCCCTATCACCAAGCCCCGGGATAGGGGTGACACAGGCTTGTCCACGGATGAAAATCCTAGCAGTTGCTTTGCTTCCAACACTGATGTAAATGTAGCTCCTTTCCTCCTTTGCCCATGAACACCGTGGAGACGGTAATTAAGCCGACTCTGTGTACAGAGGGGTTGCCCTCAGCCAGGCCCTGTGCTCAGCTGTCACAGGTCTTAACCCTCATGTGAACTGCGAAGAAGGGATTTGTATTAAATTAGACCTTATGAATTGCTGAGATCCAAGTATATTTTTGAAAATAATTTTTAACATTTTTTTATACTCCTAATCTACAGATTTAATACTTGGTTATCAAACTTGTTATACTGTACCTGTGATGGTTAGTGGTAAAGACATCTCCCTGTGACTTTTTTTTCTTTTTTTCTTTATTAGTTAGTTTTGTATTCAGCAAATCCAGTCAGTTTGGTACCATTATTAGGCTCATCCATGACCAACCCCCTCCCCTTGGCCCCTCCTTGTTGATGTATATGGGTCATGCATTGTGGAGTTAGCCCACAGTTATGGGTAAGATAAATGTCTCTGCATATCATGACCCAACATGTGGCTCTGACATTCTTTCCACCCCCTCTTCCACAAAATTTCCCTGAGCCATGTTGGGTTCAGTTTTGGTCTGCTTCAGTTGATGAGGTGTTGGGGGCCTCTGAGGCTCTGGCTCTCTGATTTGGTAGGAGTTGATTTTTCTCTGTGTTGATCTCCTTCCCCCTTCTGCTGGTATCTGGTTCATCAGGAAAACAGCACCCTTGCTTGTTTGAGAGAGGGAGGGAGAGAGAAGAGAGACGGACAGAGAGGATGGGCACGCCTGGGCCTCCAGCCGCTACAAACAAACTCCAGTTGCATGTGCTGCTTTGTGCATCTGGCTTTATGTGGGTCCTGGTGAATCAAAAAACCTGGGTCTTTAGGCTTTGTAGGCAAGCACCTTAACCACTGAGCAATCTCTCCAGCCCAGGAGGTCCAAGTATTTTTGAAACATTATACTGGTAATCCTCAATAAGTCAACCCGTTATCATGATTAGCTAGTCTCAGAGAGGTAGATAAGTTTCCTGAAGTTACCCAGCTCCAGGGCTTGGGTTTCTTAATTTTGAATAATCGGAATCTTAATTTGCATAATTTGCATACTCAGAAAGCTGTTTGTGGAATTCTTGCCCCTCCCCAGGCTCCATTTATAGCCATGTGCTTCCTTTCCTGCTGACAGGCTCATGTATGGAATGGTTGCTCCCCAGTTGATGGTATTAATAGAGGAGGCCATGGAACCTTCCGGAAGTGTGGTGCTAGAGGAAGTAGCTTACTAACAGTGTGCCTTTGAAGGTTATCCCCAATCTTTGGTTCCTGTCTCTCTGCTTCCTGGCTCACCGTGATGTGAACAGCCTCCTCCACACACTGTGCTGCCAGGGGCTGCGCTGTTGGGCGGTGCCCTCCCCACTGTGATGGACTGCGATCCTCTGAAGCTGTGAGCCTTCCTTCCTTAAGTTGTTTCTGCCAGGTACCATGTTCACTGAGACACAAAGGTGACTAATGCACTGCCTTCCTCTGAGCCTCAGTTTCCATATGTGCATAACCGTGATTGACGGGCGTTTAGCATGCACTCAGCACCTGATTTTATCCTCTAGCCCCTCTCAGGTGGCCTGGTTATTTGGACTCCAGTCCTTGCAGGGGAAGTGCAAAGGCCTAGCTGAGAAGAGGTGACATAGACATAGCACCATGTCTGCATGTGGCTGCAGGCCAGAAAAATGCAGGTCTTATGATTGTAGCTCCTCTGATGAGCCCTAGCACTGGACGTAGAGGACAGGATAGCCTGTGAGTAGGCCACAAGCACATTCCTCCTGGGATATGTGAACACACTGGCATCCAGAAGGAGTCTCACTCCTGGAAACCACAGGCAGGAGAGGACCTTCAGTCTTCCACGTTTCCTCATGTGGAACATCAACATGTTTCTTGCTATCATGAATGACCCTTGGTGGCAAGTTGGAGGTGCTGAATCCTGGGCCCTCTTCCCTCAGCGCTTGGAGGGGATGGGCACAGAGGACAGACTGAGAGGACAAAATGAGGCAAACCGTGCCCTGTGCCTGAGTACTATTCTAAACATTCGTTTCTTTGTGTGTGTGTGTGTGTGTGCTACGTGCACACACACACATACACATGTGTTCATGTGTGTGTAAAGACCAGAGATTGATACTGGCTTTCTTAGTATTCCCTTTGAGATTGGGTCTCACTGATTTCGCTGGACTAGCTGACCACGGGAGCCCCAGGCTTCCTCCTGTTTATGCCTCCCCAGCGCTGAGATGACAGTCAAGTGCCACCACACCTGACACCTCGCGTGGGTACTAGGGATCCAAAGTCAGGTTCTCGTGTATTGCACGACAAGCACACTAGTCACAGAGCACCTCCCAGCCCAGCCCAGTGGTCACTTGCCTCAACATCCGTTCTCGGGCCAAATCATAATTCGCTTACTAGGTATTGAACACCTACGATATGCCAGACAACGTGTGAGGTGTAGACAGGGGCTCTCGTCTCACGTGTTACCCTTTGTGTCCTTAATTCATTAAAGAGTGAAGCCCAAGGCCAGCTGCTCTGAGCCACTTCTCAGCTCCCAGAGTGCTGTGAGTGAAGGCCCAGTTAAATCTGTGCTCGGGTAAGAACTGCATGAAGTCCACCCTGAGGCAGACACTGAAGGTGACCATGAGGGTGGAGGCAGTTCTGGGAGGACCCCACCATCCAGAACGCTGTCCTGCCCACGCACCGTGAGTGCTCTGCAGACATCGGAACACATTTGTCAGATGGAAGAAATCGGAGTAGAGACGTTCAGGTTGGCCATGCTCGTGTTATATTCCCAAGTCTGGCTCAGGTTTGGGGGAGGAGAGGAAGGCCTGGTTTTATTTGCTGTCGGTTTGGTTTGATTTTCACTGTATCGACTTCCCTGCACGGGAAGGGGCCCCTCAGGTGAATGCCGAAGAACCCCAGACCAGGCCTGGCTTATATTCTCCTAACTTTCTCATATTACTAACTCTGGATCCCACAACACAAGCTGTCTCATTGTATAAAAGTCCCCCAAGAATCCTGGTGGACCCTTCGACCATCCTGGTTCCCCCCGACCTTCCCCCATGAGTCCCCCAAACCATAACATACAGCAATTCCCTAAAGCGAGCAATCCAGAGCCTACAAAAGCAGAAAATAATAGCTTTCCTTCATTTTGCCCAGAGCCCCCGATACAGCACCATAAAGCATCTGATTTAGGATATTAAATGCCGCTGGTGATGAGGGTGTCATGTAAAATTTGCTTTGTGACTTCTTTCTTCTCACACTGTCATTAAACATGATTTATAGGTGAGCCCATGCCTCAGAAACAGCGTGATTAGGATTGGAGGGGTTGGGAAGGGGCTGGAGGGGATCGGGTTTCCAGGGCAGACTCTCTGGGCTATCCTGAGTCTCCGAGATGGAAGGCCGAGTGTGAGACCCTACAGGGAAGTGTTTCGAAGGTAAAGAACACATGTTCCTGGTCAGGGATCAAAACAATGAGGCTTTGTTGGCCATGGCAACTGCTGGCTGCAGAATATGTCTCCTTAACACTTTGCCCAGTGCTGGCTGACCTATTTCAAACTAGATTTGAAATCACCGGCGCTGTCAGACATGTAAATCGTGACCTGATCCATAGTTTACTTTGTGCCTGGCTCATGACGCAGCAACTGTCGAAGGCCCATGCTATGGCCATCAGACGGCGACACTGAGGCTCAGAGGACAGTCCCGCCCGTCTTCACATAGCACAGACGTGCTAGGCACATCACTGAGCCAAACTCCCATCTCTTAGAGGCAGGATTTGAGCTGAGGCAGCTGGGCTCCAGAGCCCCCGTGCTTAGCTCGCTATCCCACACAGATCACGATTTGATTGAAAGTGAGGCTCTTGTGGGAGGCTGAAGCAGGAGGATCGCTGTGAGTTCAAGGTCAGCCTTGAGAGTTGAAGGCTAGCCTGAGCTAGGTAGTAAAACCCTGGCTCGAACACAAATAAAGTGAACCTAACAGTCCTCCTCTTTTGCTTGTTCACAGCCCCCACTGTGTTGGCTTCAAGGAGGCAGAAACTGTAGGCGATGCACACTTCTAGAAGCTGCTGTGTCTTGGCTTGTCCTCTGCACCCTGCATGGCTAGGAGAATACTTATCGTCCTCCACAGGCCCAGGGGTCTCCTGGCAAGTGGCTCGGCCGAGAATGGAGCCCCGTCAGACCGACTCCCCAGGCCAGCAGCACCATAGCAGCTGACGAGGCCGCGTATGCAAATCGCTGGGGCGGCATTTGGAGCTGAGGGTCACCATGAACCTTGGCCAGGGGTGTCTAGACACCACGACGTGATTTGGATGTTGGAGCGTGTTAGGAATTGGGGGTTCTTGGCATCTGAGCACCTTTAGTGTGGACAACTCTGCCCGCTGGCTCATGATGTGTGGGCCTCCTGTTGGAGGACAGCCTTCTCGATTGTCACTGCTGCTATGGAAGGGTTGCTATGCAGGTATTGTTGCTATGGGAGAGTTGCTATGGAGGGGTTGCTATGCAGAGGTTGTTGCTGTGGAAGGGTTGTTATGGGAGCCTTGGTATGGAGGGTTTTCTATCAGGGGTTGTTGCTATGGAAGAGTTGTTATGGGAGAGTTGCTATGGAGGGGTTGTTGCTGTGGAATGGTTGTTATGGGAGAGTTGCTATGGAGGGGTTGTTGCTGTGGAAGAGTTGTTATGGGAGAGTTGCTATGGAGGGGTTGTTGCTATGGAAGGGTTGTTATGGGAGAGTTGCTATGGAGGGGTTGTTGCTGTGGAAGAGTTATTATGGGAGAGTTGCTATGGAGGGGTTGTTGCTGTGGAATGGTTGTTATGGGAGAGTTGCTATGGAGGGATTGTTTCTGTGGAATGGTTGTTATGGGAGAGTTGCTATGGAGGGATTGTTGCTGTGGAAGAATTTCCATGCAGGGATTGTTGCTATGGAAGGGTTGTCAAGGGAGGGTTTCTATGCAGGGGTTGTTGCTATGGAACGGTTGTCAAGGGAGGGTTTCTATACAGGAGTTGTTGCTGTGGAAGGGTTGTCATGGGAGGGTTGTTATGGAGGAGTTGTTGCTATGGAAGAGTTGTTATGGGAGAGTTGCTATGGAGGGGCTGTTGCTGTGGAGGGGTTTTCATGCAGGGGTTGTTGCTGTGGAAGGGTTGTCATGGGAGGGTTTCTATGCAGGGGTTGTTGCTATGGAAGGGTTGTCATGGGAGGGTTGCTACGGAGGCGTTGTTGCTATGGAAGAATTGCTAGCATATGGGTCAGCAGTTTTCGGTGATGAGATCTCTTTTTGTGACCAGTACTTCCATCACTATTTAAAAAAAAAAAACAATCCCTCCATCACCCTGCATGATCAATACTGGCTCCTGTCTTGGGGATGGCAAAACCGAGATCAGCGTCTGACCCATCCCAGGGGCTGGAGCGGTGGAAGGGAAGCCGTTGCTCCATCCTACCATTTGGGAGGGGATGTTTCATTCTCTCGTGAAGGAAGCAAGCAGTGGCTCTCAGGGTACAACAACAGTTAGTTGGTGGATGCTAGTTGAAGGTTTGGGTCCCACATCCATGTGTCCAGGTGTCTAAAGGCCTGGCATCGCAATTGGGTCCATGAAGGCTGTGAAATCTACCGACTGAACATTCCAGGAGGCTTCTGTCAACCTGGGGGTCAGTGGGAAGGAAAGGAGGCCTGGGCCGAGTTTCTAGCTGTGAATCATTGTTTATTGAACACTGACTGGAGTTGGGAGGGGGACAAACCACCTATAGAGGACACTGCAGGCAGAGCCACCTTCAAATCCTCGAATTCAAGTTCGAGCCCCTGCCCCAAGGCTGTCCGAGCTGAGGAGACTAATCGTCAGGATTGAGCCCAGAGCCTGTCCCCTCCCTGGGCACAGTGAGGTTTCAGAACACCCACCTGGCCTCTCATGAACTAGGAAAGCTGAACCAAGGGACATGGGCAATCTAAGCCTCAGTTTCCCTGTCTGTCACGTGTAAGTAGTAAATGCCTTGTCTGGCTATGATGGGGATCCCACGTGATCATGTCTGCTAAAGCACCCTTAGGACTGGGTAACCCCTGGAAGCTAACATTGACAATGCTTACGTGATGTCACGCACATCCATTTCAGGACAAGCACGTGAGCTAACCCTGGAACCCTGCTCACAGGCGCAGGTACATTCTACATTGTGGATTTAATTATGCGGAAGTCGCATGGGGAGGCGCTGGCTTTAGTTGTCATGGATACCACTCTGCACAGACCTCTCCTGCTCAGGAAAACAGTAGTGTAAGTGAGCAAATTATTTTAATCTACTTAAGAAAGGAAAGACTGAATGAAGAAAAGAGAAAATGTATAAGAGAGAGAAGGAGGGAGGAGAGGAAGGTAGAGAGAGGAAGAGAGGGAGGAAATGAGGAAGAAAAGATAAAGGAGCAGGAAGAAAAGGAGGAAGGGAGGGAATGAAGGAGAGAAGGAGGGAGGGAAGATGTGGGTGTTTTCCCTCAGACCATCAAGCTCTTGCAGTCACTTGTCATGGTAAGCCACAACCGGAGCTCAGGTCAGGGCAGGGTTTGGGACACCTGAATCACATTGGCCACATTGGCTCTGAATTCACTTTAGCAACAAAAGCTTCAAAGGCTCAACCTATGCTCACGGCCGTGATTACCCCACGCTGTCTTGTATGATGTCGTTGCATCTGCCTCTCCTAAGACTTTGACATCCAGGCGCAGCCAGGTCTACCTTGCTACATACTACATGTCTAGTACACCATGTGTAGAAGCTTGAAAATGTTGCCCAGATGAGACAAACAAATAGGGCTACTGGCAGAAGGAAATGTTGGGCCAAGAAAAGAGAAAGAAGAAAAGTGACTCATTTCTGAATAGAAGCCAGAGGATCTGGCCATGAACTTGTGCATCAACTGTAAAGTGTTTTGTATCAGTCACAAGCTGGCCCCTGCTACTGTAAAAGATAGCCCCACAGCTTAGCATTGTAAATGATGGAAGTTTTCTGCGTGCATGTATACACCTGCCTGCACGTGTGTATGCGGGTGCATGTGTGTGTCTGTATGAAGACCAGAGGTTGACATCAGGTAACTTTCTGAATGCTCTATACCTTATTTTTTTTTAAGTTTATTTATTTATTTATCTATTTGCAAGCAGAGAGAACTAGAAGAGAGAAAGACAAAGAGAATGGGCATGTCAGGACCTCCTGCCACAGCAAACGAAGTCCAGATGCATGTGCCCCACTTTGTGCATCTGGCTTTGCATGGGTATGAGGGAATCAAACTCTGGTCATTAGGCTTTGCAGGCAAGGGCCTTAACGACTGACCCATCCCTCCACCTTATTATTATTATTATTTTATTTTGAGATCAAGTTTCTGACTGAACCTGGAGCTCACACTTAGGCTAGACTGCCTGGTCAGCAAGCCACAGGGATCCTCCTGTCTCTGCTTCCCTAGTGCTAGAATGACAAGTAAAACCCAGGCATGGTGCTTGTCATCTAAATTCAGATTCTCAGGCCAGCACTTTGGTCACTGAGCCATCACCTCAGCCCCTATCCCATTTTTATTGTTCACTGTGTTCCTTTTGTAGGGTCAGGGGTGTACCTTATTTTAAAAATATTTTTTGTTCATTTTTATTTATTTATCTGAGAGTGACAGGCAGAGAGAGAAAGAGGCCAAGAGAGAGAGAGAATGGGTGCTCCAGGGCCTCCAGCCACTGCAGACAAACTCCAGACACATGCGCCCCCTTGTGCATCTGGCTAACATGGGTCCTGGGGAATCGAGCCTCGAACCGGGGTCCTTAGGCTTCACAAGCAAGCACTTAACTGCTAAGCCATCTCTCCAGCCCATACCTTTTTTTTTTTTTCCATTTGTTATTTAAATAACACAAGAACCTCACCAGAACACTCTTTTATTTATTTATTTATTATTTTCGAGGTAGTTTCTGTGCCCATTGTGAATGAGAGGACGAGAACAACCACAGTGGACCGGCGCACTGACTCTTGACAACTTCCGCTGGGAACTGATGTGTGTCACCTCTGCTGACATTAGATTAACCAGGGGGGCAGGTCACCGTTTCTGGCTTCGAGGGGAGAACAGAAGTGCAAGCCTACCTTGCTTTTTGGCACGGACACTTCTGCACACACTCTTCTGGGATAGTGCTAATGAAAACCACAGGGTTTACAAATGTCCCTTAATTAGTTGCACACACTTCATAACCAAATATTTTTATGTACATGTAGGTATCTGGCTTCTCAGCACAGAACTGGGCCATCTGGCAGCAGGGACCAGTTGGCACCAACTGGGGCTGCCCTTCGGGAAGAGAATGTGCTTATGAGTTCACCACCGGCCCCACCTGGCCCACTTCACTCATTTTGGTTTGGCGTCTGGCTTCTGAGAGACTTTAGGAGCACACACTCCTCCTGATTTAAAAGGATGAAAGTAGCCACTTGGTGCTTGCTTAGGGATTTTGTTCCCAAGCCCAGATCCACTTCTAATCCATTCCCCCCCCCCTCACCCCAACTCCCAGAGATGACTAACATTAACATACTTGCAGCATCTTCTGCAGCCCAGGGATCAGCCAGGCCTGGGAGCTCCCAGGCTCCTTGGCAACAGCAGGATTGTGTAAACCCACTAAGGGTGTGTTTAAAGGACTCGCGGGGTGGAGGGAGGGAGAGGAGGCACACAGGAGGAATTGCTCTAATGAGGGATTGCCGGGGCTAGAGGGGGCAAAAGCAGGCAGTTGCCTGCTCAGAGTCTCCCGTTTCACTGAAGCTGCTCTCATCCACACAGTCCCTCCGGGTTGTCAGCATCTCTGTGTGGAGGAAGCGTGGGAACTTCCCTACACAACCAGAAGCTTGTGTTAAGGTAAACATTTGCTCTGAAGGGTGATTTAAACCGAGTAAGGGGTGGGAGGGTGATGGTAGATACAGTTACAATGTTGTTCTCATCAAAAGTGAATGTGTCCGTCAGTATAGGTTAGGTGCTGGTGCAGGTAACAAAGAGCCCCAAGATCCCGGAGATTTCAAACACATTGCGATCACTCACTCTTGGGCCTGTAGCATGTCTCTATGCTTCAAAGCCACTCAGGTTCCTGGAATAAAGGACTCTGACCATCATCTTCATGACTGTCAGCTCCCATCCTAGAGCAAGAGAGCTCTGGCAGGCTTCACATTTGATACCTAATGGACTTACCAGAGTGGACACATGCCTTCCACTCTCAGCTCTGTCTGAAATTATTCATATGCCCCACTCAAGTATCAGGAGATCTGAAAATGCACCAAGGCAGGGATTCCTGGGGAATAAACCTGTGAATGACAGACTGCCTTAGGCAAAGGGCACAGCAAGTGTGAAGGCCCTGCGTCCTTGAAGTTGACGTGTTGACTTACTGGTGAGAACAAAATCTCTCCTTTGTTTTCATAAGATGAGGCTTATAAAAGCAACAGGCCTTTCAGTCTCCTCTGGTGTCCAATAGCAAGTGTCCTTAAAAGAGAGAAGAGAAACGTAGACCCAGTGGAGAAAACCACGTGAAGTTGGAGCCAGAGACCAACGTGGTGTAGCCTTCAACCAAGGAATGTCGACATCCACAAGAAACCAGAAGAGACAATAGTCTTTCCATGTAGAGCCCAGGGAGAAGCACAGACCAGCCAACGGGCATCTTGAACTTTAGACATTTGGTCTCCAGACTATAAACTTCTTATGCTCTGCGACAGTTTGCTACAGAAGCTACAAGAAACAAAGATACAAGCCCAAGTTTATAGGCAGGACATTTAAAAATTGTATATGACCTCTTCATTACCACGTATGCACTGACCACTGGGGTAGAATGACTCGCTTGCACCCTGTGAAATGCTGATACCCCTAGACTGCTCAGCCTGGGCTCAAAGTTCCTTTCTCGTCCACAGTGGAGGGTTATCCAACTTCTCAGAGACTCTGCAGTAACAGCAGTAGTAGTAAAGTTGTGAACATAGGGTTCGGTTTACATAACCCACACCCTTGCCCATGTCCCTAGCTGCTCCCTCCCATGTTCACCTACACCTTTTTTCGTGGGTCACCATGCAAAGACAGAGTCCAACAAGGACCTTGATGTCACCACCTTAACACAAAGCCTTTTCTTTTATTTTGGGGGGAGGGTTTGAGGTGGGGTCTCACTCTAGCTCAGGCTGACCTGGAATTCACTCTGTAGTCTCAGGGTGGCCTGGAACTTACAGAGATCCTCCTACCTCTGCCTCCCGAGTACTGGGATTAAAGGCATGAGCCACCACGCCCGGCTCATGAAGCCTTTTCTAACAGCTACATGGTTTGTGTACACTCCCCTCAGAGTGTCCTGTGAAATCTAGCACCTCGACTGATAGTGGGGAACACAAGTGACATGCAAGGGACTCTGTCGCTGAAACTGCTTTCTAATCTCAGCCCTGTCATTCACCGATTCTAGTTTCATTGTTTTGCAAAGTGGCCACAGTGACAACTTCTAGGGCTGAGATGGGTTTGAATGGAAAAGTACCTTTAGAGATCTCAGTGGACCAGTCAGACTTGGAGTGGGCCAGTAATGATTGGCATTGCACTGAACCCATTTGAGAAACATCACCATTTGTATCAGGTGCTTTCTTATTGCTGTGAACAGATACCTGACCAGGTGTAACTTTAGAAAGTAAAGGGTCAATTTTCAGCTTACAATTTCAAGGACAAGTTTCGTGGCCATGGAAGAAGCAAGAAGGAAGACGGCTCCTCACAGCGGCAGCAGGAAGCAGAGGAGGGACAGGAAGAGGGGTGAAGCTAGGGAACTTCAAAGCTTTCCTTCAGGTGTCCACTTCTTTCAGCAGGGCTCCATTTCCTAAAGGAAATTTCCACAACCTTCCCAAACAGCTTTGCTAGCTGAGGGTCCAAGTACTCACACACATGAGCCTACAGGGGTTGGGCGGGGTGGGGTGGAGGGGTTTTCACATTCAAACCACAACACTACTGAAAAGCTACCCACCCATCACAGTGTAGCTTAGTCAACTAGCCGGGGGTGGGGATGCCCAGCTCAGTAGGCTGTAGTGTGTGCTGTGGAAGAAAGGACTAAGACAAGAAACATTTCACCATAAAATGCACACATTCTGGGTTAGCTGGTACCGCTAATGGGAAGGGTATGAGCCTTGTGGAGAGACCCCAAATGGTCTGTTTTAGTGGGGAGAAAAAGGGGACATCAAGGTCCAAGTTTCAGTTCAGTAAAAAAAAAAGGGGGGGACCACATCTCAGCATAAACCCTTCAGAATGGCATCGAGAGCAAAAAAAAAAAGTACTTCCACATTTCCGTTCGACAAACCAGATGGTAAGCAATGAAAAACCAACCCTATTACAAGAAGACAGAAGAAGCACATTTAAATGCCTGTTTTCATGTACGGCCAGCATGACATTGATGAAAATGGGAATTATAGTTGCTCAAAGGAAGGTCTTTCACCAAGAGATGTCTTTGGTTACACGGTTCAAACATCCTTGTTTTCATCCGACACCAGAAGAAAGTCCCGTGACAAGTTAGTGTCCTGATCGGTCTTTGGAAATGAAAGCTCGAAACGAAGACTGTCAAAAGGCCCTTCTGTCTTCCGAGCCCTTAAAAGAAATATATTAATTTCCATGTCACTTCATTTTTCCACATTCCAGCTGCTCCCATGTAAGCATTTTTCTCCCTTGGAAAAAAAAAAAAAGAAGAAGAATTCCCCAGAATGCCCACAAATACAAGCAACACTGCCATTTCTCGCCAAGTTTTATTGGGTCCCTGGTAATGCATGTTCTGGGTGTGTCGTGTATAGATTTAGCACTCTCTCATTCATAAAACCAGCCCCCAGCATGTGGCAGCTTCCCCTCCAGCCCTCCTACACACAACTCAAGGGTGCTTCCACACTCCGGACCGGTTCGCAAGGGACCGCCAAAACCTAATTAACCCGCGTTGCCACCCCTCGGCTCCCGGGGGGGCAGGGGAAGCATGCCAGCCGCTCATCTCCCCCTCTCCTCTTCCCTCTACCGACTCTCCCGAGAACCCTCCTTGCTTGCAGACCCTGTGCTCCTCGGCGGCTCTGGCACAGCTCTGCCTGAGAAGATGGGGTATGGTTTTCATTTGATCCGAGTCCACATCTGGGAGTCACTTAAGTTGATTTGGAAGTCCTGTGTTTCTGATCCAACAAAACAAAACAAAATTTTGGAAATAAGCTGGATTTTTTTTTTCTCTCTCCTCCTTTCAGGGTGGGTTTTTTTTTTATTTTTAATTTTCACTAGATTTAGCTTACGAGGAAGACAGAGGAAGAGAAGAACGTGAGAACAATGGTGGCTAAGGGGACCCAGCTTGGGGACCAACCTTGTCCTGTGATGCAGGCATCCCCCAGTGAGGCCTGCGTGATTGCTCCGCGTCCACAGACACGGAGAGGCCGAGGCTGGACTCCCCCTCTCTGTTCGTTGCTCCTTCCTTGGGTTTCCTGCATGGGGAAAAAAATTGGGGGCAGAAGGAAGGAGAAGCTGCTAGAAACCACAGAGAAACAAAGCCAGCGCAGAGTGGGAGTCGGCGGTGGCTGGCTTGAATTACTGGGCTAAATAGTTGGCACTTTATTCTGTTGTACTGAAGAGGCTTTGAAGACATTGGATGTAGAAAAATGTGCACTCTTGCAAACTCCCCCCCCCCCCGCCCGGGTTACTGGTACCTAGGTGATGCACCCAGTATCTAAAAGACCAAATAAAAACTCAGAGGCACAGGACATCTTCAAATTGTATATAATGTACAAAATCGTGAGCAACACTATCCTTTTACTAGTTTTTAGTCACTAAGCCCTCTACTTAAAGCTATACATATATTTTTAATTTTTATTTATTTATTTATTTATTTATTTATTTATTTGAGAGTGACAGAGAGAAGGAGGCAGTGAGAGAGAGAGAGGGAGGGAGGGAGAGAGAGGGAGAGAGAATGTGCGCGCCAGGGCTTCCAGCCACTGCAAAGGAACTCCAGACGCATGCGTCCTCTTGTGCATCTGGCTAACGTGGGTCCTGGGGAATCGAGCCTTGAACCAGGGTCCTTAGGCTTCACAGGCAAGCGCTTAACTGCTAAACCATCTCTCCAGTCCTAAAGCTATATATATAATTGTCCAAAAATGAATGATACAAAAATTTTTAAATATTGTATTTATTTATTTTTTAGAGAGGGAGGCAGATATATATATATATATATATATGTGTGTGTGTGTGTGTGTGTGTGTGTGTGTGTGTGTGTGTGTATAGAAAGAGAAAGAGAGAGAATGGGTGTGCACCAGGGCTTCTAGCCACTGAAAATGAACTCCAGATGCATGCGCCACTTTGTGCATCCCACTTTACATGGGTGCTGGGGAATCAAACCTGGGTCCTTTGGCTCTGCTGGTATGTGCCTTAGCTGCTAAGCCATCCCTCCAGCCCTGATACAATTTTTAATATGATTTTCTAAGTAATAAGGATCTCACTAAGTAGCTCAAACTGACCTTGAACTCACTAAGTAGGCAGGCTGGTCTCAAATTTATAACCTTCCTGCCTCAGCCTACTAAATGCTAGGATTATAGGCATGCACCACATCCCAACAGTGTGTAGTTATGAAAGAAATTAGCCTCTAGTACAGATGCATCTTTTAAATATCACCAGCTGAGTCTGATATTTAATTAAAAGAAAAGCAAGTAGGAAAATCTCTCTTTCTCTCTCTCTCTCTCTTTTTCTCTCTCTTTTGGATTTTTGAGGTAAGGTCTGGCTCCCGCCTAGGCTGACCTGGAATTCACTATGTAATCTAGTCTCAGGGTGGCCTAGAACTCACAATGATTGTCCTACCTCTGCCTCCTGAGTCCTGGGGTTAAAGGCATGCACCACTACACCTGGCGGAAAATACCTTATGTGTGAGAAAAAGGACAAAGATATGCTCACGTATGTTCACACTTTGGGACAAAATGTGCCCAAATTGTGCATGTCAACCCCTCCCCCCCGCCACCGGGTCTCAGACTGTCTTCCAGAACTGTGGAAATGATACTTGTTTATTGTTATTATCTGCTGTCATTTTTGTTGTTCTAGAATAATGACGACTGCCCTCGAGTCAGATCTGAGCTCAGAACTCGTTTCCACTACATACCAGCAGTGAGATCTCAGCAAGGTATTTCATCTCCCGCGTGATGGTGTGACCACACAGAGCCCCTCAGAGAATTCCACAAGGTAGGAGAATACCTGTCGCTTGATAGCATCCTCAAAAATTATTTGTTCAGAATCAGGGCTATGGATAAATAGGAGGAAATTCAATTATTTAAGCATATGGAACCCCACAAATAGTAAAATTTTGGAGCCCAAAGAAGCAATCAACCCAGACATGCTTGGGTATATTGAATGGCAATCAAAGGTTATATCAACCCAAACAAGCCTATAATTAGAAAGGGAAATCACAGAGTTTAAACTCCTTCACCAAGAAAACTGAATTTGACTTTTGTGGCAGAAGTGAAATTTCAAACTGAGTTAAACTTGGCGAAGGAAAACAACCATGCCCCACCAGGACTCCCAATGGCTTTCAGCTAACGTTCCTTAAAGGCATACTGTGTGCCAGGCATGGTACTAAACTCAAGGGATTAATTCCGTTAGTGCTCACTAGGCCCAGTAAGACAGGTGCTGTCGTTAGCTCTATGTTACAGATGAAGTCACTGAGGCTTAAAAAGATGTCTACTCTTAACAGATGTCTACTCTGTAACAGATTCTGGTAAAATAAAGTTGGTTATCAATGGAGCAAAGGTGCAGATATCTCAAACTGAAAGAACCTCCAGAAGGGTGTATCAAGAAAAGAGCTCTGCCTTGAAAGAAGCCATTATGGAAGCCTTGTCAGTGATCCTATAACCAATACACTGAATGGCAGCAGAAGTATCCAATAGAATGCCTCCATACTGAACGGTACAGCCCAGTCCAGTAGGAAAGATGCATGCTCAATGGTGGCAGAGCCAACCCAGCAGGAGGAGTGCTGTATATTAAATAGGGCAGATCCATTCCTTCCAGTTCTGTCTGTTAGAAGGGTGAGGCCAGGTGTGGTGGTGCACACCTTTAATCCCAGAACTCAGGAGACAGAGGTAGGAGAATCGCTGTGAGTTCAAGGCCACCCTGGGACTACATAGTGAATTCCAGGTCAGCCTGGGCCAGAGTGAAACCCTACTTCGAAAAAAAAAATCATAAATAAATAAATAAAAGAAGGCTGTTTGCTTGAGCTTGCTGTGGACAGCTTTACTATTTTTTCCCGAAAGACACTTACAGATCTGGTTACCTGGGCCCTGAGCTGCCCTCATTCCTGCTCTCAGGGAGGTGGTAGTCCAGAGAGAGAGGCGCATTGGAAAGGATTATGTAACTGCATTTTGGATGAGTGCATTCAAAAGAGTCATCTTAGGTGGTCGTCAAAGTACAAATTATCTAGAAGGAGTTCATTGAAAATACAGGTGCTCCCTGGCTTAGGTTGGTTCAGTTTAGGACTTTCTTTATTTCTTTTGGTTTATGATGTTGCAAAAGTGATATTCATTCAATCCAGGAGCCTAGTTGCCTCCCCGGACTGTGGGACGGGAGCCGCAGAGATGCGGCCGGTTTCTTTCCTCAGTTTCGGGCAGTGGGGACAGCAGCTCTCCCTGTGTTTTTTTGCTCCTATTTGCAAGAGACAGCGAGATGGGAGAATCTGATGGTGACCTTCCTGTACTGCCCGGGGGCTTCTTCCTGGGCTTTGAAGTCTCCTCGGGTTTCAAGCTCTCTTTCTTCCCTGTTCTCTTTTCCTCTATTTAAACTAATCTTAAAAAGCTATAAAAGGCCTCTGACACTATAAATTCCCCCGTAAACCCTGGTTTTATAGGTTTAATTGCCTCTTTTTACAATGCTGCATGCCTGGGTCCTGAAACGCTTCAGCCTTGCAGGACAAGTTCAAATTCATAGTGAGCAAGAGTCAGAGACACCCAGTGATGGCATTTTGAACCGGAGGAGTCTACAAGGCACCTGGCTCTGGTCATAGCTCAACAATTTCTTACTTCTCCGGCACCTCCAAGGGGCACAGATTCCTCCTCCCCACAATGAGATGTGCTCCTCAGTGAGAAAGATGCCACCTCACTACAGGACCTGCAGTCCCCACAAAGGCATCGAGTAGTTGTGGTTAGAGTGAACCCCTACAAGGTATACAATAATAACACAAGACATTGTCATTTCAGTTGTTTTAGTGCTATGAGACTGTTTCTCACTCTGTAGCCCAGGCTGGCCTTGAACTCATGGCTTTCCTGCCCTCTGCTTCCTCCGTGCTGGTGTTACAGATATGGGCCACTACGCTGAGTACAACACGGGATTCATGTAGCCACAGCCACAGTCGTTAACCTATTCGATGCCGGCGACTGCAAAGATGAGTCTAGACCTCCCCGCCCCCTGTCCGGGGAGAATGTCACAACGATGCCCAGACCCAGCTAGCTTAGCCATTTGCCACATTGACACAGCCAGTCCAAGACTGTGGAGAGGAAGAAGAGACTCACCTTGAATAACATTCCAGGTCATCAAACACTTCAGGAGTCAAGATAACACTGGACACAAACCTGAACGTTTTTAAAGGCAACATAGTGCTGAGAAGAAGGGATGGAGGAGTCTCCAGCACTGAAACACCTCACGCCCTCCAAGGCTCAGGGTCCATTGCGGAAGAGGTGGCGGAAAGAACGTAAGAGCCAAAGGAAGGGCACCACTCCTTACAATGCAACTGTCCAGACAGAAATTGGCCTCGATATCCACGACCTGGCAGTGCCTAGCAATACCCACACAAGACCCTGGTTTATTGTTTGTAAGTATAGAAGTTGTCATTAAATATATATATATTTTAAAAAAACTAAACGTTTTTAATTAACACAATGTCATGTATGTGGGGAATACAGTGTGATATCTCAATGCGTGCAGACAATGCTCATGGTCAAATTTGAGTAACTAATAGTCTACCATACAATGAATCACATTTTAATACTACATTTTAATAACCTGGCCAACTACAGTTTACAAAGGCCTTCCACTTAATCGTTTTATTTTCTTTTTGAGACAGTCTCACTCTCTAACTCAGACTGAACTGGTACTCATGACAGTCTTCCTGCCTCAGCCTCCTGAGTACTGGGATGGTAGCCATAAGCAACTCATACCCAGCTCCCACCTAATGTTATACCTAAAGTTTTATTGGAACCAGGGCCGTGGCAGGTGGTAGGCAAGTGAGACTGAGATCTCCGAAGGTAGGCTAAGTCTTGTCTTCATTGAAACTGTTGATATTTTCCTCATCGGGGATTCAACGCCTCGGTTGTGGTTATTTAAACATTACTTGCGCTAACTGTGTAGGGCTTTTGGTTCCCCCTAAGCGTGACTGCTAAGGAGCATGTCTCAGTAGCCTCACCCTCATCCTGGTCTTGCCACACAGCGAGGAGCTCTGCAGAAGTCTGCTCAGCTCAGCTGACTTCCAAGCCCATCAGGAGTGGTCCCAGGAGGCCATAGCTCCTGCCAGGGACTGTCACAGCCATTTTGTGGAGTGCGAGCAAGTTGGGGCCAGTACTCCCAGCATGCCTCACTGGTTCCATCAGGGAAGGGACAGTTTCCCTCAGGGGCTCAGCAGTCTCCCCTGTCACTGCCTGCTAGCCAATGCCTTCACAGCTAACCCTCTCAGTTCCTACTGCTCGACACAGCATCTATCCATCCATCTTTCCATCCATCCATCTTTCCTTCCATTCATCCTTCCTTCCCTCCATCCATTCATCCATCCATCCTTCCACCCATCCATCCATCCATCCATCCATGCATTTATTGAACAGAATTTTATGGTGGCCTTGCTATTTTTTCAACAAGTTTCTAGTTGCTAGAAATAATGGCGAGTGGGGAAATGATAAAAATTACTACCATAGGTGATGGTGACAGACATGGTGACCAATCAGATCCTATCAAAGTAAAAATCCAGAGGTTACAGAGAGCTCGACACTAAATCAGACTGCCAACAGGCCTGCCATGGCTCAGGGAACATTGCAGAAGAGGGGAAGAAAGATTGTAAGAGCCACAGAGTGGGTAGGAATACTCTGAGACAAGGCACCCCACTTTCCTACAGAGACTAACTGAGGTCTTCATGACCCCACAGTGAATACCATAACCCCATAAGGGAGGGTCCCCAAGATAGTGGGAGCTAGGATGAGGGGATGGAAGAGTATAATTTTTCATTTCATATAGATTTTAATATATTTTATATAAGCCTTATTTATATAAAATAAAAGTTTAAAAAATGACTACCCTAGTGAAACAGTTCAATTAAAGGATTATGGCAAGCATGAAAAAGGAGAGTATGACATAGGGTGTTCCAATGCAATGGGGAATATGAAAAAGGATCATATGACATGGGGTGTTCCAATGCAATGGGGAATATGAAAAAGGATCATATGACATAGGGTGTTCCAATGCAATGGGGAATATGAAAAAGGAGGCCTCGCCAGCAGGACGGGGACAAAAGCGTGTGTAGGAGCTACACTGACAGTTGACAAGAAGGCACCCAAACACAGAGACCCTGCTGCAGGAGGTCCCCCTGACGATCACTGAGGAGGTGCCCAGTGAGTACAAGGATGGGCGGAGCTTTCGGGGTGACAAGTGCATCCTGGGAGGGAGAATCAGCCAGAGCAGGGGAGATGGCTCAGTGCCTCAGAGGGCCTGTGACTGCCTGAGTTTGATTGCCCCGCAGCGACATGAAGAGCTGGGCACTTCCATGAGAGCCTGTGTCACCAGCCCTGTGCCGAGTGGACACTGGAGACTTGCTGGGGCTCATGACAGCCACAGGTCCATGTTCAGTGAGGGACTCTGTCCCAAGAAAGCTCATGGATGAGTGACAGAGGAAGGACACCCAGTGTTCTCATCCTGGCTTCTGTGCGCCTGCAAAGAGTATGTGCACACTCATGCACACGCATGTACCACCTCACACACACACATGCACACTCATGTACCACCTCTCACACACTCATGCACACTCATGTGCCACCTCTCACACACACATGCACACTCATGTACCACCTCACACACACACACGCATACTCATGTACCACCTCACACACACATCACATCACATCACATATACTACAGTGTGTGCAAAAAGAAAAAGGAGGAGAAAGAGGGCCAGGAAGAGGAGAGAGAGGAGGAGAAGAAGAAAAGAAGGAGGAGGAGGAGAAGGAAAAGAAATGGCCAATGCAAAAGGCCTTGGATCAGTTGTGCCTGATACACACACACACACACACACACACACACATATCTCTCTCTCACACACACACCACCACCACCACCACATATAGTACAGTACATACAAAACTAAATAAATAAATGAAAAGAAGGAGTAAGAGGAGGAGGAAAACATGGCCAGTGCAAAGGGCCTTGGGGCATTGTGCCTGACCCGGTCCTACTAGCAGTGAAGATAAAGGTTAGCAGAAAGTGGAGAGAGGAGGTGAAGCACCAAGAACACGAGGGGGCTCTTCACGTGGTCGTCACTCTTTAGGAGTTGGGAGTCGCTGGCTAGTTAAGAGTTCTGGGTCAGGTGCAGTATTTAGGCAAAGGATTTCTCACTAGGACTGGGGGAGGAATGAGCAGGAGTGGGAAGGACAGGAAGTCAAGAGGAGAGAGACTCAAGGTCAAGGGAAGGCTTGCGCAAATAATCAAAAGCGCCAGGTGGGGGCTGCCCATACATGTGTCACGCGGTTGGGAGAGAGATGATTATTAAGTGAGGCCAAGAGAGAGCTCTGAAGCCATCCCACTGTGTCAAGGTCCAGGGCTCCTGGCTCCTGTGAAGAGTTAGAGGGAAAAGCAGATCCATCTGTTAGGACCTGACATAGGTGCTGAAGAGTTCCGTCCAAAGTCTTCCCACTTCCCCACCAAGTCCTTTCATTCCCTCCAAGTTCCCGCCCTCACAGCCACGACTGGGGGTGGGGGTGGGGTCGCAGAGACGCTGTGAGGTCACACGCCCTGCTACACGAGGTCCCCCAGTGACAATCACAGTGACTGGTTGGGCTGCTCTCTCACTGCTCACCCCTGAGCCCAGCTGCAGGGCCCCCAAATGTCAAATGAAAGCATTTATGATTTCAAAGGCCTCAGCCCATCAGTTGCGGTCCTGCGATACCATCTGGGGCCTGGTTAGGGAGGACACAGCGCGTTGGAGTTTGGCCAAGGCCTGGGGGGCTCCATGGCTCCTGTGAGATGAGACGCATTCTCACTGACCACTGAGCCAAGGAAATGGAGACCGGCCTTTTCATCTCCGTTAGGAGATCAGAATCTCCAACAATACCAGAGATTATCTGCCCGCCTTCGTCATCGGTTGGCCTCAGACGTGGGGCCCAGGAGAACCACTTGACTGTTACCCAAATCCATTGGGTAACACAGGAGTCGCTTTCCAAATCGGGGGGCCTGTTTCTGCTTTGAGAGCAAGGGTGATGTCATGGCCAGGATTAAAGGCATCAAAAGATACTCAGTGGCATCCATTAATGGCGAGGGAGAAACTAAGCCCTGGGTATTCACCCCATTTCAACATGGAGTCTGGAAGACTGGCAAGCCTCCACGTTGGCTGGAGGTTTAGGCCGTCTTATCTGTGGAAAACCAACTCTCAAGCACTGGGCGATTGTGCTGGGAGAGCTCTGGGTGGAAGAGCTGACGCTCTCTGAATTTCAGCAGACGAAACCAAACTTCCTCCATCCAGTGAGCATTGGGTGTGGGAAGAGACAGATCCACAGTGGGGGCCCAGGTCTCCCTAAGATCTGAACAGTTGCTCATTAGGATACAGTCCCTTTTCAGACTTCACATAAGGGGCCATTACAGAGTGCTTGGAAGGGCTAACAGGGAATATCCTATAATGGGTTATCTGTGTCTGCGATTTTGAGGCAAGGTCTCACTAAGTTGTCCTGGCTGGCCTCAAACTCATGATTCTCCTACCTTTCAACCTCCATAGTGCTGAGGTGACAGATGGGGGCCACCATGCCCGGCAGATAGTGATTCCTAGTGAGGACAACAGTGGCTATTCTTGAGCTAGAGAGATAGTTAAGTGGTTAAGGCACTTGCTTACAAAGCCTAAGGACCCAGGTTCAGTTCCCCAGAACCCATGTAAGGCCAGACACACATGGTGGCAAATGTGTCTGGGGTTCATTTGCAGTGGCTAGAGGCCCTGGCATGCCTATTATCTCTTTCTCATAAATAAATAAATTAAATATTTTAAGAAATTATTCTGCTGGGCATGGTGGCGCACGCCCTTAATCCCACCACTCGGGAGGCAGAGGTAGGAGGATCGCCATGAGTCCAAGGCCACCCCGAGACTAAATAGTGAATTTCAGGTCAGCCTGGACTAGAGTGACGTTCTTCAGCTAAGGCATGTTCTGATGAAAAAGCTGACCTGGGCCTGCCTTTGGCCTTTCAGATTCCACCTGGGGACTTCCCAGTGGTTTCCAGAAGAAAGCCAATTGTGCCCTGGTGCCTTCAGAGGCTCCATGACTCATCCTATGGGTTCCAAAGGAGTTCTGGTTTTGCTGTTGGCCCACTGAGCCGCTCTGATCAGGTGACCTCCTGGCAACTACCCAACTTGGGGGTAGGTGATTTAGGTCCCACTTTGTTTCTGTAACTATCCAACAGGCATACTGGTGACAAGCTGTGCCCCCCTCAGCCACTGCGAGCGCTCGGGAGGGACACTGGGTGAGCCCCGGCTTAGCATGCTGCACATATCAGTGTTCTGGTCACTGTTCTCCATGGCCTGCCTCTGGTTTTCATGTTTTCCCTTCCTTTCCTGGCCCAGAGACTTACCCTAAAACCTCTCTCTTCCATGACTTCACGCCCACCCCAGGGCCGAGACCCTGATACAGAGAACCTGCCCCGTTCTGTAAGCTCTTCTGTACAACCTTTCAAGGTGCACGTCTGAGGTTGTTGGGAGAAATGAGCCAACTTTCATTTATGCAAGTGCCTGGCTCAGTTGGGAACCTAATGAACGGTTTGCTGAAGGTGGGCTGTCGTGGTCCATGAGCCCCAGCACTGGGGGAGGCAGAAGGAATGTTTGTTCAAGGTCAGCATAGACTACACAGCAAGACTATGTCTTCAAAGAAAAATGAAAGCGGATAAAAGGTCTGTCGAAACTACTGACTCTGAACTAAATGCCTCATGAGAAATCAGCACTGATGAACAGTTACACGGCCTGTATCCTCCTACAGTCGATTCAGGAAATTCTGCAATCAAAGATGGACTTCCCCGGGAGAAAGAATACAGGGTTAAGTACAAACAAATACAGGTTATACTTGACAGCTGATTTTGCCAATTGCCCAACGTTGTGTTTTGTTCCTCAGGCTCTCGTGTGTGTCACTGCCTCCAATTCCACAGACGGTGAAGGAAGCCGAGAGCCACTGTTAACTGGCCGGGAGAGAATCCTGACGTCGGTCCGGTGAGACAGTTGGAAATCAAGAGGCAGTCAGGACACGCGGAGGAGCATGTGGAAATCCCACTACAGACACTTCCCTCATCTCACAAGACAGCTGACTTAACTCACGTGTGTGAATCCTCGCCAGCTCTCACACTCATCTGTGCATTTTCTTGAGCTTTGAGGCTGATGGACAGACTTGTTCCCTCATTGATTGTCCATCTGCATTTTCCTACATGGACTATAGGTTGGACAATTTCTTCAAGATGTAGCCACGCGATAGATACAGATGTCCCAGGAGTAAGGGAGGGCGTGTGGCCTTTGCATGCTGTGAGCTCAGCATGTCATATGGTACCTGCGACATATGACATATGACACTTGCTCAATTCACTTGACAATTGGATCCTGTATTGGTGTTTGCCATGGCAACGCTCTGTTGTGTTCTATATAGGATCACTGTACCACACCCCAACAAATCAACTCTCCTTGTTATGACAGTGTGAATCCAGAATGTGTCTGCCTCAGAGTGAACCGCGGTACGTCTGTAATGTCTTCAGAACCCTCTGCTTCTGCTTGATTCTTACAGATATCTTTCATGTGTGTGGCTCTCTTTAAGAAACTAGCTATTTAACCAAACTTGTTCCATGAATTTATTGTTTATGGAGAGTTTGCATCCATTTTTCTTTTTTTTTTTTTTTTGCTTTTTTAAAATTATTTATTTATTTATTTGAAAGGGACGGACACAGAGAAAGAGGCAGATAGAGAGAGAGAGAATGGGCGCACCAGGGCCTCCAGCCACTGCAAATGAACTCCAGACGCATGCCCCCCTTGTGCATCTGGCTAACGTGGGTCCTGGGGAATTGAGCCTCGAACCAGGGTCCTTAGGCTTCACAGGCAAGCGCTTAACCACTAAGCCATCTCTCCAGCCCTGCATCCATTTTTCTTTGGTTCAAGGCGTGCACCACCACACCCTGTTGCATCTGATTTCTTTGCTTCCAAAAGCAAGTCAGACCTAGACATGGACAAAAGGTGATGTTTAAGCAATAGATTAGGGGACGGTTGTTGTCACTGGCTAGATCCCCATTCACCAACTGCCTCCCGTTTAGGTACTCATGGGAATGTGCTTCCTACAAAACCTGAATACCAGGCCAGGTGGGTGGGGAGGAGGGGGTGGAGCCTTGACTGGGTCTCTTGGAATTTGTTCCCTCATTCTTGGGATTCATTCATTCATTCATCATATTTGGAAATCATTCATTCATTCTCACTTGGAATTTAGTCATTTACTCTTTCTTGAAGTTCATGCATTCATTCTTACTTGATTTTCTCATTGAATTCAGAGCTGCCGCTTGGAGAACAGGACCAGGCTTGGGGGCTACAGTGTACAGATAACAAGCATAGCTTCTGACCTCGTGGATCTTCTTGTCCCTGGGGACAGGAAGTGAGGGGAGTGGGGAGAAGTGAGGCACTTCAACAAGTAATGACATTCCTTGGGAGTGGGCTTGCAGGACGCTAGGAAGTCTTTGCCAGCTCAGGGGGCAGCTGGGTAACGGGAAGTGGACATGTGACTTTTTACAACTTCTGTGACGTTTGTCTCATGTGTTCAATGGGACCCACTTTGGGTCAAGTCACATATGCCCGGGGAATTGTGGAGAGGATAGAAAGATTTTGCTTCACAGGCATTTAGACTAGTGCTCAGTACTCAGAGCTGTAGATACGCTGGATTCCTAACATCTCCCCATTTTACAGGTGAGGAAACTAGGGCCCAGGGCACTGAAGTCATTGGCCTTGAGTCTCTAAGGTTTCTAGGAACTGGGGATACTTTGCGGAGACTTTTCGGAATTTAAAACTTTTGAGAGAGAATATGGGTGTGCCAGGGCCTCCAGCCACTGCAAACGAACTCCAGATGCATGCGCCACCTTGTGCATCTGGCTTACGTGGGTCCTAGGGAATGGAACCTGGGTCCTTTGGCTTTGCAGGCAAGCGTGTTAACTGCAAAGCTGTTTGCCCAGCCCTTCTTTGTGGAGACTTTTGACTTGTCTTTCTGGGTGCATGGGGAAAGATCCTTAAGCTCACCATGAGTGTCTGAGAATCTGACCTTCTCTCCTCACACTGATGGGGACACTGCCAGCCAGTTTTAGTGACTGACCCAGTCCAAGGTGGGGAGCAACTACAGAAGTCACATTCACGACCAGTTTTTGTTTTTGTTTTTAATTTTTCCCTTGAGGTCCCTTGTCTCTGAAAAACCAAAGGACACAGTTTGTTTTATTATTTATTTATTACTTGAGAGAGAAAGAGAGAAAGAGAGGGAGAGAGAGAGAATGAGTGTGCCAGGCCTCCTAGCCACTGCAAACAAACTTCAGACGCATGCACCACCTTGTACATCTGGCTTAAGTGGGTCCTGGGGAATTGAACCTGGGTCCTTTGGCCTTGCAGGCAAGTGCCTTAACCACTAAGCCATCTCTCCAGCCCAAGACACAGTTTTTAATAATAAGCTCCCAGGTGGATAAGAAGTAAGAGAGGGATGAATGAAAGACTCGACTCCCCAAACACCCTCACTTACCTTGTGGTTTGGGGTGGATTTAACAGCCATGAGTGCCACCTTGGCCCAAACCAGTGCCAAAGCCTGTATGCACTCTGGCACGACCCCAAGAGCAATGTATGTAAACCCCAGAAGGACCCCAGTGATGGAAATGGCGAGAAGAGGCATGCCTGCCCTGCCTCGCCCGTGCCAATGAACCAAGAAAGAGGGAATCCCCACCTCCCTTCACCTTCCCTTTGACGTTCTGCTCACGGGCAAGGCAAGCGGACCAAGCCAGAGGCAAACCCCGCTCTCCAGTGTGGAAGCCCTTACTCCAGAGAGTGAACGAAGGGACAAAAATAAATGCCCACCTTACAGGACAGGCTGTCCTCAGGCAAAATATTGCATCTATATGATAGAATACTAAAGTAGGTACTAATGAGGAGCCTTTAGAAGTACTTCCAGTGTACCATGTCAAGTTAAAAATAAAAGGCAGAAACTTGGCTGGGACCATCTATATATAAGGGAAATGGTTAGCACCAGAGAGAAAAAAAAGAAAAATGACTGGAAGGAAATGTCCCTGGGACCATTTGCCTTTGGATGGGATCTTAGTGATTGCTTTGACCAATGACCAAGATGATTAAGTCTTCCGCTCAGCTCTCCTCCCAACAAAACATCTCAGGAGGGAGCCAGGCAGGGCATACTCACCTGGAATCCCAGGTAGAGGTGAGAGGATGAGGCATTCATGGTCATTCTTTGGCTACGTAGTGGGTAGGAGGCCAGCCTGGGCTCCATGGAGCTCTGTCTTACAAAACACAAAACCATCAATCCGACTAGGAGGAAGTCTCTATGGCTCCAGAATTACTCCAGCTCTTAGCAGAGATGAGCAGAGGTTGCACATGGGTAAAGTCAGAAAGAAACTTCTGGTTTTTTGCCTAACTTTCACCATTCAAGGACATATCTCCTGCCAGTGAGCAAGAAGTATGCCATCCTATTTCCCAGAATGCATTTCCTGGAAGGCAGTCCGTCTAAATGGGCAGTGCATTTGGGAAGTTGGAGGCACTGCAATGTCCAGATGGCCCGCTGTCTCCCACTGTTCAAGGTGCTCTGCGTGTCTCGATGTTTGGAGGTTCTGAGGAGTCCTGTGGGAAAGCCTTTTTGTATTACTAAACCCAACATCTCACACACTCTTTTCTTTCCCAAAGCATGCATGATCTTTTCACAGGAGTGATAAGAAATCAACCGGAGTAGAATACACAGAGAACCATGCTGCTTCTCCCTTCCCAGCGTCTGTGGCTTTGAATGTGGATGTCAACTCCCCCATCAAGAGTCCATGCCTCCGCTCACACTGAACGTGGGCCGACCTTGTGCTTTGCTTTGGCCAATAGGAGAGAGCACACGTGAGGAGTGGCAGCGCTGCATTTCTCTCTTGGACCTCTGCCAGCTGCACCAGTGCTAGCACCAGCCTTGCTACTGCAAGAAGCAAGGCCATGCCTGTGAGGGGCTGCCAGGAGATCCCAGCAGAGGTGCCCCCACCACTCCCACGGCTGCCCTCAAAAACCCAGATCATAGGCCAGGGAGATGGCTCAGTACATAAAGAATTTGCCAGGCAAGAATGGGTACCCACCTGAACACACACATTTACACACACAGAAAATACACACACACAAGGTACACACACAAAGTACACACAGAGGAAGTACACACAGAAAGCACACACACACACAGAAAGAAAGTACAGACACAGAGAAAATACATACAGAAATTATACACACAGAAAGTGCACACACACACACACAAACACACACACACACACACACATACACTAAATAAATCCAGTTAAGGCTGGACCCTGAGTGCCAGGCGTGGTGGTGCACGCCTTTAATCCCAGCACTTGGGAGGCAGAGTTAGGAGGATGACTGTGAGTTCGAGGGCAGCCTGAGAATACAGAGTGAATTCCAGGTCAGCCTGGCCTAGAGTGAGACCCTACCTCAAAAAAGAAAAATTCAAAAAGACTGGACCCTGAAAGATTCCTCCTTTTCCAAAAGAACTTAACTCAAATCTCTTACTAACAGAATCACTAAAGGCTGAAGAGATGGCTTAGCGGTTAAGGCGTTTGCCTGCAAAGCCAAAGGACCTCGGTTTGGTTCCCCAGGACCCACGTAAGCCAGATGCACAAGGTGGCATGCACGAGTCTGGTGTTTGTTTACAATGGCTGGAGGCCATGGTGCGCCCATTCTCTCTCTTTCTCTCCCTCTTTCTCTCTCTCTCCCCTTCCCTGTCTCCATCTCTCAAATAAATAAAAAATAAAATTTATTAAAAAAGAATAAGTAAAGCCAGGCATGGTGATGCACATCTTTAATCCTAGCACTCAGGAGGAAGAGGTGGGAGGATCGCCGTGAGTTCGAGGTCACCCTGAGACTCCATAGTAAATTCCAGGTCAGCCTGGGCTAGAGTGAAATCCTACCTCAAAAAACCAAACAGAAAAAAAAAATCACTAAGTAAAATTCATAGCTTTTATTTTTTCAGCCAATAACTTTGGGAGACATTGTTATGCACTGAAAGTTAACTTCCACATGATCTGCAGAAAGGATCACCTTGAATTGCATCCATCACCAAGGATTCAGATACAATCATGCCAACCAATCAGACAGAGATGGAAATGAGTCTTGAAACACAAGCATGGTATGTGTGCTTTAAAATAAAAACTCATTATTACTTATTTATTTGACACACAGAGAGAGAGGCATATAGAGGACAGAATGGGTGCTCCAGGGACACCAGCCACTGCAAATGAACTCCAGATTCATGCATCACTTTGTGCATCTTGCTTTACGTGGGTCCTGGGGAATTGAACCTGGGACCTTAGGCCTCGCAGGCAAGCATCTTAACTGCTAAGCCGTCTCTCTAGCCCATACTTGTGGTTTTTTTTTAAGGAGACTAAAGCCTGGTCCTCACTCCCCACTGCCCACAGGATACCTTCCTGGTGATCATCTGACTTAACAGGCTTTTTTTTTTTTTTTTTTTTTTTTTTTTTATTGGCAGCTTCACAGGTTCCCGAAACCTGGTCCCTCCCTTTGTAGATGGCAAATCCTCATTATTCCTCTGTGGCTCCGTGGAGCAGGGCAAGGAGTGAGAACAGACGAAGGGCAGGGACTGGATGTGGGCTGGGAGCGGGAAAGGAAACTTGAGAGATGAAAGAACCAGGAATGAGCGAAAGGAAGCTGACCCTGCGCGCAGAGTGAGGTCTGGCAGGAAGTGCTGCCCTCCCTCTACACAGCCCTGCCATCTTGTAAAAAACAAAGGGGGTGCGGGGTACTTGTCTTTCTTTTTTTCCGCAGAAGTCCTGAGAGGGACACCATTCTGGGGACGGAAGCAGGGCCCACGTTGGGACTGCGTGCGCCTGTGCGCTGGCTTGCTGGGCCTCCCGCTGGCCCCTTGTTTTACCAGGTCCACTGGGTTGCGAGGTTAAGGCCCAAGGGGACCAGTTGGTGTTGTGGGGCTTTTTTTTTTTTAACAAAGTGTAAGGGATCAAAGTAATTAGCAAAGGGCGAGAGACCAGGCCTGCTGGAGAAAGAAGGCAGCCTTCCGCACAGCACGCGCCAGGCCCCCCGCTCTTAAGGGCTCCTGGGGTCACTGGTGAGCAGCGCACTGAGTGAGGTCCCCGGGGGAGCCTGGGGAGATCTTTAGCCATCAGGCAGGAAGTGCAGCCAGAAAAGGAACCCACAGGGGCTCAGGGATCCCCAGTCTCGGGTTTTTCTGACACTTGTGCTATTTCCTGTTTTAGGTGGTCACTCCACAAAGGGCCAGACCCGGACTTGGAAGCCACGGTGACAGAACAGGGGTGTCTGGGGCGATGGCAGGGTGGGACTTAGGAGAAAATGGGGCATCGCTGCTCAGGGCTGTCTAACTTTTTGACAATGCCACATGCTGTTATCATCTGCCAGTGTCTTGGGCCGTACCCATGGCTATCCTGGGAGGCACGTGGCCTGTGGGTCAGAAGCTGGACATACCTGCTGGGTGCTCCATAGATAGATCTCCATTGAGTAGGCAGAGTGTGTCTTCCATGTTCCTCGGCTTCTCCCTCCTGTCCGGGCATCTAGCCCATTGCTCAAGGAACCGAAAGAGACCCAGCTCCGTGTCACTGAAGATTTTTTTTTTCCCATTATATTTATCTGTCGAATTCATTCCTACATAGATGCTTTTCAATTTATGACAGATTGGGTTTTCATCATCTTGAGCGCGTTTATTTTAAATTAAAAACAAAAAGAGAGAAATTACGTTTAAAAAGTATTTGGTAAGTCACAGGGCACGTTTTATGAATTGGTACGTGGGTATTTCGATGTGTAACATTTGGAAAACAATGGCCTAGAGATTTCTGGAGGGCCCCTTTGGGGTTCAGAAGAAGTCACGGAGAACTCTGCACGCGGTTCACATGCATCTGCCGATGGGGATGGTTTCCATGTTCTTTGCTTGGCTGTGCCAAGTGGTTATGCATTTCTCTGTTCCCCACGGTGCCTGACCAATTGCATAAAGCAGGAAGGAAGAAGGGCTCCAAGTAGCCAGTCAGGTGGTCTTGTAGCAACCAGACACGATTGGATCTGAGTCTAAGCTCTGCCCCCTTAGAACTGGGTGACAGGGCAAATGCCCTGGTGTTTCTAAGCCTCTGTTTTCCTTATCTGCATACAGAGGCTAACACAAGGCCTCCCTGGGGTGCGGTGAGATGGAGCCAGGTGCTATTTGCAAAGCAGGTGACAGTGAGGAGTACGGTCCCTTTAGTGTTGTTCCCAGTGGCAGGCCCACGGCCAGCTCGCAGCCTGTGCTGTTGGAGCACGGCCCTGAGGGTGTCCTGGGCAAGGCTGGACAGACAGTCTCCAGGCACGCCAGGCCCGGGCTGGCCTCTGTCACCGTGGCGTGCAGAGGACCGTGCAGAAAAAGGAACCCACAGAGTCATGTGAGGCTGGGTGGCCCAGCTGGCCTGCAGACCCCTCACCCCTCTCCAGAGCTCTGGGCTCTGTTCAAAAGCAGGACTGAAAAGAGAGTGTTCCCCTGGCTGGGAAGAGAGCCACACCAGGCTTCCCAGCCCTGGCCAGACAGCTGGTTTCTGGGGCATGTGGGCAGGAGGGGTGACCCCAGACAAAGCAAGAGCATCTCTCTCTTTCTGACCTCTGCTGGGCTTAAGAATGCATCTCTGGAAATCAGACAGCCCTGGGTCCCTCTGCCAGGCTCTGCTGTGTGGCTTCATGCCGGCCCCTCCCCTCCTCTGAAAACAACCATGGCCGGCGGTTCTTAAAGCCCTGCTTCATGTCAGGCTGGTTTCTAAACACTCCCGTGGCGTTAGGTCGGGCAGTCTCCACAGCCCTGTGCGCTACGCTTGCTTATTATTCCCACTCTGCAGATGAAAACGGAGACGCAGACGGATCATTGAGCCCAGTGAAAGCCACACAGGGGCTGGAGAGATGGCTCAGTGGTCAAGGCGCTTGCCTCAAAAGCCTGATGACTGGGGGTTCAATTCCCTAGTATCTGCCTAAAGCCAGATGTACAAAGTGGTGCATGCATATGGAGTCCATTTGCAGTGGCTGGAGGCCCTGGTGTACCCTTTCTTATGTCCCCCCACCCGCTTGCAAATAAATAAATAAATACATAAATAATTTTTTTAAAAAAAGAAAGTTACGGAACAAGCACATGGCAGATTCAGAATTCAAGGCATCTAGAATGTTCTAAGGTATCCAGAATGTTCACCTGCGATGTTTTCTTAGCCCCGCTCAGACTTTGCAATGGCATAATGGTGCTTGCTAGGTATGAAGACTCAGATACAAACCCGAGCATCCTGACCAATAATCACAGTCCTTGTCTTATCCCTCCTTTCTTCTTTCACTTTCTTCTCCTTTCCTCTTTCTTCCTTTTGTTTTTCTTCTCACCCTCCTTCTAGTTTATTTTTTCAACCAGCAAATATCTGTTTGCTGTGATTGCACACCAGATCTTGTGCGCGTATTGTGTTCCTACCGTCTACCTTCGGTGCCCTGCCCCATGTCTCAACCACTGCCGTGTCCTATGCCCCTAACTCCAGCGCCCTTGCTCAGGAGGCCAGTCCTTTCCGAGCCAAGACATTAAGCAGACAGGCATGGCTGGCGGAATGTGTTTTCTCAGTCATTTGTGATCAGAAAGACGCGGCCCATCTCAGAGTTGCATTCTCAGCAAAGTAGTGGCAGGAGAAGCCAACGCTTCAGGAAGGGTCTGTTGAAGCCCGCGCGATTCCCAAACACCTGCCTGGTGTTCTGCATCCCCTGCCTTTAGGGCAGACTCCACATTATAGTGTGAGTGCAAGGAGAAGGATAGCGGCAGGGGTTAGATGCAGTCAGGGCAGGAGAAGAGCTTTGCCCAGCGTAGGTTTTGTCTATACCCCTCCAGGAGAGAGGGAGGTGAAGCCCACGGGCTTGGCAGACACAGGCAGAGCCTATGAGCCAAGTCCAAGACCCACTACCTGTGGGTCAGGGTCCGCAGTCCGTTTCTGCAGGTAGCGGTAGCTTCCTCCTGCACGCACCTGCCCGGGGATCTTCCCCATCAAGTCTCCAAGCAACAGGGTGCCCTTGGAGTAGTGTGGAGGGCGCGATGTTTGGACAGAGACCCCCCCCCAACTGCTCATCTTCCTAAGGTGCTTGGGGCTGTTTATTTAGTTCTGCGGTCTCAGTTTTTTCATCTGGCTGCTGATGGTGAGCCCTGCTGCTCTCAGAGAAGATTCTGAGCTCCTCTGTGCTTTGGACTCAGTGCAGTTCTCCTCTCTCACCTCCCTCGCTCCTTCACCTCCCTCCCTCTCTCACCTCCCTTGGGGATGGTGTCCCTGGATCACTTTAGTCTTCCCCCTGATGGCTGTCTTCTTTTGCTCCCTGGCCCCCTTTTTGTTGTTGTTTTTATTTTATTTTATTTTATTTTATTTTATTTTATTTTATTTGAGAGAGAAAGGGGGGGAGAATAAGAGTTCTAGGGCCTCCAGCCACTTCAAATGAACTCCAGACACATGCACCACCTTGTTCATCTGACTTACGTGGGTCCTGGAGAATCAAACCTGGGTCCTTAGGCCTGGGCTAGAGTGAAATCATACCTCAAATCCCCCACCCCCCCCCCAAAAAAAGAAAAAAGTAAGCATTTTCATGTTCTCTCATGGATACCTGTGACTATCACAGAATGTGTCTGCACTGGCCTGCTAGACGCTTGCTGAAGTGACCCAAGGACAACAGTTCTTCCGCCTGCCAGAAGACGGCCTGTTGTGGAGGGGAGCCCCAAATGAGACCAGAGAGGCCACACAGAACACCCCATCAAGTTGACTCCATCATGCAGGGGTAATAGTAGATGGTTAAAGTCTTAATAGTAGATACGTCTTTGTTATGCAGCAATAGCTAGCTGATACAATCATCCCCCTGCTTTCATTAACTACGAAGTGCTTCTCAAGGGTCAGAAATTCTACTAAATATTCTGATAAACAAGGTAGCATTTGGTCCTCACCTGTGTTAGGAGTTGCCTCCCTGTTGTAAAGATGAGGAATACAAAGGTTAGGAAGCGTGTGACTTCTCATCCAACGTGATTAGAAAGTGGCTCAGTACCCTTCCCAGGGGTCTTATCCTGGCTCTTTTACTCTCTCGTCCGTGTGAGCAGGGGCAAGCCTCACCTTTTGTTGCGATTCAGTTTCCTACTCCAGCAAACAAAGGCGGTGGTATTTACCGTGATTATGGAACTGTTCCATCAAGTTGATTTACCACTTCAAATTGATCACACCAGTGCCTGGCACACAGTAGGCACTCCTGGGGCACTCCGTGACGTGTCAGCGGGTTGACCTCACTCTCCTCCATCCTTCTTCACGTGGTGTGTGCGTGATGGTTTGAATGTGAATCATCCTCCACCCACAGCTGGTGGTGCTTACTGTTTGTTTTGGAAGTCCTGGAAGTTTGGGGGGCGGAGCCTAGCAGGAGGAAGTGGGTTGCCAGGGAATGGGCCTTGAGGGCTATAGCCCCGCCCACTTCCTATGTGGTCTCTGCTCCCAGGTCTGCCCAGGTGTGCGGAAACAAGCTCCCACCACCGTCGCTTCCCATCTTGGTGCATTTTAGCCCTTACACCATAATAAAATAAGTCCTTTTGTTTTTAAGCCCGAAATAAAATCAGTCTTTCCCTCCTTCAATTACTTTAGGCAAGTATTTTCCAACAGCCAGGCAAAGGGTGGCTCATGCACCCAGGAAGCTGCTGTCTTCATCATCGCCCGCGTAAGTCAGGACTCCTTCACAAAAGCCATGTGCAACTCTTCAGTCTAGACCGAAACACTATGCAGATCCACAAGGCGAATGAGTGTGAGCTCTGTGTCCTCGCAAGAGCAAGAGGCCAGGCGGGCGAGGGGGGGGGGAGAAAGGAGACAAGAAGGAGGGCTTTAAGCTCCATTCCAAAGAGCACTTCCAGAGATGGGGAAGGAGCTACACAGGTATCCCCGCCCCCACCCCAGGGCAGCCCACATCCTGCCTCTCTGGAGCGCTCTTGGGGCAAGCGTGTATATTCTCAAGTAGGCATAATTCTAAATATGTTTGGAGGCAAGGGGGCGGTGCTGAGAAAAGTGACCCCTCCGTGCCCTTAGCCGCCCCAGAAACCCTTCTGAAGCTTCTGAAGCCTGAAGGGGAAGCAGGCGGCCCTCCTCCCCGCTCCCTTCCACTATTTTTCTTTGCAGCTGTCTCTGCATTTCAGAGTTCACGGCTCTGCCAGGGACTCTATTTTGGGATTTGTGGGAACAGGATGGTTTCAGCAAATAAGAAATCGTAGCAAGCTTAACCGCCGCCCTCCCCCCCCATCCCGGGCCTCTGAGGGCAGGGGAGAGGGGAAAGAGGCTGGCCAGGCCCCAGCCCCTGGAGATTTTATATATATATATATAATATATATATAATATATATAAAATATAATATATATAATATATATATAAAATCTCCATACACACACACACACACATACATACAAGCTGGAGGGCACACAGCCCTTTCCCAGTAAGTGCCCCACCAGTGGGGGTGCCCGTGACACATCTCTGTGTACCAGAGCACCTAGGCTGGGAGGGGCCCCTGTCCTACTGGCTGCGCAGGCAGTCTCCTCGCTGAGGGATCTGCAGACATGCAGCTAGCCTCCATGAAAGCCGACACCCAGCCGCTGCCGCAGTCCCTGTCTCTCTGTGTAGGGGGGAGGTGGGTGGAGGCCAGCACTGACCGTCCAGGGGACCAGAGTGGGCAGGGCTGGGTCCACATGGAGGTGGGCATTGCTTCTTGCTCAGGGATGCACACATGTGTGTCAGGTGTGTGAACACCTGACAGTCTGTATTCACATTGTGCCTGGCTGTCCCCAAGGGTGCACTTACAAATGCACCACACCTGTGTTTCCATGGTGACTCCTATGTGCACTCATTTTATTATGTTTTTAGTATTTTTATTTACTCATTTATTTGCATTCAAAGAGAGAGAGAGAGAGAGTGAGTGTGCCAGGGCCTCTAGCTGTTGCAAATGAACTCCAGATGCACGCACCACCTTGTGCATCTGGCTTTATGTGGGTCCTGAGGAATCGAACTCCAGTCCTTAGGCTTTGCAGGCAAGTAAGTGCCTGAACTGCTGAACCATCTCTCCAGCCCCTTATTTGATTTATTTGTCTGTTTCCATCACGTGCTGGGAGCCGTCGTCTTTAAGCTTAGTCCCGTCAGTTGGCATCAGCAATATGTGTTTGTTCTTTGTGTCAAAGCAGAACACAGGGAGGTGGGAGCGGCTCCATCAGCAAGGTGCTGGCTGTGGAAACATGGGGACCTGACTTTGATCCTCCACACCCACATAAAAATGCCAGGCATATGTTCTCTCTGTTGCTCTCTCTCTAAGGAATAAATAAAATATGTTTTCTTTTTTTCAAGGTAGGGTCTCTCTCTAGCCCAGGCTGACCTGGAATTCACTCTGTAGTCTCAGGGTGGACTTGAAGTCATGGCAATCCTCCTACCTTTACCTCCCAAGTGCTGGGATTGAAGGCGTGCACCACCACACCCGGCATAAAATAGTTTTGTTTTTTTTTTTTAATTTTTTAAAGGGGTTGTAGAGATGATTTAGCAGTTAAGTCACTTGTCAGTGAAGCCTGAGGACCCACGTTCGATTCCCTAGTACCCACTTAAGCCAGATTCACAAGGTTGTGCTTGCATCTGTAGTTCATTTACAGTGGCTACAGGACCTGGTGTGGCCATTCTCTCTCTCTCTCTCTCTCTCTCTTTCTCTTTCTCTCTCTGTCTCTCTCTCTCTCAAGTAAATAAATAAAATATTTTTAAGAATTTAAAAAACAAAATGCTAGGCATGGCGGTAACCGCCTTTAATCTGAGCCCTGAGGAAGGAGAGACAGGCCGATCCCTGGGTCTCTCTGGCCAGCCAGTCTAGTCTTACTAGTGAACTGCAGGCCAATGAGAGACTCCGTCGCAAAAGGAGGAAGATGGTGTTTCTAAGGGTGATACCCTCAGTTGTCCTCTAGCTTCCAAAGACGTGCATGCACACACACGCACAGCACAACAGGAAACCAGCCAGGCATGGTGGCACTGGCCTGTGAACCCAACACTTGATAAGCTGTGGCAGAGAGTTCAGGAGTTCAAGGATAACCTGAGTGACTTACTGAGCCCTTGTCTCAAAGAAAAAAAAAGCAAGAAATAATGAAAAAGTAACATACATACGTTATATATGTATATAAAAGCTGGAGATCAGAGATCCAATATGCATACATATTTGATTATGTGTAATATGAAGACAGTAAATATGTACCATAAAACAAATGGACTATCATATATATGTAGACAATACTGTGCAGTTTATACAAACATTGATGCATGGATCCACCATCCAGAGACCCACTGTTAATATACTGTACCTTTTCTCTAGTCTTTTTTTAAATAATTTTTTTATTTACATTTATTTGTTTGAGAGTGACAGAGAGAAGGAGACAGAGAGAGAGAGAGAGAGGAGGGAGAGAATGTGCGCACCAGGGCTTCCAGCCACTGCAAACAAACTCCAGACACGTGCGCCCCCTTGTGCATCTGGCTAACTTGGGTCCTGGGGAATCGAGCCTTGAACTGGGTTCTTAGGCTTCACAGGCAAGCGCTTAACTGCTAAGCCATCTCTCCAGCCCTTGTTTTGTTGTTTTTTTTTGAGATAGCATCTCTACCTATCTCTTCCTCCTGAATAATGGGATCAAAGACATGCACTACCACACCTGGCTTTTCTAGTCTTTTCTTTATAAAAGATGTTGCTAAAATGTAAGTGCCATGAAAGCAAGAACAGTGTCTGTATTCGTCACCACTGAATACTTTATACAAGGAGAACACAGAAATAAATGCAACCGGGCTGGAGAGATGGCTCAGTGGTTAAGGCGCTTGCCTGTGAAGCCTGAGGACCCAGGTTTGACTCTCCAGATCCCACATAAGCCAGATGCACAAAGGTGACACAAGTGCAAGGTTGCATATGCCCACTCGGTGGCGCACACATCTGGAGTTTGATTTCAGTGGCTGAGGCCCTGGTGTGCCAATTCTCTCTCTCCCTTCTGTCTCTCGCTCTCTAAAAATAAACAATAAAAAAGTTAAGAAATAAATGCAGCCATACATGGATAAGCATATGGATATACACACACAGAGATATGAGGAAATGCATAATGAATATATTGTATAAATTACATATGAAGAAATGTTTGAATATATTTCAAACTTTTCCCAAACTAGATTTATCCAAGTGGGATCATACATCAAACAAAGTACCTCATTTGCCAGAGTAGGACCATCCAATGCATACAATTTTATAGACAGAAAAAATAGATATAGGGCTGGAGAGATGGCTTAGTAGTTAGGGCACTTGCCTGCAAAGCCAAAGGACTCAGGTTCAATTCCCCAGGGCCCATGTAAGGCAGACGCACAAAGTGACGCATGTGTCTGGAGTTCATTTGCAGTGGCTGGAGGCCCTGGCACACCCATTCTCTTTCTCCCTATTTATCTCTCTCTCTCTCAAATAAATTAATAAATTAATTAATTTAATATTTAAAATTTTTATTATATAATGAAAGAAAAATAGATGCAGATATAGATATATGATGCTTCCCTTATCAGCAGATAGTTGTCAGCCTCATAAAGTCACTGGTAGAAGCCACATGTCACCATTTCCTGGGTAAACCATGGATAACCGAACCCACCACCCTTTGTGGAATATTTATCTCATCGACATCCATCACAGATACAAGCATCATGAGCCCGAGTTGAAGACACATTTCTCTGTGCATGTGAAGGACAGTGGTCAGTGGGCTAAAGGGTGTCCGCATGCATGTGGATAGCTTCATACACTGATGTGCTTGGGTGGCATGTGTATTGGTGACTTTCCATGGCTGTCACCGAACCTGGCAGAAACCACATGCCGGAGGCAGGATTTATTTTGGCTCATGATTAGAGAGCGTTTAATCCAGACAGAGGGGGAGGATGGCAAGTGTATGACGGTTGGAACATGGGGCTGGGACTCAATAGGTGAAGGACAGAGCTGGGGCTATGACCTGGTGGGGACGTAAGCTATGGACGGCCATGTTCTAAACATTCCACCGCCTTGCAAGGGGCACCTCTGGCTGGAGACCTAGTGTTCATGGCCGTGAGCCTGTGGGACATTTCACATCCAATCTAAAGCAGAATGTAATTAATTATCGGGGGCAGAGGAGCCCTTCCTGCTCGCCATTTACCTATGACCCACTATAAGCTGGACCAGGAGAAAACCCGTATGGGGATGGAGGTCTGTATGGGGATGGCTTTCTGCTGCTGTGGAGAGCGGTAGGGCTCTGAGAAGCATGGTTCTCTTTAGGCACCTGCCCTGTGTCTCCACCCCTGCAGGAAGGACAGATGACTGGCTGGACTCAGGTGTGGCGCCCTGGCTCCCACCATTATCCATCAGAGGCCTCCAGAGGAGCTCATACCCCTAATGTGTGAACATTGATTTCTGGGGCGATGGAAAAGCCAGGAAGATTTATATCCAATTTCCCATCGATGATGCGTCATTGATCTCCTAAAGCGCTGAAATATTTACTAGGGACAGCAGCACCGGAAGGTCCTTGACCAGGGCAAAGGAGGGGGTGCATGGGAGTCTCAGGACATGGTGCCGGGCTGAGGAGGAGGGTCCCAGCAAGAAAGTACTGATGGCCCAGGAACATAGTGGAGCCAGGAAACCTCGTGGGGCTCCAGGCCAGCAGAGGGAAGGCAACTGGAGTCTGAGAGCTTTTCCTCCAGTCCTCAGAAGACGGCATGAAAGGGCAGCTTCTCAGGGTGGCCACCCCGGAACACCCCACCTGGACCTCCCACCCCACCCAACATCATCCCCTCCACATACCATATCACATCACTGTCTCCTTTTTGAGTTTATTCACGTGTCACTTTACATACAATGAAAGTCCTCAATTTGTGGCTGGGGAGATGGTTCAATGTGTTAAGTGCTTTCTGCGCCAAAGCCTGAGGACCTGAATTTGGATTCCTGAAGGCCTTATAAAATGCCAAGGTAATGGCATGGGCCTGGAACCGCGGCTCTGGGAAGGTGGAGACATACAGATCTCTAGGACTTGTTCACCAGCTAGTCTAGCTGTATCACAGAGTCCAGATACCAGCGAAATATGCTTTCTTTAAAAATGGAGAGAGAGAAAGAAAGGAAAGAAAAGGAAAGAAAAAAAATAGAGGGCTGGAGAGATGGCTTTGCAGTTAAGGCACTTGCCTGCAAAGCCTAATTACCCAGGTTTGATTTGCTAGTACCTACATAAGCCAGATGCACAAAGTGGCACATGCATCTGAAGTTACTTTGTATGGCCTAGAGGCCCTGGCATGCCCATTCTTTCATTCATTCATTCTCTCTCACGCTTTCTCTCACTCCCTCTGTCTCTATCTGGTTCTTTCTCTCTCTCTCCTCTCAAATCAATAAACAATAAATAATTTTTTTTTAAAACCGTAGAGGCTGGAGGGATGGCTCAGCAGTTAAGACACTTGCCTGCAAAGCCTAAGGAACCAGTTTCAATTCCCCAGTACCCACATAAAGCCAGATGCACAAGGTGCCACATGCGTCTGTAGTTCATTTGCAATGGCTAGAAGACCTGGCATGCCTATTCTCTCTCTCTCTCTCTCTCTCTCTGCCTTTTTCTAACAACTCTCTCAAATAGATAATAAATTTTTAAAAAGTTGTAAAAAAGCTAATGTGGAAGAATGGTTGAGGAAGACACCTGTTATTGACCTCTGGTCTTCACATGCATGCACACACATGTGCAAGAACAGGTTCCCAACTGCTTGTGGCTGTCCCATAGAGAGTCACAAGCCCCAAGTGACTGCCAATCAACTGTCAATACAGTTTCGCACCTCTGGAATTGCACGCAAATGAAATCACACGGTCCATCATCTACGACCATGGACTCTTCTCTATCCAACCTGCATTCCTGAGAATTCAGCTTCAACAAGAGCAGGTAGGGTTGGGTGGGTCATGGGTTTGCAACATGATCTTGCCCAGTGGTACCCACTGAGTGTGTAATTCAGACGTTTCATCACTGTGACAAATGTGAAAAGGAGGAGAGGAGTATCTGGGGTTAGGGTTTCAGAGAGCTCAGTCCATGGCAGGCTTACCTCAGTGCTGTGGGTCTTTGGTGAGGCGGGGTGTCTGTCGGGGCACCAAAAAGTGGTAGAGCGAGGTTGTTCACTTCATCATGGCCAGGAAGCAGAGAGAGAGAGAGAGATGGAGGAAGGGACTGAACAGAAAGTGTTCAGCAGGCTCCTGGGGCCTCCTTCCCCTAAGCAGGACCCATCTCCTACTTTCCACCATCAAGCTGTGTCTCTGTGGATTTGTCCATCGATTAGGCCAGTCACCCCTCAATGTCTGGATCCAGCATCTGGAGACCAAGCTTTCAACACCTGAGTCTTTGGTGGGAGTACTTCATATGCAAAACCACAGCATGAACACACCCTGTTTGTGCATTCCCAGCTGATGGGCACTGTGGCGGCAGCTCTTGTTCAAATCCACACAGCCCCCCTGGGCACCGGAGCTGAGCATGGGAACAGTTCTGTTTCAAAGGAAGCTGAACAGACGTGGGCCTCAGGAAATCTGCCAGGGGAGGCAGGCAGGACGGTGGGAAGAGAATCTGTGTGCTGGCCAGGTGCATCTATGGAGTAGGTGGCTTTGGGCTGAGAAGACATCAGCTGGGTTTCTCTGGCTCTCTTCACAGTGCCACAGATGTGTCGTACCATCCTCACACCAGGGCAGCAAGGCAAAGAGGTACCGAGTGTCAACCCCAGGATCACACAGCCTGGTAGTGACAGAGCCACAATTGGAACCCTCGTGTGAGTTCCCACTGCTGTTCACACCATGCTTCTAGCTACGGGTCACAAGTGGGTAGACCCTGCTCTGCCCTCTGATTTTCCACTGCCCCCCACCCCACCTCACACAGCCACGCTCAGAAGGATGTGACTCAGCTGCTCTCTGAGTCCATCACAGAAGGACACAGCCTGCCTGTGCCCAGGCACATGACAATTGAAATCTTGGTAACCTACCCTTTCCAGTACGTGGGTCGCCCTGGTCCCTGGGGTCAGACTAGCTGGACACCCCAGTGCTGGAGATTCTGCTTCCGCGGGTCATGGAAAACCGTATGTGCAAACTTACACACATCTGTGCAAAAATCATTCTCACAAGGCTGGAGACATGGCTTAGCCATTAAACACTTACCCGTGAAGCCTAAGGACCCTGGTTCAAGGCTCAATTCCTCAGGACCCACGTAAGCCAGATGCACAAGGTGGTGCATGCGTCTGGAGTTCGTTTGCAGTGGCTGGAGGCCCTGGCGTGCCCATTCTCTCTCTCTCTCTATCTGCCTCTTTCTCTCTCTGTCTGTCTGTTGCTCTCAAATAAATAAATAATAATAAAACAATCATTCTCACCATCACTCTGCATTCCCCATACCTCCACCTCCCACTCACACACACCACACCTAGGTATGTCAGCACTGAGGTATACAAGCACATCCACACGCAAGATCACACCTGATACGCACTCACACGCAAGTTCACACATCCTCCCATCGCGGAACATAGCAGAAAACCACAAAGACGGCTTCTTCACACCATATTTATTTCAATAAACATTTCTGGATGAGTACACAGACACACGTTCACAGCCATGAAAAACTGCACACACAGTTGCCACCTGCACACATATGCTCACTTGTACCTACTTCTTTTTATTATTATTTATTTATTTGAGGGCGACAGACAGAGAGAGAAAGAGGCAGAGAGAGAGAGAGAGAGAGAGAGAGAGAGAATGGGCACGCCAGGGCCTCCAGCCACTGCAAATGAACTCCAGACGCATGCACCCCCTTGTGCATCTGGCTTACGTGGGTCCTGGGGAATCGAGCCTCAGACTGGGGTCCTTAGGCTTCACAGGCAAGCGCTTAACCGCTCAGCCATGTCTCCAGCCCGGTGAGAATGATTTTTGCACAGATGTGTGTATGTCTGCATATGTGGTTTTTCATGACCTGCGTAATCAGAATCTCCAGCACTGGGGTGCCCAGCTAGTCTGACCCCAGGACCAGGGCAACCCACGTACTGGAAAGGTACGAGTAGTCTCTGTCCACACTAGCACAGACGTGTCTGTGTGTCCACAGCATATCCTCTGCTCCTCTGCATACACCCACAGTCAGACATTCACACATACCTAAGTATAAGGCACAAACGTTAGGGCTTCCACGGGACCCTCCCACACACACACACACATGCATCTTTACATTACCTAGTCCCCTCTCCCATACAGACAAGCCCTGCAGATACACTATGTCTTCTGAATCGTGCCCTTGTTTGGTCATACATTCTGCGGTTCTTCAAGTTGGTTTGCCTACCTCGGAAGTTTCTGGACCTAATCTTGTCTTAACACACACAGTCTCTGCTGAAACCCTCATTTCCTGCTTGGAATATTCTCATGAAATGTCCCGTCATGACACTTCATCTTTGAGAGACACTTGATACTCTTTGGAGACACCTGCGGAGCCTGGGGTATCCGTGGAGATCCTAAGGATGGGGGCCACTGAGGTCTTGGGGGCGGCTGACATCCCCTCAGCCAAGAGTGAATGTGTTATTGAGTCGCAGATAAGATCACACCTCCTCTGGGAAAGTTTGTTTCCCTCCATCCCAGATCCTCTCTTCTGTCCTTACCTTGCGCTATACTGTAACTCTGCTTAAAAGCTTGAAATTAAACCACCATCACACCTCAGCCAGGGCCCACGTGAAACCGCACAGGAATTGACCAGATGAGCAGGAGTGCTGCCTCGATTGTGAGCCTGGCAACCAGCGTCAGGGTGATGGAGACAGACACTGAGGACACCCAAAATGCACCAAAGCAGAAACCCAGAAGCTGCTGAGAGCTCAACCATAAAGAAGACTTAAAACACACCCACCACGGCTCAGGGAATTTTGTGGAAGAGGCGGCAGAAAGAATGTAAAGGCCACAGAGTGGAAGGGAATGTCCAGAGGCACTGTCCACCTCTTTACAATAACTTCACCAAGGCTGTCACATCTCTACCCCAGAGACCTTGAGGGAATACCAGCAATCCCTTTGAGGAGGGCCCTCAGCGGAACGGGGGCAGGGAGGAGGGAAATGATGTTGCTGACGTATGATGCGTCCATACAACTTTCTACTTAACAGTAATAATAATAAAAGAATAGTTCGTTCTTCCCCTTGCTTTGGTGTTTTCCGGAGACTTGGAAATTTGTTTCCCCAGATGTGCTGCTAGCAGGCAGTCAGGCAGTACCCGCAGGTGTTCAATAAAATGAAATCAAAATCATTATAACGTGGATGCAGATGCAGCCTAGATTATTAAGAGGAGGAGATGTCAAGGAATACGAGGGGAGCCTGGAACATGAACAGAGGGCTGCACGTAGCTTATCTCAGAGACCACTGGCGACAGCCACGCTGTTATTTTTCAGCGTGCTGAGGAGGGAGGGACACTTGCATTCAGTTCAGAGCATGCTTCCGGAGTCACTTATCATTTCACCTCATGCTCATGGAAAGAATTACTTTTGTGTGTGTGTGCGACCAAGTCTCATGTAGCCCGGGCTGGCTTGGAACCCCATGACTATTGCTGACGGGGTGAACATGTTTGCTGCTGTTTGCTGGGAGGTGCAAACGATGTATTGGATCCCTGGGTTCGTGGTCCCCCATGTGCCACACGGAGTGAGTGGTGGGTGGGCAGCACCCCCTGCCCCCGAAGGAGAGGAGTGTGTGTGCCCAGCTGAGTATGTCCCAGGCGCTTGCGCACGCTCATGAGGCAGGATGCGAGTGGTTGGCTCGGTTCGTAACCAGACTGTTCCATATTTAGACACAGGAGTTTTAGGCCACTTTGGGCTCCAATGATATCTTGAGAAAAGAACAATTTTATTCTTAGGGGTTTATTTTAAATTTTAGCCAACTGCCCTGTTAACATCTGAATGCTAACATGAGACATAACTGATAACATAAAGTTTTGAAAACATCTATAATAAATTTTTGAGTGAAAAAAAATTGTTTTTTTTTATCCTCAAAGTGGAGCCTGTGACCGCTTCCCCCATGCTGGAAGATAAAGGGAGTTGGAGGCCTTTCTAGCTTCCAGGGGCTGAGAAAGCAGCTTGTATCGATGGCCCGCTCTCCCTTCGCTGGCTCAGAGATCCCACTTTCTTCCAAGTGCTCAGAGCAGGGGCTGGAGTCATTCATAAAACTTGTATTGAGCGATCGGCTTTCACAAAGTTCGCCTTAATGTTTTCACATGGTATTGATCTGCGGGGAAGAGCTATAAAAATTGACACCAGAATAAACTTTGAAAGACGGCTCTCACTCGGCTGAACTGGAATCAATGCCTATCGACTGAGGCACCGAGGGAAGGGAGGAGACTACCCCATCTCCATTAGCAGGTCCCCACTTGATCAGCACTGTTCGCTGGGTGTTTTCTAGCTGTGTCAGGGCCTCTAGTACAGAAAAGGTGGCCTTTAAAATTTTATTTATCAATTTATTTATTAGAGAGAGAGAGAGAGAGAGAATGGGTGCATCAGGGCTTCTAGCACCTGCAAACAAACTCCAGACACATGCGCCACCTGTGCACCTGGCTTTATGTGAGTACTGGGGAATCGAACCTGGGTCCTTTGGCTTTGCTTGCAAACACCATAATCACTAAGTTATCTCTCCAGCCCAAGGTGGCCCTTAGAGTGACTGTGTAGGTAGAGATAACCCACTCCCTCGTGCTGGAGAAATAGAGTCAGGAGTGTGGAGAGATAATGTAGGATCATGCAGAACTTGGTAATAGGACATAAACTCAGGGCTCTACCTCTGAGCTCCTTGCTGCAGGTGCTGAGAACTTTGATTTTTGTTTTTCACCTCAGTAAGTCTTTCCTCCAAGTGAGGTTAGTCAAGGTGAGGAAGCCTTGGAGAAGGAGGGTGTGATAGTAATCTCTATTACCCACTTGATTGGACCTAGAATTATCTAGAAGTCAAATCTTTGGGCAGGACCGTAAGGAAGTTTCCAGGTTGGGTTACTTGAAGTGGGAAGACATACCCTGACAGTGGGTGGCACCATTCTAACAGACGGGGTCCTAGACTGAATAAAAATGAAAAGGTGGCCCGAAGAGATGGCTTAGTAGTTAAGGCGCTGGCCTGCAAAGTCTAAGGACTCATGTTCATCTCACCAGGTCCCACGTAAGCCAGATGCACATTGACGCCAGCATGCAAGGTCACACATGCACACAAGAAGGCACAGGCATGTGGAGTTTGATTGCAGTGGCTGGAGGCCCTGGCATGCCAATTCTCTCTCTCTTCCTCTCACAGTCTCACATATAAAAGGCAGTCCATTGGGCTTGCAAGAAAGAAGAAAGAAAGAAAGAAAGAAAGAAAGAAAGAAAGAAAGAAGAAAGAAAGAAAGAGAAAGCAAGCAGGAAGGAAGGAAGGAAGGAAAGGACAAGCTGATCACTAGCATTCATCCCTTTCTGCTTCCTGACTGCAGAAGCAATGTGGCCAGCTGCCTCATTCTCCTGCAGCCACACCTTTCCCGCCATGATGGACTGTATCTGTTTAAACTGTGAGCCAAATAGACCCTTCCTCCCTGATGTTGCTCCTTGTCAGGTATTTGATCGCTGTTAGGAGAAAAGTAACTATTACAGAGGGGACGATGGTTCTGTTGAGTTCTTACCCTTTCCCGAGCTTTGGATGGGATGCTTTGTAAACACTCAGTAGGCAGGAGAGGGCTGGCTCCACCCGCAGCTGGCCAGTGACCTCAGACTAGTGGTTGGACCTTTCTCAGCCACCATGCGGCCCTGTGGTAGACAGAGCATTGTGGCACACACCCTTACAGCATGGAATTTGGTTTTCAAGGTTAACGCTGGCACTTGTGTGGGACTCTTCATCGTGGTGAGAAAGTACGGGGCAGAATGACTGAAGGAGAAAGGATTTGTGTTGGCTCATGGTTTCATGCCAAGACACCCACTCTGGCTGACATCTCTGCCACTGCTCTCTGTGACAGGCGATCTCAGTTCTTAATCCGACAGTGTCTCCATCACCCTAGAGACCTGCCTCTGGGCTGGTCTGTGAGGACACTTCCAGCAAGGGCTGAATGAGGGGTGAAGACCCTCCCCAGAGTGAGCAGCCTCTTCCGTTGGTGGTCCAGATATAAAAGAAACCCAAGGAGAAAGCAATGTCTCCTGCCTGCCTCTGTGTGGCGGTTTGATTCAGGTGTCCTCCATAAACTTAGGTGTTCTGAATGCCAGGTTCCCAGCTGATGGAGATTTGAGAATTAACATCTCCTGGAGGCAGTGTATTGTTTGGGGTGGGCTTATGGGTGTTATAGCCAGTGTCCCCTTGCCAGTGTTTGGCACACTCTCCTGTTGCTATTGTCCATCTGATGTTGGCCAGGGGATGATGTCCACCCTCTGCTCATGCCATCATTTTCCCCTGTCATCGTGGAGCTTCCCCTCCAGCCTATAAGCTAAAATAAACCTTTTTTTTTTCACGCACAAGCTGCTCTTGGTTGGGTGATTTCTGCCAGCAATGCAAACCTGACTGCGACACCCTGGTGCCGCCGCCGCCGCCATCAGATTCCAGCTTCTTCAGCTCCCGGTGAGGACTGAGGGCCAGTGACTCTCCAGGGTTCTTCCAGGCCTCAGCCCTTGACTGGGATTGCTGAGGCATCCAGGTTGGTGGACGGAGCAGCTACTGGGCTCTCGACCTCTCCAGCATGGAAACAGCCAACAGGAGAGCCCAGCCCATGTTGTGTAAGACAAGCTAGTGACTCCTCTCTTGTGATTCATCTGTATACATTTTTACCAGTTCTGTTCCTCTAGTGAACCCTGCTTAATACAACCTCTTACGACAGTGGCTTTCAGCCCTAGATGTACATAACAATCCCCTGGGTGACAGTAACCGGGCCACTCCTCCCGTCACCTGGGCCAGAATCAGTGGACTGGTGATGGAGTATCAACACTTTTATCGGTTCCCCAATTTGATTCTGATTCACAGGGAGCCTTGGGGACCACTGCCCCAGGAGGTAAATGCCATGTTTGGATATTTGAGCAACGCTGCAAAAGGTGTCACTGCCCTGGCATTTGTTTTTTTTTTTTTTTTCAAGTGAGAAGCTTACATTACGTGCTTTGTGTATGTAAGCGCACCCACCATTTACCTCAGCTTATCTTCACAACATCTGGGCCAAAAATGTGACCCTTAAGACACACAGATGATAGGGACTGGAGGTTAATCCCACCCAGTGATCGCAACAGCCAAGAAGAAAATTGTGTAGCCAATGAAAAACGGGCCACAGTTTCAGGACAAGTATGTTGGATGGGGGTGGTAATGAATTCCTGTTATCCCGGCACTTGAGAGACGGAGGCAGTGGGGTGACGAGTTCAAGATCAGCCTGGGCTTCGTAACGAGACCCTGTCTCAATAAACCAAGGGCTGAGGATGTAGCTCAGCGGTAGAGCACTTACTTGTCCAGCCCTGAGTTCAATCCCTACACTGATGTATATATATCTGGGCCACTGGCCAAGCATAGCAGTAGTTTGCTCTTGAAATACGGGGACAGCGTAAAGGAGGCTGGGCGAAGCCTGAGGCCCAAGAGGGAGCTTCCTGGGTGCTAATGGATGCCACGTGAGCTGGAAAAAAAAAAGCAACCCATGGTTAAAAGCCGCATTTATAATCCTCATCTCTCACACTGGAAAATTTATGATCGCTTCCAGTCCTGAGACTTCAAAGCAAACAGCAGCGCCCACCTCCCCTCGCTCACTTCTCCTTTGCCGTTTATTTCTTTCCTTCTCTTGTGCCCCTGAGTTTGCATTCCTGCAAATAGCCTCATTTGGAGCGGAGTCTCCAAGACTGAGAAGGAAGCTTCCCCTCGGGCTGGGGTTGACTTACTGAGGGGTGCAGGAGCAACAAGTCCCTCCAGCCCCACACCATAAATAACCCCTCTCCCTCCCCAGACCACAAATCACTCTAGATTTGGGGAGTAAAACAGTCATTTCTATGTTTCCCCCATGGGCAGAGCTGAGGGTGTGTAGATGTGCGTGTGTGTGTTTCATTTAATTTCTTTTTTCTTTTCTTTGTAGCCTTGTAAAAAAAAAAAAAAAAAAAGCACCTTGGGCTCCACCCTCCGCTTCTCAGTGTGCCTTTGAAGGGATTACGGCTCCTCTCTGTGAACTCCGAGGCTGGGAAAAGATACTGTGGGTTGGACATTTACTATACCTGAGAGACATGCCAGCCCAAGGCTCCTGGTGAGAGATGTTTCTCCAGCATTTTGTTTGGGGGACAGATGTTCCAGTACCCTGACAAGGTACCCATGGTTACTGTCCCAGCAGCGTCTCCTTCAAGATGTCCTCATGTCTCACCCCACGACCCTCTTCCCTCTCCAGAGCCACAGCTGGTAGGACCTTCTCAGGTCTGATAATCACGGAATGCCAGTCCCCATGTCTGGGTCCTGTCATTGAGCCTCCCTGGTCTTCCCATCTTAGTTTGAGATGTTCCGTCAAGCAGAGGAGGTGGGGAATGTCTGCTGTGGACAAGTTAGGTTCCGTGGGGATGCTGAGGTGAGGAAGCAGAGGGAAGGAGGGGCAGAAACCAGTTATCACTGGCTTGGGAGTAGCATTAAGTGCTGGACCCAGTACTCCAGACACACAGTACTCCCTTCTGGGAACTTCTCTCAGGGTGGCAGGACATCAGTGATCTTTGGCCCCCGCATCACGCTGCTAAAGCTTCTGAATCCAGGGCCACGATCTGATTAGCTCAGCTCCACTGCCCATGTCCTCTTAGCTTAAGGCCAGGAGGAATAGAGCACTTAGCCCTTAAGACTACACATCCTGGTGGAGGGTAGGGAATGGTTTCCATGCTGGGAAACCAGTGTGCCAAGACGGGGAAGAGAATAGACGCTAGGTCGGCTCAAACAGAGATGTCCATCATTGGGATAAGCCCAGCTATTTATCGCAGTAGATATCACGGGCTGAGTTCGCGTGTGTTAGGCAGGGCTGCTGTCGGAACAGCTGTGCAGGCTGAATCCTGCCCAGGGCCACTCCGCACAGGAGGCACAGAGGAGCTAAATCCCAGGCCGATCTCTGTTTGCCAAATAGCTGTACCCACCCAGTGGAAGACACGTCTTCCCTAATGTGCAAAAATGAGCCAGGCACTTGGTGTAAATTATCTGATTTAATCCTCTCAACAGCCTTGAAAGGTAGGTGGGGTCCATTAAAGGTGCTCAGAAACCCTCTGGGTCTCCTCCCAGGGAGAACGCAGTGAAATCCTTGGGGGATGGGACGCCAGCTCCATGCTGGGTTGACAGGTGGAGACTAAATCTCCCTGTTCCTGAATCTTTATTCTTTTGACCAATGGAAAGTGATGGGGAGACAGGGCGTGGTGGCCCACGCCTTTAATCCCAGCACTCAGCACTCAGGAAGGCAGAGGTTGGAGGATCGCTGTGAGTTCGAGGCCACCCTGAGACTACAGTGGTAAATTCCACAGGGTCAGCCTGGGCTAGAGCGAGACCCTGCCTCAAAAAAGAAAACCAAATTAATTACTTAAAAACATAGAAAGTGATGGAAGATGCAACCCTGCACTTCCAAAGATTAATTCACAAGAAACCTTGCTGTTATTGTCTGGGTTTCTCTGAGCTCCCACGCTCTACTCCCTTGCCCAATCACAAAGCTCGGATTTAGATGAGGGGACAAAGATGCCACCTTCTATTTCACCACTCGTAGGTTGATTTCACTCCACGAGTGTTCATTGGTGGGTCACCTACTTCACGTGGTACACTGATCTAAGCCTAAGGTGCTGAACACAGTAGAAAAGCCCCCTGCCTTCCCAGACCCCAGGTTCTTCCAGAAGGTTTCCTCTGGTCCCGTAGATCATAGGCTGCAAAGAACATTCAAGAATGTGTGGTGTCCAACTTCCGGCAGCATATTTGAGTCCTGAGAAGTCGGGCCACTCCTTCACCCCCTGAGCAGGCCACATCTATCGTCAAGGCAATGGCTGACAGGTTCTGTAACTTCAGTAGCAAGTTGTCACCATACTTTCCCTGGGATGGCCGGCCACACTTGCTCAAGGACTGGCTGAGTCTGGTCCACCGCAGATGGATCTTGAGCTCTGAGACTTGAGCAGGCCTGGGAGAAGGAGGAGGAGAAAGCTGTCATTGCGTCACTGGGGTCCAGGGCCGGTGTGTTCCCCTGGCTCTGGCCTGCAAGCTGTATAGGGCTGGACCGAGATGGTGCCCGGGGCCTCCTGATCAGCGGCTCGAGGGCAGGCTGGGCAGCAGTGAGGAATTTCACACACCGCCAAGCCAGCCTGAGCCGTGTTCTGGAACGGCACCAGAGAGTGGCAGGGCAAATGGGTGAGTCATGGGCTAATCTGGGCGCTTTCAGGCTGGCGTTGGGGATCAGCAGGCTGGCCTGAGCACCTGCCGGGAGGGGACATGGCAAACTCAACAGTTTCTACAGGAGCGAAAAGACTGCTGCACCCAGGGCCAGCATCCCCACTGGGACGGAGGATTAAGGAAGCTATTTTGGGGAGGTCTTGAGTGCTCCTGAGGAGCGCTTCCAGCCGAGGCCTGAGGCTCCTCCCAGAGCACAGGCCTTTGAGCCAGTACCCACTTCACTTCCAGCACCGGGCAACCCAGCCCATGGCCTCTTAGAGAGCCCAGCTCCAAGCTCCCACACTTGCAGTTCATACCAAGCACCTTCCCTTACTTTCCCCCAAAACATGACCCACAGAATCCGGATTTCTAGCATGCTTGGTAACCAGCCAGGGATGGCAAGGGATGGTGTGTAGGAAAAAGAAAATTTTCATCATCGCACCCAGGGGATAGCTGAGAAATAATAAAGGTCTTTTTTTTTTTTTTTTCTTACAGATTTTTCTACTGCAGGAGTTTGCAGAGTTTTGAGTACGTTAATTCCTAAATACTAAAAGTGTGCAGGCACACACATCTGCATGCCCAGCCCTCCGGAGATTGAGGCAGGAGGATTGCTGAAAGCTTGAGACAGCCTGGATTACATAATTAGTACCACACTAGCCTGGGCTACAAAGCAAGACCCTGTCTCATGAAAGAAAAAAAAGAAGGAAGGAAGAAAGGAAGGGAGGGAGGAAAAGAGGGGGGAAGGATATTAGAATTAACCTTTCCCAGCTCATCTTGGTCACGGACCCTCCTTTGTAAAGAAAAGGAATATTTTTTGTCAGGGGTGTTTCAGAAATGCAGTCCTCGGTGAGTAACAATTCTAAATTATTGGCATATGGGTTAACCAGGGAGCTGGTTCAAAGTGCATTTCCATGCCAGGCATTAAAACCAAGCAGGTCCTGGGCGAGATCCAGGAATATTCATGAAGTCAGCGCTTTGGGCAGGTGTGATGTAAAAGCCCCCCCCCCCCCCCACCACCACCACTTTGGGAAGCACCGCTTCCAAGCTAGTTAGGTGGGGCTGACAGACAAGTCCATTTTACTCTTTGTTTTGTAGGAGGGAAACTGAGCGCTGAGAAGTCACTGGCCACATAGGCTGGTCTTCACATACCTCTGGATTATTTCTCATCTTCCTTTTTTAATTTTTTTTATTTCTTCTTGTTGTTGTTGCTCTAGTCCAGGCTGACCTGGAACTCACTCTGTAGTCCCAGGCTGGCCTCAAACCCATAGTGATTCCCCCTACCTGTGCCTCCCAAGTGTAGGGATTAAAGCGTGTGCCACCATGCCCGGCTGGATTTTTTTCTTTTAATATTAAATTTTATTTTATATCAATTATAACAGGCTATTCTCTTTTATCCCCTCACCCCTGCTCCTGTTACCCTGGAGCCCTCCTCAGTGGGGTTATGGTATTCACTGTGGGGTCATGAAGGCCTCAGTCGGTCCGTGTGGGGTAGCTGGAGACTGGGCCTCAGCATATTCCTACTCACTCTGAGCCAGCTAGATATTCTATAGATGGAAAAACTTTAAGGGCTCAAGGGAAGAAGTTAAACTGGTAGGTGGCTAAGTGACTAAATAAGTAAGTGAATATATATGTGTGAAATTCTGCTCCTCATCTGTCCCTTAGATTTCTTTTGATGTGACCCAAGAGCACAATTCATTTGGTGACGTCTGCCTTACAAGCAAGAGAACAGCGGAGAGACACGCCAGTTAACAAGCTGCGTGAAGCTCACAGGGCAAATCAGTGGCAGAGTCATAGTTGTCAAGGAGAAGGGTTTTGATCCCAGAGTCCAAATCCTGTTTCCAAGTTGCCAGTCTGTGGCCAACCTCCAGCTCCAGGGTGGGGCTCAGATACTCGCTGGGCGACATTGATAAGTCACATAACCTCTCTGAACCTCATCTGTAAAATGGAGATAAGAACTCACTTTGCTGGAAGGATTAAACAAGGTAAAGCAGGAAGATCCAAGGTCAGGCGCCCAGCTGAGGCCAGCGCGTTGAAGACATTTTCTCCCACCAGCAAGAATGCTGGTGATCGTGAGTGTGTCTAAGAGCATAGACCAGGAGCGTCCTTCTGCTCTATGTCACCTTCACAGCCCCTGACGCCCAGCTTGCCTGGTTTTTCCAGTCTAGTACCAGCATGGGAGCGGCCTCTGGGCCTCACCTGGCCTAGCATCCAGGCTCCATGCAGAAACCCCTAATGTGTCCCTTTCCAAGCAAATGGAAGTGATTTTTGTGTCACATTTGCCCCATGTGGCTCAAATGCCACCCACCAAAAGAAAATGCTCCTGGAAACAGAATAATTTGGTATTCACATAAGCTTGAGCAATGCCACCCACTCTAAATCAGTCCCATAGAGACACCCGAAGTGCTTATACTTCTGTCAAAGGCTCTGAGCAGCCCTGGAGTTAAAAAAAGAAAAGGGCTGGAGAAATGGCTTAGCGGTTAAGGCGCTTGCCTGCAACGCCCAAGGACCCAGGTTCAATTCCCTAGGACCCAAGTAAGCGAGATGCACAAGGTGGCATATGTGTCTGCAGTTTGTTTCCAATGGCTGGGGGCCCTGTTGTGCCCATTCTCTTTCTTTTTCTCTCCTTCTCTCTGCCTCTGCCTCTTTCAAATAAATAAATAAAATAAAATAATATTTTTTAAAAAGTTGCTGGGCATGGTGGCGCACGCCTTTAATCCCAGCACTCGGGAGGCAGAGGTAGGAGGATCACTGTGAGTTCAAGGCCACCCTGAGACTACATAGAGAATTCCAGGTCAGCCTGGGCTAGAGCAAGACCTTACCTCGAGAAAAATTTTTTAAAAGTTGTTCTTGTTTGAGCCCAAGGCTGTATAAACTAACTTGACAAGACTCCCCCGCTGACAAGCCTAACATTATTCCTGTGAAGTCCGCTTGAGGGGTTCTGTGTGGTTTTCTCATCTAATAGTTCCTAGATGATTTTGTTTCATTTTTATTGATTTATTATTATTATTGTTACTTTTTTGGTTTTTCAAAGTAGGGTTTCACTCTAGCCCAGGCTAACCTGGAATTGAGTCTCAGGGTGACCTCAGACTCACAGCGACGCGCCTACCTCTGCCTCCCAAGTGCTGGGATTAAAGCCACCACACCTGGCTTGATTTAGTTTTAGTTTTGTTTTGCAGCCATACCAAGATGACATCATTATTCTACATTCATTTGAGCCAAGATGCTACTTGTCCCATTGGGGAACGTATGCGTCCCGACAACTGGTGCTGTTCACAGGTCGGATCACACAGACTGCTGTCAGTGGACAGCTGTCCGCATCAGCTTGTGTCTGTGGCATTCTGATCACATCGTGTCTGTTGGAGACTCCATGTTCTCTGAGGCTGTCCGTCCAGGCAGGGCTCCCCTATCTCCCTCTAAAAGTCATCGCACAAATTCAGACCTTGTCTGTGGGACCTTCTGCCCCATGCAGACCTTGCCGCATCCCTGCACTTACTTCCACTGCTATTCAGCGACTGGAGTCTCTTTCTCCAACCCTCCAGGATGATGTCAGCAGGAGACTTCCAGGGAAAAGGGGCGGAGGTAAACCAGGCATTCCAGGAGAGCGCTAGGCACCTGTGGAGCGTGGGATTCACCACGTATGCTCCTGTATGGGCCACACCTTGCCCATTACACAGGCCAGTGTCAACCCAGCCGGAAGCCCTTCTCCATCTGTGAGGCAGATACACAGGAAGAGAGTGGCCACAGTCCTTGCCAGGGAAGGAGGCAGGTGACGTGTATGCACATGCTATTCCTCCTGGCTCTGCTGGAGGCCTGGGGCAGAGGGAGAGGGCTCTGGCACCCGGGGAGCTAGCACCAAGCTGCCTCTTGGAGCCACAGTCCATCCAGGAATCAGGCAGCTGTCCTTCTACTACAAGCAGAGCCTCAATCACATTAGGAAGAGGAATACATTGAGGTCCTAGGACGCCCCCCAAGTCCATGTTGGGGTTCTAATACAAGGCTTAGGTTCAAAAACCAACCCCATGGGGAACACCTGCAGCCCCACTGAGGATCATCCCTAATGGAATGGGGGCAGGGATGAGGGAAAAGGGGGTACCAACACATGATGTACCCATACGAAACATCTTGTTAATAATAATAATAATAATAAACATTTAAAAAGATACATAGCTGTGGAAACAAAGATATATATCATAGGAATGTATAAATATAGAGGTTTATAAATACATACATTCTAAATATAGATATAATAATCTATTCTGTTATATTTTCAACTAAATAAATATTGATTTAATAGTAATACAGGTAATGAAATTATGAGACAGTACAATTCAATGTAGAGCAAGAGGTATACATGTCTAAACAGTCCCGGCCAGGGCATCCTGTCTGTCATCATCGTCTCTCCTGTGACGTGGTCTGTGTGGTCAGTGCGTGTGAGATCTTTCTGGAGACAAGTTCCCCCTTGGCAGCACCAGGCTTCAGCCTTTTCCTTCTCCCAGCCTGACACTCCTGGGGAATTGCAGTTTTGTGGAAATTCCCTTATCTCAACAGTCTAACGGCCAAAGGAAAGAACACATGTCTTTTATAGAATATCTTCATTCCTGGCACGGTGGTTATAGTTTGGGGGAACTTGTCTGTGTGTCTTTCTGTCCCGTGGCCATTGCCCCCCTGCATAACCACCAGCTTGAATGACGGTACCTTCCACAACACAACAGGGAGACCACCAGACACGGGTGTGGGGGGATGTGAGGAGGCAGGGCTCCCCTTGTGAGGACAGGGGCCCAGTGTCCCCTGAACAGGAAGTAGCAGTCCAAGGCGGGGTTAGGGCAGTGCTGCTACCTGGGACGTAGTTTTGTAAGAGTAATCAATAAGTTATTATTTTCACTCCTTCTCTTCTTGCGAGAGGCTCGTGGCTCAGTGAAGACAGAGAAACATGACTTGAAGAAGAACCACCCTAAGTCAGCCTGGGTCCCTTCCCTGTCCTGGACGTGGCTGAAATGCAATTCGGCTCCTCGTGTTCCCTGTGTGGAACCTTCTTTGGCTCCCTATTGCCAGGGGAAGATCAAGTTACTGTCTAGACCATAGAGAACACTTCAGAACTTAGATCGGGCCTATTTTGTTTATTTATTTTTAAAGTTTTAAATCTTTTAAAATATTTATTTGTTTATTTAAGAGACAGAGAGAGAGGGAGGGGAAGAGGCAGATAGAGAATCGACATGCCAGGGCCTCCAGCCACTGCAAATGAACTCCAGACACATGTGCCATTTTGTGCATGTGGCTTACATGGGCACTGGAGAATCAAACCTGGGTCCTTAGACTTCACAGGCAAGCACCTTAACCATTCAGCGATCTCTCCATCCCCTACTCTTTTTATTTACTGGTCCTTTAACCCATGGCTCTGGCCTTCTCCGTCCTCTAATTACCTTGATCTTAGTCAAAAGGCAGAGTATGACCCTCCCTCTTTTATTTTCATATGCTCGTCTCTTCCATTTTCATATATTCTAGCCACGTTGACTTTGCTACTCTCTGTGTTCACAGTGAGTTCCTCCATCCCCTTAGAAAGGCCTCAGCCTGCTTGCGATTAGCTTGGGGTATTTGAACAGCAAAGTGTATGGAAGAGTAAAAAGATTTCTTGGCTCATGTAACTGAGAAGTCACAGTATGCTTGGGTTTTAAGCAGGGCTCGATCCAGCAATACAGTGTGTTGGAGGACCCAGTTTCCTGCGTCTCCTTACCCTGTCATCTTTAGCGTCAGATGCCCTGTGGTGACTCTGAGCTACCCATTTACCGGAACTGAGTGAGTTGGGCAGTTCAAGCTCTCATATGTTCAGCCCATATTATCTTTAACTAGCTCTTGCATAAATCCTATAATTCACTCTTTTACTAGTCCAAATGAGATCTCATGTCCAAGACGTTACTAATGGTAGTATGGGAATGTGGAGGCCAGAAGACAACCTTGGAAGTTATTTTCAGGAACTGTCTTATATTTTTTAGAGACAGTCTCTCATTGGTTTGGGGCTCACCAATTAGGCTAGACTTGCTGGCCAGCAATGGGATTGCAGGTGTGTGTTCTGGGAATCGAACTCAGGTCTTGAGGCTTAACAAAGCTTTGATTTGCAATTTAAAAAAAAAATCTGGCTGGAGAGATGGCTTAGCGATTAAGCACTTGCCTGTGAAGCCTAAGGACCCAACCCCAGCTCAAGGCTCGATTCCCCAGGACCCATGTAAGCCAGATGCACAAGGTGGCGCATGCATCTGGAGTTCATTTGCAGTGGCTGGAGGCCCTGGAGCACCCATTCTCTCTTGATCTATCTTCTTCTTTCTCTCTCTATCTGCCTATCACTCTCAAATAAATAAATAAAAATAAACAAATAAGCAAGAAATCACTGGGTATCACAGAGGACATTGGCCAGTGGAGTCTGATTCCGGGGTTTAGGCTCTGCTCACGGGTGTACGGTGTCTAGAGTGCTCAAAACAAAGGGCTGAGCTAAGAGCTGATTGGTGAGGCCTGGAGCTGGCGATGAGGTACTAGTGTGAGGAGCTTGGGCAAGGCCTGGCCAGGGCCACCCTGAAGAGAAGCAAGACCACGAGCAGGATGCTCTCATAGGAGCTAGTGTTTGCAGAGGTCAGGCCCATCACCTGGGCTTCCTCAGAAACTCCAAGGGGCCTTTGAAAACACGAGAGCTTTGGCATGGACTCTGTGTGTATGAATCACCCCGCCTCATGCTGCTCATTGTAACCAAACTTCCCCATCATTGTGACCCAATGTCCTTCAGAAACAGCTTAAGGGAGGAAGGATTTATTCTGGCTCACAGATCACAGGATACAGTCCCTCATACCGGGGAAGGTGTGGTGGTCACAGTGGCTCAAGCCTAGGAGACAGCGATGACAGTGGAGTAGCAGAAAGGAAAGAAAGATGGGGGGGAGGGGGGAGTGAAGCTGACCTGTGACCTCTAAGCCTCGCCCATATGGCTCTACGCCTTCCCACCAGGTCCCATGTCCAAAGGATTCTGCAACCTCCCAAAATAACCACCCAGGGGCCAACTGTTTAAACTCAGGAACGAGCGTGGGGGGGACAAGGACACTCAAACCATCTCACTGTCCCTCCTGGAGCCCTTGGGGCCTGGAGTCAGCCCAGGACACTTGCCCCCGGGGCAGGTTGAGCAGGGCGCTGAGTCATAGGTCATCATTAACAAACTTCCTGAATACACGGAAGAAAATGAAATGAACTCCGGGAATGGTCAGCCCAGAAATACTAGAAAAACAGGGAGGAAGAGAAGAAGGTGGCGTGTTAACACTTAGCGTTGGAATTCTGTGCTTTCCTGTTTGGCAACACAATCCAAACCACCCCAGCATTCCCAGTTGACTCACTTGTCTGTCTGTGGGAGAAACTCAAAGATGCTCACTTCCTTTCACGTTGCCAGCTGTCTCCAGCACACAGGACTTTCCTGGGAGCTCAGGGAGTTGATACAAGGCTCCTAGCAAAGCTCTCTGGGCAGCGAATGAAGCGCTTAGGAGACCTTCTGCCATCAATATATGGAGACCTCATTCGATTGCAGTCGACGAGTCAAATCAGTGACTAGGAAAGCAAAGGCAATGGGTGCGCTCTTCAATTAGTATTTATTTCACCTATCAGTTACAGATGCTAATCTGGAGGTAGATTTTCCATCTAGGGTGCGGTTCTCTTATCCAGTGATAAATGAAGCCATGTTTGAATCCCCACAGGTGTTTTGGTGTCAGAGGGTCTGTCACTAGACACAGACTCAACCCAACTGTGCGGATGTGAGGCTTGGATATCAACACGCAGGTTGTCACACCAATACGGGGAGACGAAATAGAAGAATGACAAGGAAAATTGTCTTTGTGTCTTCGTTATCTTCCTGGCCTGGCCTTAATAGCTCAGTGTAATTAGGCTAATGGAGTTAGAGCTCTCATTAAATTATGAGGGCATTAATAAGATGTCTAAAACAATGCAAATAATCCAGAGGGTTAACTTTTCTTAGAATTATTCAGCTATCCTCACTCCGTTAAGCCAAACACCAGTGTATACAATCAGTAAGGGGGAGGGAAGTTTTCTTCTCATAATAAGAAACATTCTTTGATTTTTGGGTATGGGAAGATCTCGGGAGAACATTTACTTCTATTTTAGGGGATTTTGTGTATCTGCGTGTAGTGTGTGTGCATGTTATGTGTGTGTGTAGCGTGTGCAGACACACGTGCCCCATGCGCACACGTGTGGGGGTCAGAGGTGACTCTTGGGTGGCCCCCTCAGTCACTCCTCTGCTTTATGTCCTTGAAGCAGAGTCTCTCGGGATCTGGAGCCACCAGGTTTTCAGTCACATTGGCTGACCAGTGAGCCCTGGCAATTTTCCTGTCTCCACTCCACACAGGGACTGAGACGATGGGTATGCACGGCCATGCCAAGATTTCATTTTAAATATTGTATTTATTTGGAGAGAGAGACTGTGTGTGTGAGAGAGAATGGGTGTGCCAGGGCCTCTAGCCACTGCACACAAACTCCACATGCATGCACCACTTTGTGCATCTGGCTTCACGTGGGTCCTGAGTCGTTGGGCAAGTTCCTTCATCACTGAGACATCTCTCCAGCCCCATGCCCAGGTCTTTGCGTGGGTCATGCGGATTGAACTCAGATGGTCTCAGGCCCTTGTGTTTGAGTTACCCATGCTTTTACCCCGAAGGAGGCCAGGTGGTCCTGGAAGGGAAAAAAAAAATGTCTCGGGGACAGAGTTGGGCTCTGTGCTGAAGCACTTCACCAGGATCACCTCGGTTACGTGCTCCGTACGATGACAATGATGTCTCTGTGTTACAAGGATGACATTGAGGTTGGGAGAGCCTTGTTCTTTTGTCTAAAGCCCTAAGGCTGATGTGTGGTGTGCCCAGGACTCCAACTAAAGTATAACTAACGTTTCCATATCTATCTATCCTTTATTAAACTTTGCAAATAAAAGGAAATGATAGCCGTCTGTAGGAAGGCCTGTTCTAAGACAAGGTTGCACCGGAGTAGAATGTACCAAGTGAGCATCGCCCCTGACTTGGGGGTGTCTGAGCACAGGGCTTGTTGCAGGGGTACCCCTGTTTCACTGCTCATCCACCATAAGATCCTACACCCTTTGGAACATTTTGGCAACATGTGACCTCAGGTCCACAGAGATTGGGAACCCATTAGGAGTGGCACACCCCTGTGGATTCAAGGGAACCATTTGGAGATCACAAAGCGTTCATTACCTCATCCGCTTACTTCCTTGCCAACGTGAGCCTCGGGGGAGACACTGGTCAGGATGTTCTCGGTTTAAGTCCAGCTACGGAGACAACTTTACAACCAAACACGTGAGCCAATAACCAGAGTATCCGCAAATGACACAAGAAACTAGGATCCAGTCACGGGCTCGACGGCTCACCCACGGAGAGAGGGCAGTCGGGACTTGAGACTCCCAGGAAGTGACATTTAAGAGCGGGAGGTGACTTATGAGAAGGGCCCTCCCCAAGAAGCTTTGTGGAAAGAGGCCTCCCTGGGTGAAGGAAGAGTTTCGGCGTGGGTTCCATGACAGGGAGGGCTTGCTCAAGCCACTGAGCAGACCAGCGAGGCTGACGCTGCCAGCCGGCGGGATGCCCTCGCATGCAATGGAGAGGCAATTGTCTAGAAAGCTGGCAGAGCCTTCACGCAGATTTCAAAGGATGCCACTGCAGTGTGTTGGAGAATGAGGGGAAATGGTACCTGGGTTGTATTTCATGCCATACTTTCGGCTGCTGGTGACAAACGGATTATCACAGAAGAAGCCAGCAGTGGAGGGAAAGAGGCCAGCAAGCTGACTGCGACAGTCAATTCAAGCGGGGCACAGTGGCTTAGAGGTGAGCAATGGTGACAGGAAGGCAGCCACGTGAGTGTGACGGGTCACACATCTAGGAGACACATCTCTGGATATACCTGTGAGGGCATTTCTAAAGAGATTTGGCTGAGAAGGGAGGACCCATCCTTAATCTAAGCTGCACCACCCCATGGACTGACTGGGTTCACGGCTGGGAGCCCAGCGGAGCGCCAGCATTCCGGACACTGTGGACACCATGTAATGGGCCATTTCGCTTTCCTGCTGCTACCCCTCCCCACCCCCATGATTGGCTGCATCCCCTCAAACCACGAGCCACATAAATCCTTCCTCTTTTAATTTGCTTCTTGTCGGGTAGTGGCTCACAACAATAAGCCAACTAAGTACAACAGGGAGTAAATGTGACATACAGAAATACGGGTTCGGGCTGGAGAGATGGTTTAGTGGTTAAGCGCTTGCCTGTGAAGCCTAAGGACCCCGGTTCGAGGCTCGAGTCCCCAGGACCCACGTTAGCCAGATGCACAAGGGGGCACACGCGTCTGGAGTTCCTTTGCAGTGGCTGGATGCCCTGGCATGCCCATTCCCTCCCTCCCTCTCTCTCTCTCTCTCTTTCTCTCTGTCTGTCGCTCTCAAATAAATAAAAAAATAAACAAAAATTTAAAAAAAAGAAATATGGGTTCAAGAGGACTGGCAGATGGGTTGGGGGAGTCTGAGATGGATGGGAGAAAAAGAGAGGAAGGCATAGAATATAAGCTCCAAGCTTCTGGGTGGATAAATAGGCATGCTTGTCAAAGATCCAGGTAAGCCCTCTGATGAACACAATGACCTATGATTGCTATTCTTTTTTTAAAGTTTTTATTTATTTATTTGAGAATGACAGACAGAGAGAAAGAGGCAGACAGAGAGAGAGAGAATGGGCGCGCCAGGGCCTCCAGCCACTGCAAAGGAACTCCAGACGCATGTGCCCCTTGTGCATCTGGCTAACGTGGGTCCTGGGGAATCGAGCCTTGAACCAGGGTCCTTAGGCTTCACAGGCAAGCGCTTAACAGCTATGCCATCTCTCCAGCCCCTATTCTTTTTTTTAATTAAAAGATTTTATTATTTATTTATTTATTAGAGACATAGAGAAGGGGAGAGAGAATGGGCATGCCAGGGCCTCTAACCATTGCAAACGAATTCCAGATACAAGTGCCACCACGTGCATCTGGTTTACATGGGACCTGGAGAAGCGAACCTGGGTCCTTAGGCTTTGCAGGCATGTGCCTTAATCACTAAGCCATCTTTCTAGTCCCAATTGCTATTCTTTATGACTTGATTGTCAAAACATCAGTCCAGAGTGCTGCAAGATGTAACAATGATGCTCAGGGTAGCCTCATGCAGCAAACCATGAGCCCATGGTGAGATACCAGCTCTGTATAATATCACACCGCTCACAGTGGAGGGGAGACCAGAGTCACTCACATCATTGAGGCAACTTACACACACACACACACACACACACACACACACACACACCCTCCTAAAACGTCAGAACTCTGTCAATTACCCATGGTAAACCGCACACTGGATCCTGACCAATCCCAGGCTCCCACAAAAGCCAACAATTAAAAGGTGTATCCTCCGTGGGTGACCAGCCACCCTAGAGACACCATTCTCTCTGGGGGTTGCCTAACAGCTTTCAAGAGCATGCCCCCAGTGCTGGCTCCCGAAAACCTGGCCCCGGCCCTAGGAAGTGCTTCAATAATGGATGATGACCAATAAACAGCCAGCGATTTGCTGGAAATTATGAGCAATAAATAATTGAGAGGTAGGGAGCCGGACCAGCGGGTACCCTCCCTCGCCTCCTGCTGATTCCCTTTAATGCACTTCCTTGATGTAACTCCCGGTAGTGTAGGGTGCAGACAGCCCTGAGTCCTTCTGAAGATGCTGACCCGCATCTTAATACCTGGGAACAGTGGGCAGCTGCCCAGCAGGGACATGACTTGGCCGACTTGTGCAATCCATATGGACCCCAGCTGCTGCGGGGTGATGCGTGATGGCCCCCAGATCTGTAAGACCCTGGCTAAGACTGAAGATTGGAGGCTGAAAAGCCAGATGGGGTTAGGGAGTGACGAGAGGGTGAATGACCCGTGGCAAGCAATTGAGGGGTGTTTTGAGATTAGCCAAGCATCCAGATCTCGAAGAACTTAAGCCAGACTTTCTCATCAAGGCTCAGCTTCTGCCCTGCGCGACCCCTGCGTGTCTATCACGGCACGTCCTCACGCCACTTGACAGTTCTACAACCTCTCTGGTCCAGCTGTGGGCAAGCCACGCTCGACTCTCGCCTGGCTGACTTTCTATTGCTTCAAAAGCTCTGGCAGTTTGCTATGATTTCCAGGACTGCAGCCAGAGGGGGCCTCCCCGTGTCTCAGTCACCTATGCCAAAGCTTTGCCATGATTTCCATCAGAATCGCAATGAAAGCCAAGGTCCTTTCCAACCTGGCTGTCTCCTGGGGGGCACTCTGGAACCTTCTCCTACTGCTTTTCCTGTCAGCCTTGTTCCCACCACAGCAGGCTGCCTGATGTTCCATGCACATGCCAGACATACCCTTACCTCATGTTCAGGTCACTATACTTTTTTTTTTTTTTTATAAAAGTGTTGTTATTTATTTATTTGAGAGAGGGAAAGAGGCAGACAGCAAGAGAGAGGAGAGAGAGAGAGAGAATGGGCACGCCAGGGCTTCTAGCCACTGCAAACAAACTCCAGATGCATGCGCCACCTTGTGCATCTGGCTTATGTGGGTCCTGGGGAATTGAACCGAGGTCCTTTGGCTTTGCAGGCAAACGCCTTAACTGCTAAGCCATCTCTCCAGCCCCAGGTCACTATACATGTGGGTGTGCACATATGCGTGAGAGTGTATGTAGAGAACAGATGGCATCCTTAGATGTCATTCTCAGAACTCATTCCACTTTTTTTTTTTTCAATGACTTGGAGTTTGACAAATAGGCTAGACTGGCTGGCCAGTAGCCCCCAGGGATCCTCTTGTCTCCACCTCCCCAGTGCTGAGATTATAGGCACTTTCTATGATGCTCAGCATTTGTACATTGGTTCTGGGGCTTGAACTCAGGTCCTCATGCTTGTAAGGTAAGCACTTTACCCACTGAGCTAACTCTCCAGCCCTTAAAAAGGGCTATTGGGGGGGCATGAAGGGGGACGGTGTTGCATTGCATCTCAGGCTAGCATCACTTGCTGAGCAGCTCAGTCTGGCCTAGAGCTCTCCATCCTTCCGCCTCAGCATCCCAGGTGTGGGGATTCCAGACAGGCACCACCCACCCGACCACGCCCACCTCCCTGGCCATTAGACTTGCTGCTCCCTCTTCCCGAAGAGCCTTCCAGACTGCCGTGGGGCTTTCTAATTACTTTAAAGATAATTTTTTGGGGGAGGCGACCACGTTTCTTCCCACCCACATGCATGTGGTCGGCGACTCGTTTCCCGTTACCTCTAGGGCCTCCATCTTGTGATGGAAAAATCCCCAGGACTAGGGTATCTTCTTCCCCCCCTCTCCAAACACCACTTCCTTCCTCCTCATGGGCTCAGTAGCAGTCACCTCCATTTCCCGCCCTAATGGGAGTGGCTATCTGCAAAACTCTCCACCCCCACCACCCCACTTCCTTCCTCTAAGGGCCTTGTAACTACCTCAGTCTATGAGCAGAACATGGACTGGGGCCCTCTACCAGAGACCCCCCTCTGTAGGTGTTTAACCTGAATCACCCCTGTGCTGTTCTTGAGCCATTTCCCTGCCTCTCCATTTTTTTTCTCTGCAAAACATTGACCTTACACCCCACCCCCCATGTCCGACCATCACCTACATTCATTTTCAGCTGCTGCCTGAATGAGTTCCCCAAGTTTAATGGCTTACATGACGACTTCTTTTCTTACAGGTCAGGATTCTGACACAGGTGTGTTCACTCATTCCTCGTCTCATTACCATGACCAAACACCTGACAGGAGCCATTTAAGGAAGAGTCAAGGCCATCAGTCCATCGTGGTGGGAAAGGAATATAGACGGGCATCTCTGGCATGGCATGGGTCTGCCGCAATGGCCTGTTCGCATCCCAGCAGCCCACCAGAAGTCGGAGAACTTGGCAGGAAGCAGAGATGTGCCTCCCTCAAAGCCTGCTTCCAAGCAATCTGTTTCCTTCAGCTTGGCCCCACCTCCTAAGGGTTTAGTCTCATAGACTAGCACCACCAGCTGCCATCCAAGTGTTCAAGCACATGACACTGGGTGACTTTTTACATTCAAAACATAACAACCGTCTTGGTCTCACTGAGGGTAGGATCTTTGTGATGGTTAATCGTGTTGTGAACAGACGGCTCAGCTTGGCCCTCAGAGCCTCATGACTGGAGTTCGATTCCCCAGTGCCCACGCAAAGCCACGTGCGCAAAGGGGCACGTCCATCTGAAGTCCATTTACAGTGGCTGGAGGCCCTGGTGCATCCGTTAACTCTGTCTCTCTTCCGTATCTCTCTGCTTGCAAATAAATAAATAACTAAATAAAAAAATTTAACTAGAGGGATTTAGAATTAACACGGAAACAAATCTCTGGGCATAACCGTGAGGTAGTTTCTAAATTAAGTGAGGTGGGGAAGCTCCATTCTAACTTCAGGCCACACTGTCCCGTGGGCTGTGTTCCTGGGCTGAATGAAAAGGGGGACATTAGATGAACACTAGATTGGCGTTCACCACTGTCTGCTTCCTGGCTGTGTGGTGTATTGTGACCAGCTGCTCTGGGTTCCTGCCACCATGCCTTCCCTTCTGTGAGGGGCTGAGTCCCCCAGCACTGTCAGCTGGAATAAAACCCATCCTCCCTAAATTGCTTCTAGTCAGGTATTAGGTCACAGCAATGAGAATGGCGATTAGTGTAATTAGGGTGCTTCGGGGCTGTGTAGTCTGTGAAGGCTCTGGGGGACGCATTCCCTTATCCTCTGTACCTTCCACAGGTGACTCATGTCAGCAGTACTGACTTCGACCTGCTCCTCTGAGCTCTTTGTTCCCGCCCCTCTGTCCTACTTCATTTTTATTTGCAAGGAGAGAGAGAGAGAGAGACAGTGCGTGTGTATGTGTAAGTGCATCAGGGCCTCTAGCCATTGCAAATGAATTCCAGATGCATGTGCCACTTTGTGCCTCTGGCTTTACTTGAGTACTGGAGAATCAAACCTGGGTCCTTAGGCTTTGCAGACAAGTGTCTTAACCCCTGAGCCGTCTCCTGTGCTCCCCCCACTACTTCTAAGGAGCATTGAGGTGACATTGGGCTCATGCAGAGAATCCAGAATAGTCTTCCCATTTAAGGTCAGTGATTATTAACAAATGCTCTTCCATCTGACACCTCAAAAAACCCCTCACCATATCCCCAGGTTTTAGAGATGAGGTCATAGACATTTGGGGGGCCCATGGTTCTGCTTACTAAACTGGTCGTCAGCGAACTCTTCTGTTTGTCTCTCACAACTAGACTGGAAGTGGCAGCATTTGTGTCCTGGGTTCATTGGGCAAAGACAGCTGATACCTACCGGAGGGCACATAGCTGCTCTTCACGAAAAGCTTGGTTTGGGAGTGAATGCACGAACACGTGGTGCCCTCAGGTCACTCTCTCCCCACCTTTGAGCCCTGTGCTCATGCTGTCCCCTGTCCTGAACGTCCTTTAGTCCTGTCCTGTAGGTTTCAAACGCTTAGTCACTCTCTCAATGAGACAGGGACACAGACAATTAGCTCATGCTAATCTCTAATTCACCATCCTCCTGCCTCAGCCTAGTGCTGGTGTTATACATAGGCAAAAACTGCTAGCATCATGAAGTCATTCTTTTTATAAATATTTTTTGTTTATTTTCATTTATTTATGTATTTATTTATTTATTTATTTATTTATTTATTTATTTAAGAGCAACAGACAGAGAGAGAGAAAGATGCAGATAGATAGAGAATGGGCACACCAGGGCCTCCAGCCACTGCAAACGAACTCCAGATACATGTGCCACCTTGTGCATCTGGCTTATGTGGGTTCTGGGGAATCAAACCTCGAACCAGGATCCTTAGGCATCACAGGCAAGTGCTTAAGCACTAAGCCATCTCTCCAGCCCATTATTCTTTTTTTAAAAAAATTATTTATGTATTATTATATATTATATATTAAATTATATTAAATATTATAATATTAAATATATATTAAATATATATTAAATATATATTAAATATATTATTATTTATCTATTTATTTAAGAGAGATAGAGCATGGCAGATAAAGAGAGAGAATGGGAGCGTCAGGGCCTCTAGCCACTGCAAACAAACTCCAGACGCATATGCCACCTTGTGCATCTGGCTTTACGTGGGTGCTGGGGAATCGAATCTGGCTCCTTTGGCTTTGCAGGCAAGCACCTTAACTGCTAAGCCATCTCTCTGGCCCCCATTTAGTTCTTAATATCTAATACCTTGACTTTGTGTGCGTGTGTTTGAAACATCTCTGATTCCTCCAGAAATAAGGAAAATGACTCCCTGCCTCGAGCTGATTCTCACAATAAGTTTTGCATCTTGAACTGTGTCTATCTACTCCCCTAGAATACAACAGCTGTCGGTGCCCTTTGGTCTTTGCGTTCCTGTCTCCAGTGTGTGAGAGGTGTTCAATGTTCCTTTCGTTTGCCTATTTTACTACAAAGACATAGTGTCTGGTCACCTCGGATCTGAGAATTCTCTAGCGACTGTGGTGCACCCTGAGGGAGAGCCCAGAGACACAGTTCATATTCCTCTTTGGAGAGTAATGCTAATCAAGTTGCTTTGGGTGCTTCCCGCTTCCCAGCAGCCGTGTCAGGCTCTTTATACGTAGTGGCTTACGTGATCGTTAACACAGCGCTGTTCTGATGCCAAAGTTCTTTTTTTTTTAACTATCAGGTAAAGCAAAGGGGACAGTTGACACCAGAAATAAGTCTCATGGCAGGCAGCTAGCAAAAGATGGTGTGGAGGTCCAATGCACGCATATTCATAGTTTTGGATAGAGAGAGTGGGAAGAGAGAGAGAGTGTGTGTGGGAAGAGAAAGAGGAGAAGAAGGAGGAGGAGGAGGAGAAGGAAGAGGAAGAGGAGATGGAAGAAGAGAGGAGCTAAAAACCATGTCCACTTGAAGATCAAAGAAAACAGAGGAGAAAAGGAAAGAAAGAAGAGTGAGAGAGAGCGATGACAGGGAAGAAAGAACGGTTGTGCCCAAATGCCCCAGGGGTGGTGAATATGCAATAGTCTAACCTGGCCTCTTATTTCTCTACCTCAGCTTTATTGACGCTAAGGGGATGGTGTAGGATGGATCATTAGGTGCTGTGCACTTGACTTCGAAGGCAAAGTGGGAATTCCAGAGCTTTGGAGCGTAGTAGAGACCGTTGGAGGCAGGGGAACCAGTGTGAGCGACCTCGAAATGCCTTCTGAGGGTCTTGTCTACCCTGTGTGAACCCTAAGCTGCTTTTTTTCCATCTTAGCCCCAAGGGGCAAAGGAGAGACTACGAGAGCAATATAGCAGGGACTTGGCGTGCCATCCTCCTGTGAAGCTTCCATTGCTCCCATGAGATCCATGATGTGCTTGTCTACACTCTACTTTGGGAAGGAAGGATTGTGCTACTGGGATAAGAAGGCTTGAAATAAGGTCTTTATTAATAAGTGATAGACATTGAAGATCCGAGAGAAGATGTTTGTGGACCATGACTTCTTGTGTATGTCACCTTCACTCAAGGTCACAGCTTCTGCCCAATGCTCCTCCCAGCACAGAGGTCCAACACCAGATTTCACCCCCTGTTCTGCTCGAACACCTTCAGGGCTGGGCACGGTCCTGTCTCCTCCTCCCTCCCCTGGGGAGAACTCTTCTGTCTCTGCAGTTTTCTCAGTTCTTGCCCAATCTCCACAGTAGACATTTTGTTAAATTCTCCCCAGTTCCTCCTGCTTCGAATGCACCCCTGCCCCTCACCATACACTGACAGACTTGCTGTAGGTCCCACAGGAGAGACAAGCTCGGCTCTGCACTTACAGATAAGTAGTCTAGGGGCTTCTCCCATCAGCTAGGCCAGAGACAGGTAAGAGTCCCAGGGTTCATGCTGGGAAAATAGGTCTATGGTATGCCATGTTGGAAGAAACTGAAGTGCCCAGGTCTCTCAGCCAGCCCCAGGGTCTTGGAGGGCCCTTAGTTTCTGAATTAACAACACAATAATATCTGGTCGTCATGGAGAGGACACTGCATTTGATAGACACAAGCTCATGAGGTGATCTTCATACTCCTTCAAAGAGCCTAACCTCTTCAGTGAGAGAACGCTGATGGGCAGGCATGCCAGGTCCGGATCTATCAACTGAGCACCTTAAGATTATGAACTAACTGATTTCTACTTCACTAACGAGGGGCCTCGTCCTCATTCGCCGGCATCGCTGTGACTGTCAGTGTCGTAGTATTTATACCCAGACCACACCAGGCCCAGGTCCCAGGACTGCCACTTTCACAGAGCCGCAGAAGGTGGTGTGTTGAGGACAGAGGCTGGGCAGTGACGGGAGCTCCGAGCAGGGGAAGCCCGTGCCTGGCTCCTTCTCACTGGGCAGCCTCGTTGCCGACTGGGGCTCCTGGTACCCAGCACTCAATAACTCAGCCTCTATGAGGGAGGAAGGCATGGAGGGGAGAGGAGAGACGAGGAAGGGAGACAGAGGGAGAAAGGAAGGAAGGAGAGAGGGAGAAGGAAGAAGAATGGGAAGACCAGGAAGAGACTGAAGGAAGGAGGGAGAAGAGGGGAGGAAGGAAATATGGAAGGAAGAAGGAAGCGGGGAGGGAGAAATAAAAGAGGGAACAAGGAAGAAAGAAAAACAGGAAGAAAGGGAGGAAGGAAAGAGGGAGGGAGGGAGGGATGGAAGGAAGGAGAAGGAAGGAAGGAAGGAAAAAGGGAAAGAGGGAGGAAGGGAGGGATGGAAGGAAGGAAGGAGGGAGGGAGGGATGAAAGGAAGGAGAAGGAAGGAAGGAAGGAAGGAAGGAAGGAAGGAAGGAAGGAAGGAAGGAAGGAAAAAGGGAAAGAGGGAGGAAGGGAGGGATGGAAGGAAGGAGGGAGGGAGGGATGGAAGGAAGGAGAAGGAAGGAAGGAATGAAGGAAGGAATGAATGAAGGAATGAAGGAAGGAAGGAAGGAAAAAGGGAAAGAGGGAGGAAGGGAGGGATGGGAGGAAGGAAGGAGGGAGGGAGGGATGTTGAGAACTCATGTGTTGGCAATGTGCTGTCAAGGCCGGCTCCAGCATTACCATTCCAGCTTTCCAGATCCAGGTCCCCCTCTGGGAAGAAGAAATAACAACAGTGGGTGCCTCGGCTGGGTAGGGGCATATACAACACCTAACACCATGTCCGATGCCTTGTAAGTGTTCAGAAAACTCCAGCTCCCTGCTTCTTTCTGGGGCTGGTTCAGAAGGCGCAGGGCTGGCTGCCCAAGAGGGAGGAAAGGGGCCACCTCCTCTAGGGAACCCCCTGTGGGACGCCCGCCTTCTGAAGCAGGCTCTGGGAGGCACGTGAACACAACCCCAGGTGGCGTGGCTGGGAAGGGGAGCAGTGGTGAAGTTTAGTGATTCATGATCTTGACTGTCCCCCGCAGCCTGATTTATGGGGCGACACCGTCTCCCGGATGAGATGGAGACGCTGTGAGCGAAAGAGCTGCAGAAAAGTTTAATCCCCACATGGCAGAAAGAGATAGTCCGCCCCGGCGTGTGTTTGATCACATCCATCAGGTGGGTCACAGTTTTCCTGCGTGGAGTCCAGGCAGCTGTTGGGGGGGGGGGGGCTGCAAGCTGGTGCTTCTGGAGTTGGAATAAAATATTTTCTCCTCTTCACAGACAAAATCCATGGTGCATTTTACTAAGAGGAGAAAAAAAAAAAGAGAGAGAAGAAGAAGGAATCTGGCTTCAACATACTGCAGACATGATGTTGAACCGATGCCAGTAGTTGGGGGGTAGGAGACAAGGGGGTGCAGCTGTAGAAGAGTCCCCCTCGGGAACTTAATACCACCCCCTTTGGGCTGGTAAAGGGTTTCAGGTAGACAAGGTTGAAGCAGCTTCTTGGGGATCTGAAATCTGAGGCCCAGAGAAAGAGAGAAGGGGTCTGTCTGTCTTCTGAAGGGAGGAAGAGGTAGGTTGCCCTGGGGGATGAGGATGGCTGGGAAGTCATGCTCTTGACAGAATATACTCTGTTCTGTAGCTTCTGTCTGCATGGACTGCTAGAATGTTCCATACGTAGGAACCCCAGAGGCGGGAAGTGGCTGTGTTTCAAGGCTCTGTTGCAGGAAATGTCAGATGTCTCTCCTGAAGTGAACGTTTCTTTTATTTAAAAAAAATTAAATATTTTTATTTATTTATTGGAGACTGAGAGAGAGAGTAAGAGAGAGATTGAGAGAGAATGGGTGAGCCAGGGCCTCTAGCCACTGCAAATGAACTCCAGACACATGTGCCACCTTGTGCACCTGGCTTACGTGGGACCTGAGAATCAAACCTGGGTCGTTAGGCTTTGCAGGCAAGTGCCTTAACCGCTGAGCCATCTCTCCAGCCCCTGACGTGAACGTTTCTATCTGCGTTGCCTCCCCAGCATAACCCCCCATGGTCCTCCCAGTGGGCTTCCGTGACTCTTCCTCCGTGGAAGGAAGGGGACGAGGGAACCTCAATCCAGAAAACTGAGTGACACCTTCTCAGTGCAGGCTTCTCCGGCTCCCCAGCACTCTGAACTCCACCACAAAGACGGTCTGAAAGTCCCAAGTGCCAAACCTGGCTTCGGCTGCTGGGCGTGTCCAATCACGTAGTCAGTCTCCCTAAGAGCCGTGACAACACCCCCCACCAAGACGGAAGCCCAGTGAGTAGCACCCAGAGCACTCTTTACCCCCAGATGTCCCCGTAGGAGTCGTGTTTAGACATCCCCGTTCCAATGAAGATGGAGCTGTTAGGCCTAGCTGCTCTGTCCCCGCAAAGTCCCAAATGGAACATCTACGTCCAGAGCCTGGAAATGTAACTGCATTTGTAAATAGAGTCTTAAAAAGGAATTAAGTTAAAATAACGTAATTAGGGCCGGCCCTAACCCAACGTGATGGATATCCCTGTAAAAGAAAGAAAAGGGGGCACGGGCACACGCACAGAGGGAAGGTGACATGAAGGCAGAGGGAGCAAATGGAGTTTTAGTCGGCCATAAAGAAGAATGCAATTATGTTATTTGCAGGAAAATTGATGGAATGTGAGCTCATCATTTTAGGCGAAACAAGCCAGACTCACATGTTTTCTGTGGTATATGGAATCTAGATTATATCCATGATGTGAAAACAGAAAGAGGACTATTTGGGAAGAGATAGGAGACTAATAGGAAAGGGAGGGTGGACCAGGGAGTCAATATGGTCCAAGTACATGTTACACTTGAACAAAAAGCTCCCAGGAACCTGACGACACCCCTCTAAGCCCTGCCTCTTAAAGGGCCCACCACCTCTCAAGATTGTCAGGCTGAGGACCAAGCCACCCTTACATGGATCTTTAGAGGAACATTCCAGATCCAGACTATATCAATGAGCTCTAATCCATGTGAGGACACACAGTAGGGTATGACATGTCATAGAGCACTAGAAAGAAATATTAGTTCCTTTTTTTTTTTGAAAAAAAAATGTTATCCCATGACTTAAATGTGGAAAACCATTCTGGCCTGACAGCCCAATTCCCAGATGCATGCCCTGCTCCCGTGTCAGAGAGAAGTGTGTCTCCTCAGCCCATCCTCCCGGCAGCCCGCCCTCCCCCTCAGCTCAGCCCAGACCCTGGATGTAGAAACCCTTATTAAAAAATGAGCACGAGTTGCCCCCCCCCCTCCTTTTTGTTCAAATAATCCAGTTTACTGCCTCAGACAAACCATTATTCATGTGGAACTTGCCCGCGCTGTCCCTGGGGAGGAAAGCCAAATTGATTTAACATCTAATCCAGTTTGTACCTCCTGCTAACCCCAGTGGTGTGTGCTAACTGCACCCTAGCCGTGCAGGGAGGAAGCGGGCGGAGGAAGGAGCTGGGCTGGGAGACACAGGAAAATTAACCCGAGGCACCAGCTCTGAGCCCGGCTCTCAACAAAGGGCACGCGGAGACGGAGCGCAGCGTCAGAGAGCCCCATCTTCCCCTCTTGGACTTGCTCGTCCTCAGTCGTGGGCTGTGTTTCTTTCAGCCTCAGGGGCAGCTGGTCAGTCTGCTGAGTGGAATCCCATGTGACGGAGACAACATGGCGCTAGTCTTGTCATCCAAGTGCGTAGAAAGTTCTAGAACCAAGCCTACAGTCCAAAGTTTTGAGCATCACATTCATAACCTCCTGATTGCAGGAAGGTGTTTGGAACAGTTCTCCGTCTTTTTTTTTTTTTTTCCACCCAGACTATCTGGAAAATAGGCAGGTATCGGTGGCCTGGGTGTGGGGTTAAAGGGTTAGTTACACACACACACACACACATATATATATATATCTATCTATCTATTTCGCTGAATCCTCCCTCACCTTGCTACTAACCCTCCCACCCATCCTCTCCATTGCATGTTTGGAGCTGGAAGTGTAAAACAGCCTCCTCTTTGGGGCAGAAAGGCAGCATCCTGTGGTGGCCAGTGTCCTCTGTCCCTGACTTGAACTCAGAGGGGTAAATAGGACTATGCCCTTCTTTGCACAGTGGAACACTGGGTGACTGTCACTATGAGCCAGAAGGTCACACACTGGAGATCTCACTCCAGATGTCTGTCTATGGCTCTGAGCTGAGGTGGGTATTTTCTCCCCCCTGTTCAGTGGCCCCACCACTCCTTTGAGACTCTTGTGGCTCCCACGCTTCGGGTCATAACCACGCTCTTAGGAGACGCCAGGCCAACACTTCCTGCTGCAGATGAGAACTAGGGAGAGATGAGATTCAGGAAGAGAGGTGGGAAGGAAACAAGGATGGAGCAGGCAGGGGACTATGGCCTAGGCCAGCCTGGAAAGAGGGGCAGAGAGAGGGGAGGAAGGAGAATGCAAGTGGAGAGAAAGGAGAATGGAGAGAGAGAGAGAGAGAGAGGAAGAGGGGGAGGATGGGAAAGGGAGAGAATGGGAAGAGAAAATGCAGAGGAGAAAGAGAAGTAGGAAGAAAAGAAGAAGAGAAAAAGAGAGGACAAGAGGAAAGAGGACAAAAGGGATGGAGGGCAGGTGAGAGATGCGCAGGTGACTTTAAGCAAAGGGTCGTAGGCGGTACTGAGGACTCGGGATTCAGCTTCGGTGAGTCAAGCAGTCAACTCCAGCTCTGTTTGGTACTGTGTGTGGGGGGGAGTTGGTTCTGATGGTGAAGGTCCTGGGAGATGTAGCCCTGTGTGGTTCTCTCTGGGGCGGGGCTGGCAACTCTGCGAGAACCACAAAGCCCCAGTGAGTAAGTAGTGCTCTGTCAAGCTGGCTGGGTGGGAGCACTCCCTTAGGGCCATGCAGGCAGCCCCTCAACAGGAGGCCAGCACTGTGGACCAATATAAGTGGGCTGAGGCACCACCCTGCGAGAGGAGGAAGAGAGATAGTGAAGATGGGGACCCTGAGCTGTCCAAGGGGCCCGCCGAGAGGACAGCACCCCAGAATCCACATGAATGAGCATGGCCCTTCCTGAACAGTCCACGTCCGGCTTCCTGCTTCTCAGAGGGGCTGGCTTAGCTGCCCTTGTCTCAAGGGAAGGACACAGGCTCCAGTGGTCGCTCAGCGCAGGCCTGTGGTTCTGTCCCCTGGTGGCTGCTGCCTGGGATGCTCTGCCCTCTTCGGGACCCAGAGCTAGGGATAAAGTCCCACCAAGCCACAGTGACAGCAGCAGGTGGAAGGGACAAAGTTTCCCGTGAATGTCATTGGGTGTGAGTGTGGCGTTTCCCTACACCCTTCTGTGTCTGTACGTCTTTGTGGGTCTGAGTGTGCTTGTGTGTTGGTGTCTGAGCGTTGGATGTTTATGTTTTGTGCCTGTTGATTTGCATGCGTATTTGTGTAACTGTGTGTTGTGTGTGTGTGTGTGTGTGTGTGTGTGTGTGTTTTATGGAGTCAGATGTGCTGCCATCAACGCCGTGTGTTCACCTTTGTCTTTTACGTTTACATTTTTTTTTTCTTTTGGTTTTTTGAGGAAGGGTCTCACTCTAGCCCAGGCTGACCTGGCATTCACGGTGTAGCCTCAGGGTGGCCTCGAACTCACGGCGATCCTCCTACCTCTGCCTCCCAAGTGCTGGGATTAAAGGCGTGCGCCACCACGCCCGACCCTGTTTACATTTCTGTGTGGGTTTCTGAGGGGATCTGCGAGTCTTTTGCACGGTTGAGGCGGGAACACAGAGGAGACAGTGACCAACCCTGGAGGCCACCATGGAGGTGGCTGACATCATCAGAGGAGAAAGAGAGAGGGAGCAGGGAGGCAGCTGCCATCCCTGCTGGAAACAAGTGCCCCTCCTCCCCAGCTCTGTTCTCTCCACTGTGGCCATGGGCAGCGCCAGGAGTTACCTTGTTCCCTACGTTGGGGCCTCACAACAAGAGGTTGAGCCTCCATCTCCTGGGTGAGTCCTGGTGTGCCACCTGCTTCCTCCTCTGTGGTCCCTGGGCAGGGCAGCAGGAAAACCCATACACAGAGCTGTGCAGATGGTGTCTCTGCCCACATGGCATCCTCCAAGCCAGGTGCGATTCCAGACTGACTTGGTCCTTGAGGGTCTTTCAATAATTCAGAGGGAAATCACATCTTAGCAGCAAAGGGGGCAGAGTGGGGTGAACAGATGGAGGGGGTCCCTTGAGCTACGGTGGATAGAGACCCTGACACCGTTCCAAGTCTTAGAGCAACAGTCGGAACCTCTGCCTGCCTGAGCTGTCACTGGTCAATTGGGGTGTCAGATGGGCCCCCTGACCCTGGTGCTCCCCAAAGCACGGAATTTGAGAAGTAGCTGTGAAGAGCTGGTAACGCACTTTGCACGCTGGGGTGTGTTTTGAGAGGAGCTGTAGACACGGGCTGTGGTGGTGCGTGCCTGTCAGTGCAGTTGTGTGGCGATGGAGGCAGGAGGATGATGAGTTTGAGGCCAGCCTGGGTGGGCTCCTCCTCCCCTCCAAAAAAAGGAAGGAAGGAAGAAAGACAGATTCGCAGTAAGATCTTGGAGAGAGCCCTGGATGTGACAAGACAAGACTCTTGGTATACGTGGTGCTTTGAATGTGACATGTCCCTGACTGACTTGTGGGTTTGAGTTTACTCCTCAGTGTGGTGGTGCTGTGAGGGAAGGTGGTGGGACCTTTAGGAGGTAGACCCTTGCTGGAGGAAGTATGTCACGGCGGGGGGAGGGGGCAAGCCTTGGGGTTTTGTAGTCTAGCCGCGCATGCTGTTTCTTCTGTCTGCGTCTTCCCTGCTCATGTGATGATGGGACGCCGGTTTCATTCTCCCGCCGTGCTTTCCCTGCCGTAATGGACTCCACCCACTGGAGCCATAAACGGAGTGAAACCCTCTTCCTTCCCCGAGCTACTTCAGGTTGGGCATTTCGTACCAGAAATGAGAAGTATGCGATGTGGCAGGTCACACAGTCCCGGACAGAAGCATGGCGGAGTAGTTTCTGGAAAAAACATACAGAAAGTTCAGACCATGTGATGAAGCTGTTGGGAGACGACTTTGCTGTCGTGGATGTGAGAGTGAGTGAGTGAGTGCAAAAACATGAGGGAGCGAACCGAATTCTAGCTGACATGGTTGCACGCTGACCTTGTGTTAGGCGTGCATTTCGGCGTCTGCTAAGCACAGCAACCCTGTGTGGGGGGGTACTCCGTTATCACCCGTGGTTCGCAGGTAGACAGTGGGAATTCAGTCTTTAACCCAGTTGTCCAGCTGTAGGTCCTAATTTAGCATCCCTAATCTGAAAATCCCATATGCAAAAATGCTTCCAGATCCCAAAGTATTATTGGAGACCGTCACAAGCCAAAGTGGTTCCTTCTAACATCCTGTATCACTTACCTTATTGTCACTGGAACAAAATACCTGACAGAGGGCCTGGGGAGATGGCCCACTGGTTAAAGACTCTTGCTTACAACCTGCCAGTGCAGGGTCAGTCCCCCAGTACCCACATGAAGCCAGATGCACAGAGAGGCACATGCAGCTGGAGTTCATTTGCAGCAGCAAGAGGCCCTGATATGCCCATTATCTCCCTCCTCCCTCTTTTCAAATGTGTGTGTGTGTGTGTGTGTGTGTGTGTGTCAAAAGAAAGTTTAGAGCTGGAGAGATGGCTCAGCAGTTAAGGTGCTTATCTACCTGGGTTCGATTCCCCAGTACCCACATAAAGCCAGGTGCACAGAGTGGCACATGCACCTGATGTTCCTTTGCAGTGGCTGGAGGCCCTGGTGTGCCCATTCTCCCCCCCCACCCCTCTCCTTACAAAGAAAAGAAGAACGAAAGAAATTGAGTTTCAAGGAGGACGGGGTGGTTTCATCCTCCTGGATACTGTCCACCATGGCCGGGGAGACGTGGCTGCAGGAGCAGGAAGCAGCTGGTCACATATTCAGCCATGGACAGGAAGCAAGGAGACATGAATGCTGGTGCTCAGCTCTCTGCTTTTCATACAGTTCAGAGCGCAGCCCATGGAGTGGCACTGCCCACAGTTAAGGTGGGTCTTCCCACCAGAACCAATCAAGATAAACTATCATAGGCATGTGCAGAGACGAACTTAATCTAGAAAATCCCTCATAGGTCCTATCAAGTTGAAAATCAATATAAGCAATCATATGGTTTTTAAAAAAAAGTATTTTATTTATATTTGCAAGCAAAGAGATACAGACAGACAGAGGGAGACAAAAAGAGAGAGAAAGAGTGTGAGCACTCCAGGGCCTCTAGCCACTGCAAACCAACTCCAAATGCATGCACCACTTTGTACATCTGGCTTGACATGGGTATCCTGGGGGATTGAGCACAGGTCGTTAGGCTTTGCAGGCAAGTGCCTTAACTGCTGAGCCATCTCTCTAGCCACCATCATACATTTTTAATCCTTCCCTGTAGACTTCCAGCCCCTGAAGAAAATCATATGAGTGTGGGTATCAGCATACATTTAATGCACATAACATTATGTATATATATATATATATATATATGTGTGTGTGTGTATATACATATACATATATATTTATTTATTATATATATATGCACACACACATCTGGGCTCCTGCCTGTACAGCCCATCTTGCACAGGAGTAATTATAGCTAACACTTGCTAAGAAATATGCTTAAAAACTCCCTCCCATGCATCTGTTCGTTTAAGTCCCACGTGAATTTTACGTGATATGGTCACTGTTCTCTAGTGACAGTTGAGAAAGTAAGCATGAGAGTGCCTATAATCCCCCCCACAAGGAGGAATGAGTGAATGAACTCGAAAGATGCCTCAATAATGAGACGCAATAGCTTGCTAATAACCTACCGTATGGGATGTTAAGGACGGTTATAGTTTGGATGTGAAATATCCCCACGGGCCCGCGTGTTTGAACACTTGCTCCCCTGCTGGGAGCGCTGTTCTGGAAGGCTGTGGAATATTGGAAGGTGGAGTGTAGCTGGAGGAAATGTTTGTTGGGGGGGGGGGGTGGACCTTCTGTGTTATAGTCCAGGCCTGGTTCCCATTCAGATTCTGGCTCTGCTCTATAACTGCTGAAGCCTGGTGGCCGGCCTCCCACGCCCTGGTTGCTCCACCCACGGCCTCCGTGCCTTCCTGCCGTGACGGACCGCACCCGCCTAGACTGTGTGCCAGACTGAATCCTTCCTCACTGCAGTGGCTTTCCTCACAACGACAAAGAACGTTATACAGGGAGGCATCTTTTGTTCGGGGGAGTTTTAAGTAGTATAGGTTTAGCATTCTTTTTTAAAAGATTTTTTAAAATTTTATTTTATTCATTTATTTGAGAGAGAGAGAAAAACAAGCAGAGAGAGAGAGAGAGAGAGAGAGAGGCAGGAGAGAGAATGGGCCCACCAGGGCCTCCAGCCACCGCAAACAAACTCCAGACACATGCTCCACCTTGTGCATCTGGCTTATGTGGGAATTGGGGATTTGAACCTGAGTCCTTAGGCTTCACAAGCAAGTGCAGTAACCACTGAGTCATCTCTCCAGCCCAGGATGAGCATTCTTAATCTGAAAATCCCATATCCACAGTGCTTCCCAATACAGAGCTGTCTGAGCGCTGACGCGGAGTGCACGCGGCAGGGCCGTGCAGAGGCACGTGCAAGGCTAAGAACGCACTCCACAGCCTGACTGCCTTTTCCCAGCTTCACAACCAGCCCGATGAGCCAGCATGGGCGTACCGCCCCCCCCCCCACCACCTCTGCATCAGCTCCTACACCAGCAGCCCATTTTCCAGGATGCTGGTGAGGATTAAATGTACCCACTGGGTAAGGCCAGGCACAAGGCGCTCTAGGAATCAACATTACTGCTGCCGCTGCTGTTGTCCCCACTTATTGACACCCAACTATGGAGGGGGCTTTATATATGGATAAAGATAGAGTCCATGCTGTGTAGTAGTTACTGTGCGTATGTGTATGCACGTGTGTGTGTGCATGTGAAGGCCAAAGAACAAAGTTAGGTATCATCCACCATATTTATTTATTTGAAAGCAGAGAGAGAGAGAGAGAGAGAGAATGAGTGTGCCAGGGCCTCTAGCCACTGCAGACGAACTCCAGATGCATGTACTACCTTGTGCATCTGGTTTTACTTGCATACTGACAAATCATCCCTATGTCCTTTGGCTTTGCAGGCAAGTTCTTTAACTGCTAAGCCATTTCTCCAGTCCCTCACCTACCATTTTTGAGATGAGGTCTCTTCCAGCGAGCCCCACAGATGTTCCTTTCTTCCTCTCCCCAGTGTTGGAATTCCTTGCACACATTACTATACCTAGACCCTCTTTTTTTGTTTATTTTATTTATTTATTTGAGAGTGACAGAGAGAGAAAGAGGCAGAGAGAGAGAGAGAGAGAGAGAGAGCGAGACACACACACACACACACAGAGAGAGAGAGACAGAGAGAGAGAGAGAGAATGGGCATGCCAGGGCTTCCAGCCACCACAAACGAACTCCAGATGCTTGCGCCCCCTTGTGCATCTGGCTAACGTGGGTCCTGGGGAATTGAGCCTTGAACCGGGGTCCTTAGACTTCACAGGCAAGTGCTTAACTGCTAAGCCATCTCTCCAGCCCATACCTAGACCCTCTTTTTTTAAATTTTTATTTATTTGAGAGCAACAGAGAGAGAGAGAGGGAGAGAGAGAATGGTCACGCCAGGGCTTCCAGCCACTGCAAACGAACTTCAGACGCGTGCGCCCCCTTGTGCATCTGGCTAACGTGGGTCCTGGGGAATCGAGCCTCGAACCAGGGTCCTTAGGCTTCACAGGCAAGCACTTAACCACTAAGCCATCTCTCCAGCCCATACTTAGACCCTCTTAAACATGGGTTCTGGAGACTGAACTCAGGTGCTCGTGCTTTCAAGACAAGCACTTTACTAATGGAGCCATCACCCCAGCTCTGCATTAGTTTCTTTTGCATTGCAGTGACCCAAATCCCTGACAACCTAAAAGAGGAAGGATTTATTGTGAGCCACGGTTTCAACGGGGTCTGTCCACGGTCAGTCACTTGGTCCCTGTAAGCCACGGTTTCAGAGGGATCTGTCCACTGTCACTTGGCCCCTGCACTTCGGGGGGACATCATGGCAGAGGCCACTCTTCACTTCATAACTTATAGAAACAAGACAGAAAAGGCTCAGGGACAGACAAGGCCTCACCCTTAGTGATCTGCTTCTTCCAGCGAGACCTCACTTCCCAGAGTTCCCACCACCACCAGCTGGGACCAGCGTTCAATACAGGAGCCTGTTGGGGACATTTCAGAATCAAGCCATGATGCCCAGCAAAGTCCAAGTCTACATCCAGAGGGAATTTTAGGTTGCAAGTGCTCCCACCACTCCTCCCCTCCATCTTTTACAGAGTTTCAAATCTCAGCACAAGGATCAAACAAATAATTCTCCAGCTCTCCCACAGAGGCTGACAAGCAACCGATCTGGATGGAATTTTACACAAACACAGCATCATCCATTGTTAGAAAAGGAATCTGTTCTTTCTTGTCTCAAACAAGGGTGAGAATGGGTGGCTTGCTTTGGGCTGCCTCATCCCAAGGGAACTCAGCACCTTGGCCCCTCCAGGCTCACCGTGAGCGACTGGAAGTGGTAGAGAGGGTGTTAGAGGACATGCTAGTTGACACTATCAGCTGCCATCACCCAGCCCCTCTGCCTGTTGACCCCACCAGTGTGATAGACATTAACGATCAAAGGACCCACCTTGTCTCAAACGCGCGGCAATCAGCGACCATCCCTCCCCATCACACTCTGAGCCCTCTGCGCTGTCCTGGGTTTCTTCTGCACCATGTGGACCAAGGCATGAGTAACTGAGGCCACTCCCGGTCACTCAGTGTGCTGTCTTCCCAACCCCGGGTAAATGACTTCTTGGTGAATCTGATAAACAAGCGGTGTCACAAAGGCGGAGAGGCTCATTAAGGAAGAAGTGACGAGGAGTCTGTGAGAACTGACCCAGAAATGGCTATGGCCGTTCTGAACAGAAAGGATAACAGTTAGAAACAGCCTCGATGACTTCACTTAGGCTGTCGCTCTGGGCGTAGTTTAAATCTGTGTGTTCCAATGCAATTGTCTTCTCTCTCTCTCTCTCTCTCTCTCTGTATGTGTGTGTGATGTGTGTTCATGATGTGTACGTACACGCTCATGTGTGCAAGCCACAGTGTACACGTGGGTCCTCACTGCCCACCTTGTTTGAGGCGGAGTCACTCATTCGCCAGTGCGTTTGTCTTCATGGTTTCTGGAGGAGCTGGCCCCCTAGCTTCCAGGAAATTCTCCTATGTCTGCTTCCGTGCTGGGATTCCACATGCTCATGCTACAGAAGATGGCTGCACATGCGCCCCGGGGACCCAACCTCAGGGACTCATGCTTGCATGACAAGCCTTTATCCATTGAGCTATCTCCACAGCCTTCCAACCATCTCTCTAGCCCTTCATTGTGTTCTGAATGGCTCTGCTGGAGTCATGGCACAGGAAGACCATATGAGGTGGCAGATCAAGTAATCACAAGATGTGTGTGGGAAACATAGGTTGTATTTAGTACGCAGCATGTGCGTGTGCTAGCTGCTCATTGACGGGCTTCCTCTCAGCCCCCATCTCCATAGATCAGGTCGTCATAAACGACATCTCCCAGTGTCCTTTGCTAATAGTGTTTAGCTAGTTTTAACTAATGAGGAGCACCTGTGAAATATTGGAGGGTGGAACTAAGGAGGGGGTCAGGTTATTTCTTCCTCCATGTTTCGGGGGCAGAGGGGTCCTGGTAGGAGCTTTTCCTTCTCCAAGATTCCAGCTCCCTCTGTCAGCTCGGCCCTCCAAGGCCTCACCTCTCTGGCTCTGGATGCCGCCCTGTTAATAGCTGAGCCAGAAGACCTGCTGCTGGCCACAAAGGTTGATACCTAAGAGGAGAAGTACATTAGTGTATCCCAGAGCAGGGGATTGGAGTGGGAATTAGGCACACAGCATTAGAAATCAGAATGTGGCTACTTGGATGGGGCAGGTGGGAAAGAATAACAGAGGGCTCTCCGGCCTTGTTGTAAGTTGAATCCTTGGAAGGATACCCTGAGATGGAGTTTAGCACAGGGTGTCTATTCAAAAGGACCTTCAGGGGCTGGGGAGATGGCTCGGTGCTTGAAGGTACTTGTTTGTTTAAAGTCTGCCAGTCCAGGTTCGGGTTCTCAGCTACCCACTTAAAGTCTGATGGTCATTCATTTGCAGTAGAAGGAGACTCTGGCATATGTGTGGTGTGTTTTCCATTATATGTGTTTTAGAAAGAGCCGTCAGGATGAGTAGCTACAGAAGAAAGAAGCTAGAGCAGGACTGGGTGGAGGCTGAGGCTGGGCGGTGAGACAGTAGCAACGTGGCCTCGGCTGAGCCCACACGGAGCTCGGGACTGGGCTGGCTGCGCAGACTGGTTTCAAGCTAGGCAGGGAGCTCTTTTGTTCCTCAAGTTCATCAGTCACTGGTTCTAGGTAACACGGAAGTGGGTATGACCTTGGGCAGTTTCCCAAAAAGAGAGGAACTGAACCCAGGTCAGCAGGCTTAGCAAGCAAGCATCTTCAACTCCCGAGCCATCTTCACAGCCTTATCTTAGTTTGAGATTAAATACTTTTAGAAAATTCAGTCCAAGGTCCTTCTGTAAAACTCAATTCTTGTTAATGATGCCAAATTCTACAGGAATGAAGCGGGGCTGATTGGGGTTTGGTGGCTTCCAAACCAACACAGGGGTGTAGAACAGGTCGGGGGTTAGATTCAGAGCCCATGCTTTGGCAGTGCCTGCTTCTCCACACCCACATCTCATCCATTGTTCAAAATGGCAGCCTCTGCATTCATCAGACCTGGCAAGAGCAAGGGGTGGATTCTGGAAGCTTCCATAGGCACTTTCCCTCGCAACTTAGTGGCCAGAACTCAAAGCTGTGCGTTCTACGTGACCGGGAAGCATGCCACGAAATTCTTTACACAGAGCCGTGAGTGTCAGAAGAGAGCAAGCGCCCCCTCCCCAGTGCGCAACACACTCTGATTGCACTTCCCACGAGGGCCCTAAGAAGTCGACTGCTCTCTTTGTACAGACGGACAGCAGGGCTCAGAAGCATCATGAAACACCGAGTCCTTCTGGGTAACAGCCTGGGACATTCCCAAGGATTCAAGAAGTAGATTCTGCTGGTTAGGGCGTGCTTTCCCCATTTTTTTTTTTCCTTCTTTTTTGTAGCTTCAAAGACAATATAGGGGCAAGACAGTCAGGCCCTTCTAGCCGCCTTCATTGTTCCTCCACTGCTGGCCTGGCTCTGTAGACAACCAGATCAATTGCCATGGGCTAAGTGGCTTCCTGACCTTTTCACAGTGTGGTAGCTACCTCCATGTTACTGGGACAAATACCAGACTAAAAGCAGCTGATGAGAGGAAAGGGTGTATCGCGGCTTACAGTCTTCAGTGGAAGCTTCATGATGGCAGGGGAAAGACGGTAGAGCAGATGCTGGCCATCATGACCTGTGCCACAGAGCGTGCAAAACAGCAGCAAGAGCGTAAGACGAGCTCTGGCAAAGGGGGAGCTGGTTACAACACCCTCAGGCCTGTCCTCGGGAACACACCTCCTCCAGCAGGGCACCACTTCTTAAATTGCCACCAGCTGGGGACCAAGCATTCAAAACTTCAAAACACATGAGTTTATGGGGAGTATCTGATTCAAACTACCACATTCCTCCCCTGGCCCCTGTAGACTCAAGACCATCTCAAGATGTAAAAAATGCATTCAGTTCAACTTTAAAAGTCACCATGTCTTTTTTTTTTTTTTTGTATTAATCGCAATGCTGCTTAAAAGTACAAAGTGAGACTCAACAAGGTCTACTTTAAAATGTATTTATTTATTTATTTGCAAGCTGAGAAAAGGAGAGAGAGGAGAGAGAGATGAGATGAGAATAGGCATGAGAGAGATGAGAATAGGCATGCCACAGTCACTTGCTGCTGAAAATGAACTCCAGATGCATGCATCACTTTGTGTATCTGGCTCTACACATGGGTACTGGGGAATCAAACCCAGGCTTGCAGGCATTGCATGCAAGTACCTTTAACCACTGAGCTATCTCCCCAAGCCTCAAGACAATTAAAATTAAGCCTCTTAATTGTAAGCCTGTAAAATTAAAACACAAGATTACACAGAATAAAAATATCACAGTACAAAAGATAGTATTGGGCATAGAAAAGAAAGATTGAACCAATGTTATACCTAAAACAAAGAGACCAAACATCAAATACTGTAGCTCCATGTATGGTATCTGAGCTCATGAAGTCTCTGGGGTTCCAATTCCTTTCCTCTAGCTGTGTGATCCATGGCCCAGGGAAAACTCCATCCTGAGCCAGCAGCTCTCCTCGCTGGCTATTCTATAGTCCTAGCATCTCAAAAACCTTGGAGTCTCCACTGCAACCCATGGTTCATTCTCATGTCTCCATCAGGCCTCTACGCAGGGTCTCTACCAAGCCTGCCTCACATTTCCCAGTAGTCATTTTCAAATAAACATGTTGTAAATCAAATTACCCTCATTTCCTACATTTATTATATTTCCATAGTACCAGGTAGACTATCGGATTTGTTAATTCAAGGGGGATTAAAGATACTTTGAAGAGCAGGAAAACTTCAGCATTCTGGCCCCCTCCTTCCAAAAAAGTCAGTATTCTTCCTGCTGTCCCAGTGCAGAACAGCTGGCCCAGTACCAATGGTATGAATCTCTCAAACAATTGCAGTTTAAGTGGACTCATGTCTTCTGCTTGAAACTTTCATTTCTTTCTGTGTCATATCCTTCTGCTCACACCAGTTTATTTCTCCTAAACTCAACCCTACTCAAGTTCTCAAGACAGGAGCAAAATACAGTCAGTCTCTCAAACTGCCTCTAAGCCAGCCCTGACAATATTCTTTCTTCTCCTCACAACCCAAACTTACACAGTCCTCTTCTTTCTGAATTTAGATGCTTCAACTCTTCCCAGAATGATCCATCAAACTGTACTTACCATATTGCAATGTGTTTCTTACTCCAAGGTTTCAACCCTTCCATACTCTTATCAGAAATCAGTTCCAAATGGTCAAAAGCCAAAAGTCAGGATTCTAGTAGTAGCAACCCCTCTCCTGGTATGAATTTTCTGCTGTAGTTACCTTTGTTTTTGTGGAGGAAGCACCTGGTCAAAAGGAGCTGATGGAAGAGGTTTATTTAGGCTTATTGTCTTTTTTAAAAAAATATATTTATTTATTTATTTATGTATTAAGAGTGGGGAGGCAGGTAGAGAAAGAATGGGTGTGCCAGGGATTCTAGCCACTGCAGACAAACTCCAAACACATATGTCACTTTGTGCATCTGGCTTACATGGGTACTAGGGAATCAAACCTAGGTCCTTAGGCTTTGCAGGCAAGTGCCTTAACTGCTGAGACATCTCTCCTGCCAAAGGCTTACAGTCTTAAGATGAAGCTTCATGATAGCAGGGAAAAAATGGTAGAGCAGAGGCTGTACATCACCCTGCCACAGGAGGTAGAGAACAGCTTTAAAGGGTGAGCTGAACTCTGGCAATGGATAGCTGGTATAATATAATAATGTTATATTATAAATAAAATAATATATATAATATAAATATAATATAAATATATATAAATAAATATATAATATATAAATATATTATAATATATAATAAATAATATATAAATATATATAATATATAAATATATATAAATATATATATATAATAAAATAAAATAATAATATAATTGGTATAATATCCCCAAACCTACCCCTAGGAACACATCTCCAGCAAGCCCCTACCTCCCAAACTGCAAAGCATTCTAAATACATGAGTTTATGGGGGGGGGGCGGTATCTGATTCAAGTCACCATACACAGTACAGGCAGCAGGCACCAATCCACCACCTTCCCCTTGAATCTTTGTCATTTCCTTTACCTTTAACAGAAAACCGCCTTACGGCCACTGTTTATACTCCTTTCCAAAACACACTTTATTAATGCCAAATGGCTATGTAAGGAAATAACCTGGTTGTCACGCACTTACACGCCTTTCCAAAATACATTTTATTAATGCCAAATGGCTATGTAAGGAAATAACCTAGTTGTCACACGGCAAGTTAGAGTAAGAGGGGCCGAGGATGAGTTTGTTGAGGTCCCATTGCTGAAAGGCACCATGTGGGCACAGTGCCCACATCTCATTCCTCCTCCCACCAAAACTCACGGGCTCCACAAATAGTCTCACAGCTGTTGATGAGACGTGGCCCAGCGTGCTCATGTGTAAAAGTCAAAGCCTGCATTGAAACAAAAAGTGTGTGTTTGCATATGTGGATGTGTGCATGTATGTTTTGTGATAATTCTAGTTTTTGTAAATGACTAACCACGCCCACTTTTATACCTGTCCCCTGTGACCAGAAATGAGCCTGGCTTTCCAAATTATGAGGTAGAAAGTAACCAAGTCATAGTTGTCACTTCTTTTATTTATTTATTTATTTGACAGAGAAAGAGGGAGAGAGAGAGAGAGAGAGAGAGAGGGAGAGAATGGATGTGCCAGGGCCTCCAGCCACTGCAAATGAACTCCAGACACATGCTCCACCTTGTGCATCTGGCTAACGTGGGTCCTGGCGAATCAAACCTGGGTCCTTTGGCTTTGCAGGCAAACACCTTAACCGCTAAGCCACCCCTCCAGCCTGGTTGTCATTTCTTGAGGAATAAGCCCACTTTGGTCTGTTGTTTCTATTGGGCTAGCTTTCCCTCATTGTTCTTTGATTACAGCATCTCTGATTTCACTAGAGTCCTCTTGACCCTTCACAGCCTGTGCAGTTGGGATAAATTTTCTTTCTTCCCTTGAGTGGTGGATAGACCTCATTGATGGCTTTGGTTGCCATGTTTGATTCAGAAAGGGCTTATGACACATGTTTGCTCAACAGGGATGGGTTTTAGAGTTCGCATAAAGAACAGGGAAACAGAAGAGACAGCAGCTAGAGACTCAAGACTCCCTCTAAGTTGGCTGCCCTGGGCTTTCTGGCACCTCCTTCTGTGTTTATCATCACCCCCTGCCCCCCCACCCCCCATGAAGATTTTCTCTAATGCCCATGCGAGGGGCAGCCAGTGTGTTAGAGAGTTAGTATTCCTGTGAGCAGTGTTAAGCCAATGAGACTCAGAGAATCGTGGATATAGCCCCCTCACCCTGGAATAACAAGGGTCCCTAGTGGGTGTGGTCTGTATTGTCTTACAGAAGTCCAACTGGGTTTGAGCATCAGTTGTGCACAGCGGTGACTCTCTTCCTTCTCCCTTCCTCATTCCTCTTTTTTTGTTGTTGTTCAATTTTTTTTCCTTTTCTTTATTTATTTTTTATTTTGAGAAAGAGCCAGACAGAATGGGTACAATAGGGCCTTTAGCCACTTCAAACAAACTCCAGATGCATGTGCTACCTTGTGCAGCTGGCTTACGTGGGTCTTGGGTATCTGGGTCCTCAGGCTTTGCAGATAAGCACATTAACCTCTTAACCAGCACTTGGGAGGCCAAGAGATAGGAGGATTGCTATGAGTTCAAGGCCAGGCTGAAACTACAGAGTGATTCCAGGTCAGACTGGACTAGAGTGAGACCCTACCTTGAAAATAACAGAAGTAAAAAAAAGAAATATATAGTATCAAGAAATGAGGATCCAGGTGTGCACCTCTCCCAACAAAACCAGTCTGCTGTGGTCCCACTTTGGCCTAAGGGACACTCACCACGGATGGGCAGCCAGGGCCCTCTGGTATTCCCACCAGAGTGCCATGCCTCCTGGGTGCAGTTGCACACAAAGCCCAACTTTTTTGTAATTATGTATTTGCAAGGAAAGAGAGAGATAGAGAATGAGAGAGGCAATGGTCACACCAGTGCCTCTCGCCACTGCAAACGAATTCCAGACTCATGTGCCTCTCTGTGCATCTGTCTTTATGTGTATACTGAGAGATTGAACCATCAGGCAAGTGCCTTTAACCACGGAGCCATCTTTCCAGCCCCTCATTCCTCTTTTGATTTTCTAGGTCTCTCCTACCCAGAAGGACCACTTGCACACAAACCCTTGTGTCCAAGCCTGTAATGGGAGGAAGCCAGCCTGAGGCAGCCATGTCATTACCACAGTGTGACACATGCCACAGTGTCCTGTCAATGCAGAAGAGGTTGCACTGAAAAAATCAGGTACTGCAAGATGCACTGCTTTTTTGGCTATTACATGTGTGCTGTTTATTTGTGTGCATGCTTGCTTGCGTGCATGTTTGTAAGTATGTGAGCACACATATGCACTGCTTCTCACCTTGTTCCTTGAGACAGGTTCCCTCACTGAACCTGGAACTTACAGATCTGGCTAGGTTAGCTAGCCAGAGAGCCTAAGGACTTCCTGTCTCTGCCTCCCCAATGCTGAGATTACAGACACACACTACTATGCTGTGGATTTTATGTGGGTTCTAAGGATCCAAACTCAGGTCCTCACATATGGGCAACATGTGCTGTGCCCACTGGGCCATCTCCCCAGCCCCAATGTGCACTTCTGATGGCATCGTGTTGGCCATGAGAGTTGCATTATGGGTTTATCCAGAGACAAAACACAGGACTGCGATTCCAAGGCAATGGTCATGGCTTCGTTATATTCCTTGTCCTATTCTTTAAAAAAGTTGTATATATGTATATATATATATATATATATATATATATATATATATATATACACATATACATATATATATATTTAAATATTTTATTTTTATTTATTGACTTGGGAGAGAGAGAGAGAATGGGCATGCCAGGACCTCCAGCCACTGCAAACGAACTCCAGACACATGCGCCACCTTGTGCGTCTGGCTAATGTGGGTCCTGGGAAATCAAAACTGGGTCCTTTGGCTTTGTAGGCAAATGCCTTAACTGCTAAGCCATCCCGCCAGCCCTCAAAACATATGTTTTAAATTATTTATTTTATTTGAGAGAGAGAGCAAGAGGCAGAGAGAGAGACAAAATGGGTGCGTGCACCAGGGCCTCCAACCACTGCAAACAAACCTCAGACGCATGAGCCACCTTGTGTATCTGACTTACGCGGGTACTAGGGAATCAAACAAACCTGGGTCCTCAGGCTTTGCAGGCAAGTTCCTTAACCGTTAAGCCATCTCTTCAGCCCTCCTCGTGCTATTCTTGATGCCCTGAATGTACATTCCCTTCACATTTCCATGAGCTGATATAGTCCAAGGAGATGAATTCATTGCAAGGGCCACTGAACTCTGTCTCTGCTCAGAGAGGGTAAAAGCCACCAGGGTGACACAGCTCAAGTCCTTCACTGTAATTTCATGTAAATAACCTTCTGGCAGCTTCCTTTCCACTGCTGCCCTCTTGTCTGCCAGCCCATCTCAGGCCTGGGCCTCCCCTAGGAAATGTTAAGCCATTGCCTTTATCTGCCTGACTGCTTGTCATCTTGACACATCACAGTGCTGGTGATGAAACCCTTAATTAGTGGATGTCTCGGGGCTCCTCCTCCTGCCACCTCTTCTCCCACTGGGCTCCCTGGGCCTCTCTCTCTCCTCTTTCCAGCTCCAAAAAGGGACACTGCTTGCTTCTCCACTGAGAATTTGCCATCTTCTCCCATTTCACTCTCCCATCAGCCCTGGGAGATGTCAAGTCTCATCTCCAGTTTTCAGGGAAAGAAACGGGTCTGAAGAAAGGAGCCTGACTGGTGTTGTTGGCCTGAGACCAAACCTGGTTCAAGTCTTAACTCTGTTATTTGCCAGCCCTGTGATCTCACAGGAATCATTTGACCTTTACAGCTTCGTTTTCCTGTAACCGAAAGGTAGGGATACTAACCTCATGGGCTCATGGTGAAGATTTAATGATGTAATATTCTAGCACAGCAATGTGTTTAATGTCTTGCATATAACAGATTTTTCAAAATCATAGGTGCTATTATGCACACTATCATTGATTGAATCCAAAATATTGCAATGTGAAAAATGGGAATCTGCTTGTGGGCACAGCCGTGACTTTGTGAGATAAGAAAACTGATTTGGGGCTTAGCAGTTAGGGCACTTGTCTGCAAAGCCATCGACCCTGGGTTTGATACCCCAGTGCCTGCATAAGGCCAGATGCACAAAGTGACACATGCATCTGGAGTTCATTTGCAGTGACTGGAGGCCCTGGTGTATCTATTCTCTCTGTTACTCTTATCTCTCTCTCTCTCTCTCTCTCTCTACTTTCAAATAAATAAAAATATAAAACAGAAAACTGATTCAAAGTGGCCATGGTGCTTCTGTTTTGAGTGCTGTGAGCTGCTACATCTTTTAAGCCCTGTGACGACCTGCCGAGGTTTTGATGGCTCATCTACACTGTCAACTTGACTAGATTTAGAATCCTCTGGGAAGTACACCTCTGGGCATGTCTGAGAATGTTTACAGAAAGGTTTAACCAAGGCAGGGAGACCTACCCTGAAGTAAATGGCATCATTCCATGAGCTGAGCTCCCAGGCTGAACAGAAAGAAAAGAAAAGAAGATAAAGCAAGCAGAGTACCAGAATTCATCTCTCTCTCTCTGCTTCCTGACTGAGGAAGCAATGTGACCATGCGTCACACTCCCAGCACCATGCCTTCTCACCATAATGGACTATGCCCCCTCAGACTGTGAACCAACCCGCCTTAAGTTGTTTTGTGTCAGGGATTTTGTGAGCAATGAGAAAATCGGTCCTAGCATCAGAGCCGTTCTACCACTGTGTCCTCACAGGAAGGAGCCACGCATGCATGTGCCCCAAACGCACTGGGTGGGGAGGACGTTCTGTGGAATGAGGATGGGCTAACCCTAGGAAATACTCGCTAGAGTTCATCAAGCTGTCTTTTAGTCAAGAAGCTGTTTGCAGGGGAAGTGCCGCCACCTGTCTTGGAGGGGCTACAAGGTTAGGAGTGGCACCAAACGGCCCTCCTCCTACTCCATCCTCCCTCCCAGCTGCCACCATCGATGCAGAAGTTGGAAGCCTTCCTCCCTCACACTGTCCACTTAAACCACAAAACCAGATGACAGCCATTAGGAACAGAGAGGAGTGGAAAACAATAAAGAAAGACCAATGGGGTTGGAGAGATGACTCCGCAGTTAGGGGGCTTGCCTGAAAAATCTAAGAACTCAGGTTTGATTCCCCAGTACCCACATAAAGCCAGATGCACAAGGTAGCACATGAGTCTGGAATTTTCATTTGCAGTGGCTGGAGGCCCTGGGTCACCCATTCTCTCCCTCTCCTTCTTCTCTCTTTCTCTCTTTCACTCAAATAAATAAAATATTTTTATGAAAAGAAAGACCACTGCCTAGCAAGTGGCTATGTAATTGGTGATTAGTGCTGCACACTCACAGAGTCCACTAATTACGTTCTATGTGAGTGCTTTTCCCCCTTTTCTTTAAGTATTCCTTCCAGTCTATGACCTTCCCAACCACAGGCTTTTGACCAAGTTTACAGTACTAGGTATGAATTCCCTCCCTCGGAGTGGACCTCAAACCCAATCAGAGAACATTTGGTGACCCCTATAACAGCCATGCCACTATTGCACCTAGACTAACATTCCAAATTCTTCCATTTCCCAAGTTGCTATGCTCTCCTCAAATCCCAAATAAAAAAGCTGGAAGCAGAGCCAGGCATGGTGGCGCACGCCTTTAATCCCAGCACTCAGGAGGCAGAGGTAGGAGGATCGCCATGAGTTCGAGGCCAGCCTGAGACTACATAATGAATCCCAGGTCAGCCTGGGCCAGAGTAAGACCCTACCTCAAAACACCAAAACTAAAACAAAACAACAACAAAAGAAAAAAAGGCTGGAAGCTGTGGTGGGCTTTAACAATCGCAGTGTGTCTACAGTTAGTGGAGAAGCAAAGACAGGAGAATTTCCTGCAAGCTCATGGTCAACAGCAGAGACGAAGGGACTCGGCCTCAAAACAAGGTAGCAGGCAACGTCCAAACCCCAAAATTATCCTCTGACCTCCACATGTGTGCTGTGGTATGCACATGCCCACACCAATACACGTACATGTGCATGCACACACGCTCACACATACACACACAAGACGCCAAATAAAGCTAAAGAAAATAATGAAAAAAGAGAAATATTTGGATAAATGAATGAATGAGTAAACGAGTGCTTAAAGAACCCAATGTACACCAGATATTCATGAGCAGGGCTCCCCATGTGTAGAAGCTGGTACTGCAATTGAACTCCAGATGCACGCACCACCTTGTGCATCTGGCTTATCTGGCTTACCCGCGTGCTGGGGAATCAAACCTGGGTCCTTAGGCTTTGCAGACAAGAGCCTTAAGTGCTAAGCCATCTCTCCAGCCCGACAGTGTCTTAAACAAGAGGATTATGTGTGCGATCTCACTCAACAAACAGACCAGTCGTGGGCTGCTCCTGGGCTCTGACTCAAAATCTCCACAATGGCATCAAGTGCGCAAATGCAGCCCACATTTTTCTCGGCTACTATCATAGATTGACTTCCCGTGATCTCACCTGATATCTAATGGTGACAAGATGGCTGCGTGTTATACAATAACCCTAAATGACAGGCAGCAGGAGCAGGGGTTACCCAACCTGGTCACAGGTTGCACGTCTTTCTCTCTCGCTCTCTCTCTATTTTATTTTATTTTTCTTTTTCAAAGTAGGCTCTCACTCTAGAGAGCGGAAAGGAAAGCTTTCCTCTTTCATTTCATCAACAGACACTGAATTCCCTGTTCACCTTAGCGTATTCCCTGACAGAGGCAGGATTATCCGAATCATACTACCGAACCTAGAACCTATCACTTTCACCCCCCGCGGCTCAGAGAAGCTCCCACCTTCCCAAGCAAATCTAGGGATCAGGGGCCATTGCAAAACTGGATAATGTAGGCAATGGGGAGGGGGGGAGGGAGGTGAGGCTTTCCTAAGTGACAACATCTACTGTCCTCGCTGTCATTTTCAGGAGAGATTCCGGGATTCCCCAAAACACCTTGTAACTCCTGTTAAGCCTCTGAAGTATGAGGCGTGGTGAGAGCTGAGGGCTGAGGCCCCAGTTTCGAGACTGTCACTCATTCTTAACCCCCAGCTTGAGAGGAGCCAGGCGTCAGCCCCAGAGCTGAGGCTGCGGGGGCAGCGGAGGAGGAGGAGGAGGAGGAGAGGCGACAGGTGTGAAAGGGAAGGAGAAGTTAGCAAAGGGGCCCTGCCCCTCCCAGGCTCAGGCAGCAGGCAGATTCCTGCGGTTTGTAAACCTTGCAGATCTCTCACTCTGAAGCCACAGAGGAGGGAGGAGGCTTTCCCAGCTTGTCCTCAAAACCGCTGGGAAGGTGGGGACGGTGGTGGTGTGTGGGGGCATGATCTGCTGGCATCCGATTGATCTCAGTCCCCACCGTGATATTTGCACATCCACGTTTAGTGCGGCACTGCTCACGCATAGTTAGCTCTTTGGGGTCAGCTGAGGTGTTCATCAGCAGAGGGGGGATAGGGGAAAAGTGGTATAGGCACGCAGTGGGATTTCACGCATCTAGAAAGAAGAGTGAATGCCATCTGCAGGCAGCTTCAACTGTGACTAAGTGAACTAAGTCAGCCTCAGAAAGACAAGGGCATGCAAGTCTTCTCGCCTCTGCAGTTCCTAGATTTCATATAGACACTCATGGCCCAAGCCAGGTCTTCTGCTGCGGAGATGCCTGAAGCTTTTCTCAGCCGGCTTAAGCTGCGATCTTGCCCTGTCCTGAGCTCAAGACAGCTCGCTCCTGCCGCAGGAGGCCTGGGCGGGCCATTTCTGCTCTGTTTGGATGAAAAATGTCTTGAGAGCTAGAGGGAAAAGAAAGCACCGGAGATGGGATTTCGATGCTTACAATTCTTTCTCTCTTCCTCTTTCCCTTTTTTCCCATCTTTCTTTCCCCTCTTTCTTTCTTTCTTTCTTTCTTTCTTTCTTTCTTTCTTTCCTTTCTTTCTTTCCTTCTCACTCCCTTCCTTCTCCCCTCCCTTCTCTTTATTTCTCTCCCTTCCTTCTTCCCCTCTTTTTTCTTTATTTCTTTCTCTTCCCTTTTTTACTCCTCTTTCCCTTTCTTTATCCCCTCCCTCCTTCCCACCTATTTTCCTTCTTTCTTTCCTTCCTTCCTTTTTTCCTTTCATTCTTTCTTTGTTTGTTCTTTCTTCCTTTTTCCTGTTTGTCCAGTGCCATCTATAAGCTTAATAACTCTTAAATATAACTTAAAAATAAGTCTTAATAACTCCAAAATGCTCAGGGCAAGATGTGTGATTCTGCTTCTGGGGTCCCCTGGATGACAGAACATTGGCATGGACTTCGCCAATGGATCATCCTTCCCTCATCCAAAATTTCAAACTATGCAAATCTCCAGAAATCTGAAATGTATTGAGTATGATGCCAGCACTCAAAGCAATTTCAGATCTCAGAAATTAATTGGCATGGATTCATCCATGGAACAATAAGAGGGAAACATCCACGTTCTTTCTGAAGCAGGCAGCAGCGTCCACGGAAGTTCTGGTTGTCTGGGTGACCTGTCGCCACGCTCCTCTTCATCACTGCTTTCCGGCTCATGCGTTAGTGTTCCGCTTAGACGATGCACGTCATGAGTCAGCGTGGCTGGCCCACGGCACCCAGACTCGGGTTAAGCATCCTTCTGGCTCTTCCAGAGAAGGTGACATTTTGTTTAAGATCAGTATTTAAATCTCAGACTGTGAGGAATGCGGCGAGTCCACCATAGTGTGAGTGGGCCTTGCCCAGCCAGGTGACGGCCTGAGCAGGACAGACAGAGGGCAGGACAGACAGACAGAGGGCAGGACAGACATAGGGCAGGACAGACAGAGGGGAGGGCGGCCCAGAGCAGGAAGGGACGCAGCTGAAGGGAACAGCTTTTGTACCTGACCTACAAAATCAGCCTGTCCATGGCTCTTCCCTCTTCCAATTTATCCTGCCATTTTGGATTTGCCAGAATCACATGAGCTTAAATAAACATCTAGCTTGGGCTGGAGAGATGGCTTAGCGGTTAAGGCACTTGCCTGTGAAGCCCAAGGACCCAGATTTGATTCTCCAGTACCCACGTAAGCCAGATGTACAAAGTGACACATTTGTCTGGAGTTCATTTGCAGTGGATAGAAGCCCTGGCATGCCTGTTCTCTCTCTCTCTCTCTCTTAAGTAAGCAAACAAAATATTTAAAAGTACATCTATCTATTTATCTAGAGATCTGTCGGTTTTCTCGAGAACCTTAATACCCAGGCATTTAGCTCAAGCACAGACCTGCAGGTGGTCTCTCAGCCCATCTCCATGTTACAAAGGGCTGCACCTTAAATACATTGTCAAGACGACAGAGGTGAAGCATCGAAGTCAAGATTCGAACTCAGGGTAGAGTGATATCCAGATGTGCACCTGAAACTCAGCGAATCCAGTCCCTGGTGTGTGTCTGTACATGACACGCTTGCTAAGGGTGCACCTGTGGACAGCAAGGGGTGCCCCACCCGGCAGAACAATGACAGGTTCCGTGGCTTTTTTTTTTTTTTTTTTTGATAACTGCTGAAGTTGGATGTAGATTACAGCAGCAGTCTTGGTTAAACCCCCTCCTGGCTTGAGGTGGAAACGCTGGTGAGTTCAGAGCTGCTCTGATACGGCTTGAGGAAGAGTCAGCTTCCACTCTGGGAATACGGGGGACGTGCTTTCTTATAACCTTAGAGTGAAACATGTAGCCATACAGGTTGTGCTGCTTGGGTTCAAATCCTCACAACCCTCATTCAAGCTGCATGACCCTGGACGACTTCCTGAGCCACTCTGAGCCTCCGGTTCCAAAGGCATGATGTCAGTGGTCACAAAGCCTTGTGGACAGCACCTTGCATGTACACACCTTCATTAACCATCAGCTGCTATTTCGGGGAAAACTCCAGAAGTTGTGAAAAGAATCTGGGGGCCAGTGCAAACGAAGGTCCCCAGAGCCCAATACACAGCTCATAATGGCACTTTCAGTAGCAGCCATATTTCTTCCTTCAATATCTCCAGCACCCCCCTCCCATACCAAAAAATAAATAAATTAAAAAATCCAAGTCTGAGTGTAAGGTTTCCTTAGTTCCCAAATCCCGTTTGGTTCCTCTGACAGTGTGAGATCCCCGGGGATTAGGCTACCTGCCTTGTGCCGGTGTGATGCTTACAGAACAAGGAGGCTGAGTGCTGTCTTTCTGAACATGGGTGCCTATGGCATCCCTCCAGCCCCGGAGCAGTCAGCACCTGGGACCCCCTGTCCCAGCCACAGGGGTCTTTTTTACGGAGATAAGACTGGCTTTGAAAGTCACCCCTCGAGGGACAGGCCCGGGCTATGATTGTAGTTGGATTTTCATTTTTTAAGAGCCTGTTTCAATTTTTTTTTTCCTCACTCTTCTCTGGGGCGATGGAGGTGTGTTCTTTTTAATTAAGAGAATTAAGCCAGTCTCCTAAAGACAAATATGTGTTTTCTCTCAGTTGTAGTTCCTAGGCTTTAAGGATACATGAAATCGTATGCATATAGATGGAATGGAAGTAAAGTAAAATTATATAAGGGAATAAGGGTATTAATGGGAGGGGCAGAGTAAGAGAAGGGACAATGAGGAGGAAGAAATATGCTTAACATTCAACATATGTGTATGAAAATGTCCTTTTGTAACACCATATGGTATATGGTAAATGTGCACAATTTAAAAAAAAAATTAAGGAGGTCGGGTGTGGTGGTGCACACCTTTAATAACAGCACTCGGGAGATGGAGGTAGGAGGGTCACTGTGAGTTAGAGGCCTGCCTGGGACTATAGAGTGAATTCCAGGTCAGCCTGGGCTAGAGTAAGACCCTATCTTGAAACAAACAAAGAACAACAACAAAAGAAAAATAAGAAAGGGGATAGCTAGGGAGAGGTCTCAGTTAAGGTTAAAGTGCTTGCAAGTGTGAGGAGCTGAGTTCGGATCTCTAGATCCCACGTAAAAGCTGGGGACTGTGGTGAGCTTCTGTAGTTCCAGTGAGTCTACAGAGAAACGAGTGGTGGAGACTGGAGAAGGTCCCAGAAGCTCAGGAATGGAGCAGTGACAAGAGCAACAAGAGACCCTGCCTCAGGTTCAGTGGAAGGTGAGGATGGATCTGCAAGTGGTTCTCTTAACCTCCACATGCGTGCCGTGGCGCACACAGGCCCCCACTATATACACCTGAACACACACACACCCCAAATAAACATATGAATTTTTAAAATATCTTAGCAAGCTTTTCGTTTGTTTGTTTTCTTTATTTATTTGAGAACAACAGAGAGAGAAAGAGGCAGATAGAGAGAATGGACGCGCCAGGGTCTCCAGCCACTGCAAACGAACTCTAGACCCGTGAGCCCCCTTGTGCATCTGGCTAAGGTGGGTCCTAGGGAATCGAGCCTTGAACCGGGCTCCTTAGGCTTCACAGGCAAGCACTTAACCACTAAGCCATCTCTCCAACCCTAAAAATATCCTTTAAAAAGAAACAAATGACTTTAAAAAATGCCTCTAAGGGATGAACAAGTAAAAACTAGCCCATGGGCGAACAGTCTCGGTGTGATTTCCTCTTCATGGAGGAACACGCAGGGCAGGTCTGGAAACTGCACGTGTGAACATAACCAAACAATGGGACTATGATGATTTATCTTCCTCTCCCTTCTCTGTGGTTTTAGATCTTTTGATAACCAACACTTACTCTTCTGAAATGGTAATGATGAGGTCCGTTTGATGTTCTCAGTGAGCGAGTGTCTGCATGTCTTCCCATGGAAACTTCTTGAATGGCATCCCTCTCCACAGAACACATGCGTCCACATGCACGCACACGCTGGTGGGCACACACACAAGCACGTGCACACATGCACCCATGCACACCCCAGGCAGGTGAAGACAACACACTCCTTCCTGCTGACTTGATATTTTGCATGTTATTTCACTCACCGTACTTTTCTGGGGTTCTCCGTTTCCTTCCTCCACACCCCAGTCTGCAAGAGCATGAGTGTTGCAGCTGTGGGTCCCAGCGTCAAACCCCGAAGAGCCATCCAGCTTCTCCCCATTGCACTACGAATTGTGACGCTAAAGCCAGGAGGTCACTTGGATGTCCGTGCCTCAGGCTGCACAGTGGACCTGCCACTATGAGGATCGGAAAGCCCGAGCTGGAACCCGGGTGCACCCTCAGTCACTTGCTAATCACAAAGAAAAATATGGAGGGCAGAGAGAGGGGCTGGGGAAGAGGGGAGCGAGTGGAGGGACAGAATTGTCACTGGGGTGGTCAGTTCAGCCTTGCAGGGAAGGGATAGTTTTGAAGAACTTGCGAGGAGTAAGGGAGCGACCCACGCAGCTAAGTGGCAGAAGAGCATTCCAGGCTCAGAAGGAAAAAAAAAAAAAAGCCATTGCATCTCACTTCAGTCAGAAAAGAAGTAAGTCAAAGAACAATAAACAACAGCAAATCCTGGTGACGGTGCAGGGCAAAGGAACCCTTATTTACTACCGAGGGGGAATGTAAATTAGTACAGCTGCCATTCTGAAGTCACTGTGGAAGCTCCTTACAGAGTACCCAACTGTCACACGCCCAGGTGTGCACCTGAAGGAAACTGAGGCAGTGTGGCAGAGAAGCCTGCACACCCCCGCTGTCTGTGGCCTGAGTCGGTAACAACGGTGCTACGGAACCAGCCTGCGTGCCCATCCGTGGATGGATGGATAGAGAAGATGTGCCAGCCTGAACGCACTGGAGTTTTAATTAGCCACAGGGAATGAAACCACGGTATTTGCAGCTAGAAATCGTAACATTGGGTGAAATAATCCAAACCCAGAAGAAATACAAGCATTACATGTTTGCATTCTCATATATGCGGAATCCAGATTTAAAAAAATATATATTAAACCATTTTATGGACAGTTTTTCACACATGAATAGAATATAATTTGATCATAATCTCCTTCTCCTTACCTTCTTTTGTCCTCCCTCCGGATCCCCCTTCCACTGAATCCCTGCTTTTAACCAGTCCTGCTAACTAGTCCCTCTTCTACTCTGATAATTTTTTAATTTTTCTCTTTTTCGTCCACCATTCATGACAGAGTATTGATGGGCTCCGTGCTGTGCGGGTAAGGGCAGTCGCTCTGCGGTTATGAACGCAATGGCCACGTTACTGCATGTCTGGAAGATAACGTTGCATGTCCTCTGCCTCTAACGCACTTTCCAGCCCACTTCTGTGGTGTTTCCTGAGCCTTGCAAAGTGTGATCTAGATGTTTCATTTAAGGCTGAGCACTCAACTGTCACTTATTCTGAGCACTCTGATGAGTTGGGAGTTTAGATTTTTTTTTTTCCGAAGGTAGGGTCGCACTCTAGCTCAGGCTGACCTAGAATTAACTATGTAGTCTCAGGCTGGCCTTGAACTCACTGCAATCCTCCTACCGCTGCCTCCCAAGAGCTGGGATTAAAGGCGTGCACCACCACGCCCAGCATGAGTTTGGATTTTTAAAACATAGTTATTTATTTATTCGAGAGAGAATGAGCATGACAAGGCCTCTAGCCACTGCAAACAAACTCCAGACCCATGTGCCACTATGTGCATCTGGCTTACGTGGGTGCTGGTGAATTGGACCTGGATCCTTAGGCTTTGCAGGCAAGTGCCTTAACTGCTAAGCCATCTCTCCAGCCCGTGAGTTTAAATTTTGAACCTAGATTCTTTTTTTTTTTTTAACAAGAAAGAGAAAGATAGCTGGGTGTCATGGCGCATGCCTTTAATCCCAGCACTTGGGAGACAGAGGAAGCAGGATCACTGTGAGTTCAAGGCCTCACTGAACTATATAGTGAATTCCAGGTCAGCCTGGGCCAGACTGAGACGCTAGCTTGAAAAACCAAAACAAGAGAGAGAGAGACAGAGAGAGAGAGAGAGAGATGAAAATAGAAGAGGGCTATTAAGGGACAGGAAGGGATGGAGTTGGGGAGATGGTTCAGTGGGTAAAACTCTTGCCTGTAAAGCCTAATGACCCAGATTTGATTCCCCAGTACCTTCTTGTAAAACCAAATGCACAAAGTGCTGCATCATCTGGAGTTCATTTACAATGGCTGGAGGCCCTAGTGTACACATTCTCTCTCCCCCGTCACTCTCTCCCTCCTCCTCTCCCACTCTCTCTCTCTGCTTTCAAATAAACAAATATATATATATATATATATGTATATATATATATATATATATATATATATATATATTTTGGTTTTTCGAGGTAGGGTTTCACTCTAGCCCAGGCTGACCTGGAATTCACTATGGAGTCTCAGGGTGGCCTCGAACTCACGGCGATCCTCCTACCTCTGCCTCCCGAGTGCTGGGATTAAAGGCGTGCGCCACCACGCCCGGATTAAAAATATTTATTTTTAAGAAGGAAGAGAAAGGGAACCAGCCAGAGGGGACAAGAGGAAGTAAGTGGAGGTGGATATTATCCAAGTGTATTACACACACTATGACCATGTCAGTGAGGTCATTGTTTTGTAGAATCCATGGAATGAACTACTTTAATAAAAAGCCCAACGATATGGGCATCGTCATATATGGATTAACCTATGCTGGCCCCAAATCCATATGTTGTCCCTGAAGTCCCCAGTATAACTGGATGTAGAGACGGGCCTCTGGGGATAATTAAGTTTCAGTGAGGTCAAAAGGAAGGACTCCTAGACTATTGGACTGGAAGAGACCCCAGGAGTCACCAAGAAAAGGACACACCGGGACACAGAGGGCCTCATCAGAAACCCTCTCTCTCCTGGTACAGCCTCCAACCTGGAGACAGTAACTTTGCGTTGGTTCGACCCCACCACTCCCATCCGAGGTGTTTGGGGACGGCCACCTGTGCTGACAGGGCAGGTGTTTTAGAGAAACAGGAAAGAGGCCAAAAACCTGGGACAGAGCCAGAGATGGGGAGGAAGTTCCCCCGCAGCGGGGCTGGGCACCTGCGGTAGGGAGCGGACCATGTAGGGTGCTATGGGCCACTCTACAGACATTTTGCTTTCACTGTGAGGGACCTGGGACCCTTGGTAGTTTTGTTCTGAAGCGGCTCTGGCTGTTCAGCTGAAAATCAACTGTAAGAGGACAGAAGCTGGAAGCCCAGTGGGAAGGAGACGGTGGCTAGGACCAGGGGACAGGGGAGAACAGTTGTCAGCTGGTGACGGTCAAGGGAACAGTATTTCCTAAAGGGATGTGTATGGGGATGTGACAAAAAGACAGTCAGATGGCTCCAAGGTTTATACTACTGCAAAGAGGCACAGAGGACACGAGGCAATGACAGGAGAGACGCTTTAAGTTGTGTAGCCACCAAGGACACCGTTAAATATCTTTAGGTGGTCAGCATGCCCTGAAAGCCTGGTCCAGCCCATAGCCCACAGTTCTGAATTTGAGGAGCACTTGTGCAGAGAGAAGAACAGCAGGTTGGCTCACAGTGGGACACATTGTTCTGTTGTAGACATTGTCATTTTACGTACTGGCTCTGTGTCTACTGAAGGAGCAATGTCATGAAATTATTTGATGAGTCTGGCCCTCAGTTAGCGCCTCTGAAAAACAGGAGTTCAAAGTTCTCTGTGCTTCACCGGATCTGATCAGTGAACCATTGAAAGCTCCTGGAAAAGCATCTTATGCTGAGTGAGAACTTGAACTATGGCTGTGATGCCTGGAGCGTGGGTCTCCCACACTGGGTGTCCCCAGCTCGGGTGTAGGTAGGATGCAGGCATTATTCCACGGAGGCTCATTGAATGAGGCACCAAATCTGTGGCAGGGCTCATATCCCAAGTATCGTTATTTTCTCCAGGCTCAACCCAGGCTGGAAGTTCAAGGTGAAGTGTGGAAGTCAGGTTTGTCAGGCTGGTTCCCTGCAGCCCGGATAAGGAAGAGAATCTCAGCTCATGTCCCAGCAGGGGACCGCAGGGCACGGAGAGGTGAACGGGAACTCAGAGCCCAGTGTCTGTCCAGAGAGCTCCCACGGGCTTCCTGCTGGCTTTGCCTGAAGTCTGAGCTCCTTTGATTTTTGTCCATGTAATTCCATTCATGTACTGCTTTATGTCTTATAATCCAAATGGGTTTACAAGTCAAATGTTGTTAATTTGTTAACTAATAGACAAAAGATTCAGTAAGTCCAACTAAGAAGGAGACCACGCACACTTTCAGTCATGACGTGTGCAGTGCTCTGCCATTTCCTGTAACTGGGACACATCAGTGTGGCTCTTTCTAGCGTCAGGAGTCTCTCTTCGACACTCATCCCTCCAGCTTGTTCATCTTCTGCTTCTGTTTCTCAAAGCCCTCCCTTCCTTCCTCTTGAAGGTCATGGAAGGATCTCAAGCTTCACGTTACAAATGATGTGTCCACATGCCAAGGGTGTGCAGGAACCAAGCCAGCAAAACACCATCTTGGTGTAATATATGCTCTGAATACAAAGCCTTCATCTTGTTTTTTTTTTTTAAAGATATTTTATTTACTCATTTACTTATGAGAGAAGGGTGCAGATATAGAGAGAATGAGCATGTCAGGGCCACCAGTCACTTCAAACTAACTCCGGACGCTTGGGCCACCTTGTGCATCTGGCTTTTATGTGGGTACCGGAGAATAAAACCCAGGATCTTAGGATTTGCAGGCAAGTGCCTTAACTGCTGACCCACCTGTCCAGCTCATCTTAATTCTTTTGCATGAATCAGTTACAAAGGTGCCCCTTTATCTGCATTCAGTTACCCATGGTCAATCCAGATAGGCATACTAATACTTGACTTAATTGAGAGACTCCACATCCACACAGTGTTTACAAAGCTTAAGGACCTGGGTTCAAGTCCCCAGTACCCACATAAATCCAGATACACAAAGTGTCACATATATCTGGTGTTCATTTCTAGAGGCTGGAGACCCTGGTGTGCTTGTTCTCTCTATCTCTTTCTCTGCTTGCAAATAAGTAAATAAAAATATTATATAAAAAACCAGATGGGAAGGTATTGGTCAGAGGTTATAAATTTTCAGTTGTACAGTAGAAAAAGTTCTGGAGATCAAGTATAGGACATGGTAATTAACTCTAGTTATTATATATATATATATATATATATATATATATATATATATATGGCATAAATTATTTTCCTTATGCTGTGACTAAATACCTGACAGAAAGCAACTTAATGGCTGTGATGGTTAAGTTGTGTAATGAATGTGATGGGATTAGGAATCCACAGATATTCCTCTTGAGGTTCCAGGAAGGTTTGACTGAACGAGGAATTCCTCCTCCAGCGTGGGCAGCCCTGTCAGTGGTGGGCTACATGCACAGGAGCCCTGAGGGGAAACAGCCCTCTTTCTCCCCCACCTGGCTGCTTGTGCTACTTGGACCTTCACTCGCACGTGCATCTCTCCTTCATTGATGCTGGAATTATGTTTATTCAGCCTTCCAGCATGGACTGACAACCAGCGGCCTCCAGGAAGCCTCCAGGCCTTCAGTGCTGGATTGGCACTGCTGAGTCATCCAACCACAAGGACTGAGTAGCTACCAGGTTCCTTGATGCTCAGGCCTGAAAACAGCTATTGTTAGAATGCCATAAGCTATTTCAATGAATACCCCCTTTTTTAAAAAAAAAATATTTTATTTATTTATTTGCAAGGAGAAAGGGAGAATGGGCACGCCAGAGTCTCCAGGCACTAAAAACAAACTCCAGATGTATGCACCACTTTGTGTATCTGGCTTTATGTGGGTACTGGGGAACTGAACCCAAGTCAGTGAGCTTTACAGACAAACACTTTGAACTGCTAGGCCTTCTATCCAGCCCTGAATTCCTTTTTAATACCAATAATTCTATCAATTCTGTTCCTCTAGGGAACTCTGACTAATGCAATGGAGAAAGGTCTTCTTTTTGCTCATAGTTCCTGGGAGTGCAGTCCCTCATGGCTGGGAAGGTATGGCAGCAGGAGTAGGGGACGAGCCGATCACACTCCACCCACCATCAGGAAGCAGAGGGCAAAAGCAGAAAGCGCTATACAACTCCAATGACCCCCTTCCTCTAGAGAGGCTCCTTCTGAAGATTTACAGTGCCACCAGCTGGGGACCAAGGGCTCAAACACATGAGCTTATGGGGGACATTGCACATTCAAACCAAGTATTACATACTTGAAAATTGACTAGATAGTAGATTTTTTTTCACTTTTTATTTATTTAAGATATATATATAGAGAGAGAATGGGCATACCAGAGCTTCTAGCTGCTGCAAACAAACTCCAGATACCTGCGACATCTTGTGCATCTATCTGGCTTACATGGGTCCTAGGGGATTGAACCTAGGTCCTTAGGCTTTGCAGGCAAGAGACTTAACCACTAAGCCATCTCTCCAGCCTGACGGTAGGTTTTAAATGGTCTTCCCACATACATATACAATGAACATGAGAGGAAATGGATGTATGATCAAATTGATGTTTCCACCAGTGCATAGACAATTTTATTTATCAATTTAAAAATAATAAACCATATTTTAAAAGTTCCCCACCTTATTTAAACCATTGTTGTTGAGTTCTGTTACTTGCAGCTTAATGCGTTCCTGACTGATACAAACACACTTTCTAGCCCTATAGTCTGGCTAGGACAAAACCTCGGGCCTTGCTATTGCTGGTGTGGCCTCAGTACCAAGAGGTTCAGCAATACCCAGAAGCATGTTGGAAACGACCACGAGCCCCCTACCCCACCCCACCCCACCCCACCCACCCCCAGCCCAGACATCCTAATAAAGCCTACATTGGGACAAGTTTCCTCAGGAACTTATCGGAGGACAACAGAAAGAGAGAAGCACTTCTGTGGGAAAGTCTCCTAGAACAGTTAGACTTCCTGAAGCCAGCAGGAAGACTCTGGCCAGAACATGCCCCCAGGATGCAAACCCTGAACCTACCCATGCAAGCAAATATTTTAATGTTCTGCTAAAGTCCCTTCCCGGGGCCTCATAAGGCAACTGGCATTTGCTCTGAGCGGTTCTCCAAAGCGGTTGTAAGATTGCCCAATACCCAGAAATGAAGTCTAAACATTCACCCCCTGATAAACACACTCAGGCCCTTAAAAGTTCAAGCTCTGTGTTGGGTCCTGACCTCTGAAATATTTATACACAGCGATGTACCTTCCAGATAGCGTCTCCCGGAGTCTGCTCAGCAGCCAGCCTGCCACGGGGAGGGAGTTAATAAAGGCTTGTGTTGTCTATAATTCAGTGAGAAAGCTTTCCCGGGCCCCCAGACACAGCTAAGAATAGCCAGGTTCTTTCTCAGCTTTGAGAGCTCCAGGAGCAGAACGAGGCTTCTTGCTTCTTCTCCCCTTTCTCTTCTCCGCTGCATTTTAGAAGCTCTCAAGAGCTGGTGCCACCTTGGCCCAAGCTCAAGAAATACCCTCGCTTGCTGGAGTGACTTCAGACCTTGGCTGATTTCTTCCTTGTACCACTCCTTGCCAGACTAGTTCAATCTTGGGTCATACTTGTTGGGGTTTTTTGATTAAGTCTAAGTCTCCTAGAGGAAGAGAGAGAGCGAGAGAGAGAGAGAGAAAGAGAGAGAGGAGGGGGGAGAGAACTTATTTTAAGGGCTCTCTTAAAGCTCATGGACTAATCAAGCCTGAGTTTGTCTCCCCCCCCCCCCCCCAAGCAGAGCCTCTTGAAGAACTCCCTTCTGCCCTTGACTTTGAGACTTCCCCTGTTCTCTCTGAGCTCTGGAACTGTTTCCCCACTTGCCCCCAAGGTTAGACAGAGTCCGAAATGCAGGAAGTATAGAATGCAGCAGACCAGGCCACATGTGGTGGCACCTGCCTGGAGTTCTAGTATTTGGGAAGCAGATATGGGAGGATTGTGAATTTGAGGCCATCCTGGGCTGCATAGGTTTCAACACACCACACACACACACACACACACACACACTCACGCATTAGACAAAAGTCCAGGCCCCCTGTCTGCCTCTCTCCCTAGCTGTGGGATCAGGGGTGAGAGATCCTCCCTCTTCTCAAACTTCAGTGACCCTGTTGGTGACATGGGTATTAGGATGTCTACCCACGGCTCGTGCCCAAATTCCTAGGCACATCCTTGGAATGTGTGTTCTTCCAGCTCAAGGCTTCTCCTGGTCCAGTGTGAGGTCTCTGACTGACTGCTGTCATCTGAGTGCCACTCCACAGGTTCATGTGTTGGGACATGAATTCTTCAGCGCAGCAGCGACGGTGGGGGAGGCACATGGGAAGTGACTCAGCCATAGGACAAGGGTCTTCATGGATGAGTTGATTAATGCCTTTCTCCTTGGAATGGGTTGGCTGCCTTTGGAGTTTGAAACCCCACCACCACCTATTCTCGCCTTCACATGCTGCCGTCTGTCCCCGCTCCGCCATGAGCTGAAACAGTCTGAGGCCTTTACAGAGTGGAGTCTGTAAGCCACAATAAATTATTATTATTTTTTTTATTTCCCCAAAAGCTGTTCTTGGTCAGGTGATATCTGCCAGCAATGTGAACCTGACTGCAACAGTAATGTTGGTAGTGAGGAGAGGGATTGCCTGCTAGACACCTGACTGTGTGGCTTTGGCCTTTTGGAGCTGATTTTCAAGAGGAACGTGGATTTGAAGCCTTGGCCTAAGAGACACCTTGCAGTGCTATAAGTACAGCTTGATGGACTAGTCTGGTCAGAGTTGAAAGACCTGAATGCAGTAAGAACTGTGGACTGTGAGGTTTGGCTTGTGAGGGTGAGAAAGAGCTTTGTCTGGACTGGGCTAGAAGTAGTTTGTGTGAGAGGCTTGCTGTTATGCCCATGTCCTGAGAACTTGTGCAGGGTTGCATTGTGTAGAAATGGACTGATGTGAGCAGAGGGATAAGGCACAGAAAAAAAAAAAAAAATGAAGTAATTGGGCTGAAATTTCTGCCTCTTCAGCTGCAATTGAGAGATTACAAACTTTGAGATTAGGCCAGCTGACCTGCACTGAGGCAACAGGAAGAATGTGGATTCTTTTGAAGGGGACTGAGTGTTCTTCAAAGTCTGCTTTATTCCCCCCTGGATTAAGAAATTGGCACCCTACCTGGTACTGTGGAGTATAAAGGGAGGGTCACTGAGTTTGCAATGGCGTCTTGTGTTTTGAAAATGGCCATGGGCAATGTGAAGCAGGTTTGCTGGATGCCTGCAGGGAGACCCGATGGAGCTGTAAGGATGGACCATGGGTGACAGTGGAGACCCAGTGGAGATACCAGGACCACAAGATGGCTGCCAAGGAGAGCTGTCAGCCCAGATGAAGTTTTCCAGGACTGTGAGTAGCCTAGCTGGAGGGGTGGAATTGGAACTCCAGAGACTTGTTGTTGGTTAGAATTATCGGACTTGGAGATTTGACACTGACTAGAGTTGTTGGACTTGGAGCTAGAGCTTGGTGTTCGCCCTTGTTTAAATCTTGTATTGGTTGAATATTTCTTTTCAATGCCCAATGCCATCTCTTTTTACTTTTTTTTTTTTTTTTAGTTATTTGAGAGCAACAGACAGAAAGAGGCAGAGATAGATAGATAGAGAGAGACAGAGAGAGAGAAAGAGAGAGAGAGAGAGAGAGAGAGAATGGGCGCACCAGGGCCTCCAGCCATTGCCAACGAACTCCAGACACATGTGCCCCCTTGTGCATCCGGCTAACGTGGGTCCTGGAGAATCGAGCCTTGAACTGGGGTCCTTGGGCTTCACAGGCAAGCGCTTAACCACTAAGCCATCTCTCCAACCCCCAATGCCATCTTTTGCAGTGTGAATGTTTATTCTGTCATTATGCTTTTTTTTTGGAAGATTTTTTGATATTATGGCTCAGTTAAAAGTCTTTGGATTATGGGAATGTTTGAATATCATTGAGATTGATAAAAATTATGGGGACTTTTACATCGAGTGCTGAAAGGCGCTACATCAGCTTCCAGGAGAAAGTGGCCAACATCTGTCCAAGCAACTCAAGGTTTAAGTGACTCAGAAGCAAATAACCTGATATGATGCTCACACGAGTATAATAGTGGCACACAGCCATGGTGGGTAACCAACTGCTCTTGGATTGGCTAATAGATCCACTCAGTGGAAAGGAAACCATATCTGGAAGTGTGAAGCATGTCAGAATCATCATATCCAGATAATGATTCTGCTTTCCATTGTCAAGCTCCCACTAACCTTAGACTATAAGAGGGTCTATATCCTTTTAATTGTCTCTAAATCAATAATGGTTATCCCATTTAACTGGTGCTGACTTCATTCTCTGTTGGAAAATCTGCTTCTCTTTTTCAGAAGGGAGCTGGACCTGAGGAGATAAATGACCCCGTGCACTCCACTCCAGCCCCAGCTGAAACCACAGAGGAATTGGGGAAATGAGCAACTGAGCTGCTTTCTCAGTGAATCTGATATCAGTACAAGGGTGAAGGAGATAGATACTTAGGACACTCAGCACCACATAAACCAGACATCCAGAAGCTCCTAAGTACCCATCACTGAAGTAGACTTAGAATGCTCCCAGCATGGCTCAGGGAATTTTACACAAGAGGGGGTGGAAAGATTGTTAGAGCCACAAGTTGGGAAATTTTGCACAGAGACATCCCCCCTACCCATAATGCATGTCCCACAATCCCCATGGGGTTGACCTGCATCCCCAAGGAGGAAGGCCTCTTCAGAAAAGGGGTAGGGAGGAGGGAAAGGATGGTACCAACATGTGTTGTTTACATACAAAATATGTCCATATCTAATAAAAAATTATGGGGACTTTTAAAGTTGGATGAGTGCATTATATTTTATATTATGTATGATTTTCAGTTTATGGGGCCAGGGGTAGAATGTGGTGGTTTGATTCAGGTGTTCCCCCATAAACTTACATCTTCTGAATGCTAGGTTTCCAGCTCATGGAGATTTGGGAGTTAACATCTCCTGAAGGCAGTGTATTGTTGGGGGCAGGCCTATGGGTGTTATAGCCAGTGTCCCCTTGCCAGTGTTTGGCACACTCTCCTATTCCTATTGTCCATCTGATGTTGGCTGGGGGGGGGGTGTGACGTCCACCCTCTGCTCACGCCATCGTTTTCTTCTGCCATGATGGAGCGTCCCCTTGAGTCTGTAAGCCAAAATAAATCCTTTTTCTTCCTCCCCAAAAGTTGCTCTTGGTCAGGAGACTGCTGCCAGCAACACGAACCTGACTGCAACAGCTTCCTTTGGAGTGTGAGTAACTCCCCTCCCCCACACACACACCTTTTCTCTTTTTCTCTTATTCCCATGCTGCCGTCTGTCCCCGCTCTGTCTTGAGCTGAAACAGCGTGAGGCCTGTACAGAAGTGAATATGCCATGGCGCGGTGGCCCTTGGGCTTTTCTAGTCCCCAGAACCTGAGCCAAAACAGGCCTCTTTTCCTGCCGTTGTTAAGTATAGCCTGTTCAGTCTCAGGTGTTGTGTTCTGGTCATGAGCAATGGACACAGACTCTGCCCCATTGAAGTGACTTCCTTCCTATCTCTTAGATGATCAAATCTCAGACAACTCTATGACCCTCCCCGTTCTGCCGACATGGGAACTGAGGCTTGGAATGGTTCAGTCCATTGTCCATGTGATTATGTAGCCTGGGTGAGCTAGACGACTCAGATAGAGACAAAAAATGCATCCACCTGGCTGTAAAGCCTCTGCCAGTCATTCTCTGAAGCTTTGGCCCATTAGCCATTCCAGTTGATGTGCTGAATACTTCAAATGCCACAGGAAGCTAGGTACACTGACTCCCTCCTCCTCAGGGCCTTCCCTAACCCTGCCTATGCCCCCCCCCCACTTATCCCCTAGCCCCACTTTAGGTTGGAGAACCACACAGGACCACGGATTGATCTTGGTCTGCTGTCCTTGCATTCTACTGGCTGACAGAAAGAAGACACTGTACCCAGGAAAAAGAAGGCACATCCATCTCTGGTGACACCCCAACAACTGGGCATTTCCACTTGAGCCCTCAGCCTTCTTTTTTTATTGTTGTTTGTTTGATTTTTTTCAACTCTCTTTCTCCATCCCAGCAGAGTTGGGACCATATGACAGGATTACAGCATCTTTAAAAAACATTATTTATTTACAAGCAGAGAAGAAAGGGCCTCTTTGCTACCAATGAACTCCAGATGCATGAACGACTTTGTGCATCTGGCTTTAAATGAGTACTGGGCAATCAAACCCAGAGCCAGAAGTCTTTGCACAAAAGCGCCTTTAACTGCATAACCATCTCCCCAGGCCAGGAGTACAGTGTCTTAAAGCACAATCCCTATTATAGCTGTAGGTTAAATTGCAGAATCCTAAATCTGTGGGGCAAGGGGGAGGACCCCCGTTTTACTGCTGGTGGGAATGTAAACTGCATATACAACCACTAGAAAAGTCACTGAAAGAGTTCCTAAAAAGAACAAAAAATCAAACTACCTAATGATCCAGCTATATTCCTCCTGTGCATATGCCCAAAGGACTCTATATCCTAGCACAAAGACACTTGGTCATTCATGTTTACTGCTCTCTATTCACAATAGCTAAGAAATGGAATCAGACCAGATGCCCATCAACAGCGTGACGGATAATGGACATGTGGTCCATATATACAATGGGGTTTTAATCAGCTGCAAAGAGAAATGAAGCTATGTCATTTTCAGGAAAATGGATGGAATACGGGTCACCGTCACAGTCAGCTTCACGTTGCTGGGATGAACTTCCAAGCCAGGCACAGTTTATGGGCGAAAGGGTTTTATTGAAGATTACAGATCCAGGGGACATTCTATAATGGTGACAAAGAGAAAACCCACCACCAAAAGCAAGAGCAAAAACCAGCGGCCAAACAGCAAGGAACCCAGACAGAGCTTAAACTGCTCTCTGCACACCTTAGGCTGGAATTGCAGATCCTCCCTCCAGTAGCACCTTAGGACTGGACCCTAGTACATACCCTCAGCGACGCCTCCTCCAGACAGGTTGCTGGAGAGCTCAAGCTTTAATAAAGCCCTGAATCTACTGGAGCACATCCATTCAAACTACCACTGTCAGCGTGCTAAGCAAAATTAGCCAGACCCAAATATTACATGTCTTCTATTACATGTGGAACTTTGATCACACACACACACACACAACAAAAAATAGCAAAAGGACTATGTGGAAAAAGAACAACACTAGGAGACACAAGAGTTGGGTCATGTGGAGGGGGGATGATCAGAGCACATGACCCACTTGAAAAAATGTCCTTGCAAAGCTCATTTGCTTTGTGCAGTGAGCACACATTAATAACATCTTTGAAAAACATTCTCTTTCCTACATCCAGCGTGAGAAGCCTGGTCCAGGTCTCTAGGGACAAGGCTCCTTGATGGATGTGCTCCTCAGTGATTCCCCCCCCTTCCAGCTTCTTCCTTGGCACACTGGAGTCTGTGAGTCTTTTCAAGTATATAGAGAGAGTGCACAAGATCTTTCTAAACCTAAGCACACACACACACACAAAAATCTATGCTCCAAGTTGGGGAAACTGAGTCTCAGAGAAAGGTGAAGTCTCAAGCTGATCCACTGTTCAGCTTTAGGGTCTCCCCCCCACTTGCCCCCGCAGACAGCATCCCCGTTCTGCATGCCCATTCACTCTGCACCCCAGGGTGTCCTACCCCATGTTCAACTCTGTCTTCCTGTGTAAGACTAGCGGTGCTTCCTATGAGGAAACAGAATCTCCACTGAGCACAGTAGGGCGGAAAGAGGTGAGCTGTTAATCTCCAGGAGAGAGAATCAAATAATATGAGAAGGAAAAGAAGAAGGCATGGAAAGAGGGAGGAAAGGAAGGAATGGAAAAGAGTAGTTCTTTTATAGCCCTGAACATGTGATGTGGTTCCTAAGTAGACATCCTCTCTCTCTCTCTCTCTCTCTCTCTCTCTCTCTCTCTGTCACGCATGCGCACACACACACACACACACACACACACGTTGCATTGCTATCTCACTTCAACTCCTATTCACTTTTCTAAGTCCTTTCAATCACAATATTATCTCAGCTTTCCGTTGCGGCCCCGGGCATGTCCCTGGCCCTCTCTGTGCCTCTAAAGCTATAAAATTGAGATAATAACCCTGCTTTATCTTCCCCAAAGGGGAGTGAGATAATTAAGGGGCGGCCACTTGCTTTGAAAAGACTTGAGGGTTGTACAAACATTACAGGTTATTGTGATCAGTTTCCAGGACCCGAGACAACGATGCCAAGATGCCAACATGTCCCAAGCCCCTTGTGCGTATACACAGACTCCTTCTCCTGAGGGGCAGGCTGGCTCCATCTGAGTTTTGGCACTGTGGCAAAGTGAATGGCAGAACCAGTTGGAAACGTCAAATGTCAAGCTCCTGGCATCTGCCCACAGATGCTGTTAAGTTCTGCGTGTAAGTCAGCACACCTTTGTGGAGGGAAGCGAACTGGGTCATCAGAGTTGAGGGCCTCTGTTACCAGAAACGGAGCACCCCTTGCTTGGGGAAGGGCCTCTGGGCTTCGCTTGGCTCCCATGGGTGGATGCAGGATGGGCACGATAAGATCCCTCTGAAGCCTAGAAAACGACACATCAAGGTTTTCTGCTTTTGCCAGCGTGGACACAACATCTGGTGCTTTATTAATTTACTTATTAATTGGATATTCTTTCTTTCTTTCTGTACTTGCACGGGCATGTATATATGCATATTCATATTGTGGACTATTTGAACTTTCTTAAAGTAGGGGCTATGTATGTCACCATGGCTAATCCTCATGTTGGAATCCTCCTGCCTCAACCTTGCAAGTTATTAGCATTACAGTCCGTGTGCTGTCATGCTCAGCTACCTGTTGTCCTAACTATCTATCTCTAGAGCTGTGCTGAAGGACCTGTCATGTAGCAGGTGCTCAATGAATCAGAGGTGAACACCAGGATGAGTGGATGTTTCTATGGGATTCTCGATGAGCAAGAGTCACCTTCTATGTCCGCATTCCCCATTGCACACGTCCGCATTCCCCATTGCACACGTCCGCATTCCCCATTGCACACGGTCCCCCGTGTTGTTGTTGACAAGTCCCGGCTGTGTTTCTCTTCGATCCCACAGGCAGCCCCAGGCCCTGAGGTAGCCGCCTCCGGGACCCGCCGCGTGCCGGGCACATTTGAGACACGGCTGCGGAGGCAAAACCAGCATCTCCGCTTGTTTCGGTTTCTCTCTCACTGCTGGGATAAAACACCTGGAAAAAAAATCGGTTTAAGGTTGATTTCGGTGAACAGTTCCAGGTGACAGCCCGTCGGGGCACGGAAGGCATGACGAGCAGGATCGTGACACAGAGCAGGTCACATTCATCCACAATGAGGAAGCAGAAAGTGGTAAGTGCTGCTTCCCAGCCGGCTCTCTCCTTTCCACACGGTCCAGGACCCCAGCCCAAGGAGCCATACTGCCCACAGTTAAGGTAGATCTTCCCGCCTCAATTAAACTAAGCAAGGTAATCCCTTGTAGGCCTGCTCCGAGGCTGACCTAATCTACACAATCCCTCCCAAGTAACTCTAGGTCCTGTTGACCATCAGTGTAACCCATCACACCCCTCCAGTCACCACATGCTGTGGAGTTAGCAGATGACAGAGAACCCAAAGCATGGCTCATGTCAGAGACCCCTGCTCCCTAGGGGTCAAGGGTCGGCTATCTACGACCAGATCCTCTGGTATGCACACTCCTCGGTTGGTCAGTAGGTCGGTCCTGCACGTCTATGTCTTAGCACGCTCCAAATGTGATCCTGTCTCCGCCCCCCAACTGGCACCCCTTAGTGTGGAGCAACACAGATGCTCACGGCAAGACTGTAAAGCCCCACGGCCATCAAGCTCCAGCTCACACCCAGCACGAAGCTTTGCTTCGGAACTTGACACGTGAGGTACTGGGTAAACACTGCTTTCCGTCTGTGCGTCACAGCAGAGGGTGGATGTGAACAGACCCCGTGTGTAAATCAGATTTTCCCCCTTCCGGGACAAATACGGGTGAGAGACAAGAGGGGGGATGGAGGATTTATTTTGGCTCATGGTTCTGGAGGATTCGTTCTAGGATCACTGGCTGTTTTCTGGCCACGGAGAGGCAGGAAGTCTTGCCTCACAGGTAGGTGGACCTGGGATGCTCACCTCACGACAGCCAAGAAGCAGAGACAGTGGCAGAAAGAAGCCAGGAGCAAGGTCTGTCTTCCCAGGGCATGCCCCCACAGCGATCAACCCCCTACAAGCAGGCCCCGTGTTCTAATTCCCACTCCCCCAAGGTCAACACACTGTGCATTAAATTCATTCTTGAGTTTATCAACTGATGGAGTCCATGCCCTCTGGATCCCATCACCTCCAGACAGCACCGGCACCCTGGGGACCCAGCCTTCAACACATAAGCCTTTTTGTCTTCTAAATATTTTTATTTTTATTTATTTATTTGAGAGAGAAAAAAGAAACAGAGAATAGGCATGCCAGGGCCTTCAGCCCCTGCAAATGAACTCCAGATGCATGCACCACCTGGCGTATCCGGCTTATGTGGGTCCTGAGGAATTGAACCCTATCCGCTAAGCCATCTTCCCAGCTCCACATTAGCCTTTTGAGGATCTGAACCACAACAGAGCCCAGTATGATAGTTCCTGCCATCGTGATGGAGACCGTGTAAACAAAGAGGCTAAACCCACGGCCCCTAGACCCAGACTTCCAGTACCCACGCGTTCACTCGTTGTGAGCCCTTAACCGTAACTCTCCGTGCCCCTGTTTCCTTGGAGATTTATTCTCTAGGCTTGTTGCAAAGTCGTAAAGCATCAAGGCAGAAGTAAGGAGTGCGTCCTATTACAGTTTGTTTTTCTTCTTATTTTCTCTTGTTGTTGTATGTGTAGTATCATGATATGATTAGTGGTATGTGTGTGGGGGGGGGTGTATGTGTGTGTGTACTTGTGCCTGTCTCGTGCACAGGCGAATGTTGGGTGTCTTCCTCTATCATGTATCCGTGCGTTTCTTTGAGATGAAATCTCTCACTGCACTCTGAACTCAGGCCTGCATTTCCTTTTATTGTCGTCTTGGTTCCGTCAGCCTCTCTCCCCTGTCAGACTGCCTACTGCCTGACCAGCGAGCCCCAGTGATTCCCCAGTCTCTGCTCCCCAGTGGGGTGCGGTTACAGGTATGCAGGGCCAGCCCAGACGTTCACAGTGCTAGGGAATTGAACTCAGGGCAGACCAGGCCCTCATGCATGCACTTCAAGCTCTCTTCCCCACCGAATCGTCTCTCCAGCCCTCTTGGTTTCTTTTGAACACGACAAAGTACGGGAGGGTAATGACACGCGAAGCGGAAGATACCAGACAGGACAACACACTCTCATTTCTGAACAAATAAAAACGGTTATTTTCTTTGACTGAGCCGCTTCACATTTTTTAATGGATTCCTCAAGGAGAACATTCTGAGATCTTCTAGGCCTTTCCCTCCCATTCATCCACGCGAGCCAGCATGTGGTCCTGCCTCCCCCTCCTTATTAATCGCAGAAAGAACGTGTTGATGGTGTTGCTTCTTGTTCACCCATCCCCAGCTTGCCAAATATGTTCTCTCCCCAGTGCACCCAGGAGTCTCTGGACCCCTGACAACGTTCCTTCTAGCAGGGAAAAGAATTCCTGCTTCTGATCTACACAGCAACGGCGGGCTGCTAAATTCCTGGTAACCCCCGCCTCCAGGGCACCCCCCCCCCTTTCCTCTTTCACTACTCCCAAGTTCTCTGTCAGTGTCTGTTAGATTTTCATGAGAGAGAGAAAAAAAAAATTACTTCCTAAAAATGTTCAAAAGTCTTTCCTCAGTTTGTTATTAAAGCAATTATGTAGCATAACACACCGAAATCGCCAAAGCTATTCTAAATGGGAAACAAATGCCCCAGACAGGCGACCGACTAGACCCGGAATCTTTATTGAAAAATGACGGGAAGGTGATTAGTGGAGAAAGGCAGGGGAGGAAAGATTTTCCACCTGGCCTTGGACAGTACATCAAAAGACCGTCAAACGGATGCTATTTATAACCATTATTGCTCCGTCTTTGGAGTCCTATCGGTCTGTCTTTCCTGCCCGTTCCCCCAACACCACCCCCCCATGGAAGCCAGCGTATATGGGTGTCCTTCGTTAGAGCTAGGACGAAGGGGCCACATCCCAGAGAAAGCTTGACTGGCCCGAGGCCCAGGTGCCCGCCAGACGGGTCCCGTGGGTCATCACACGGTCCCTAACGTGTTTACAGCCTCACGTCGGCTTTGCAACAGACAGCTGCCAACAATAAAATGGAAAACCCAGCACCTACAACAGATGCCAAGCTGCCAGGATGCCCAGGCCCAGTGGGAGCTCTGGCTGGCTGCGTGTACGGGCCAAGGAGGGAGTAAAGTTGAAGTAAAGAGCCAGGCGTGGTGGCAAATGCCTTCAATCCCAGCAGCACTCATTGGGCCTAGGTAGGAGGATCACTGTGAGTTGGAGGCCAGCCTGAGTCTACATAGTGAATTACAGGTCAGCCTGAGCTAGAGAGAGAGCCTACCTCAGAAACAAACAAACAAAAACAAAACAAAACAAAATAAAAAACACTGCAAAAAAAAAAAAAAAAAAAAGCTAAGGAAGGGGGAAAACATTTACTCCGCAATGATTATCAGAAACCTAGATGGTACCATTTTTGTGCTCAGGAGGAGAGAGATATGGGTGAAAACAGCTTTCAATCATGTTGACACCAGTGTGGAAGATAGGGTTAGTTTTGGGCCAAGTCCCATTGCTTGGACAGAACTAACTGCAATCACGGCACAGAAAGATTGTGAGCTCAGAAGAAAGCCATTCTGTGGTTGATTATCGATGCCTGACAGGAGCACAGTGTGCAGGCAGAGCATCGCCATGCATTTTTAATTTTATTTATTTATTTATCTACAAGCAGAGAAAGACAGAGAGACAGAGAAGACAGACACAGAGAGAGAATGGGAATGACAGGGCCTGTAGCCACTGCAAACAGACTACAGATACATGCACCACTTTGTGCATCTGACTTTGCACGGGTCCTGGGGAATTGGGCCTAGGTTGTTAGGCTTAGCAGGCAAGTGCCTTAACTGCTGAGCCATCTCTCCAGCCCAGCACCCTGCATTTTTGACAAGGCTTGTCTAGCATTGCTGCTCTCCAACTCCAATGTGCATGCTAATGCGCATGAGGAGGGTGATTCAAAATACTCTGCGTGGCAGATACAGCAGGCGTGGGGTGGGAGTTGAGATCTCGTTTTTCTAGCAGGCGCCCAGATGTTGCCGTGTTACTGGTTCAACCAACACCTCTTAGCATATGTCAATAAAACCACCACATTTCCAGATTCATCCTTTACCTGCTCAGATGACTTTGTCAAAATCAGGGCTTCTTAAACTTTTTTGACTCATGGCCCTTTTTCAACCAGGAAATTTTTACACAACCTTGGGCATGTAGGTGAATAAAATAGGTCTAGAAATCAAAACACAGATAGGAAATCATAATCACTTATTTTAAAGCAATTCTTTCATATACATATATATATTTTTAAAGTTCATTTATTTACTTGAGAGGGAGAGGGGGAGAGAGAGAGAATGGGCACACCAGGGTCTCTAGCTACTGCAAGCAAACTCCAGACGCATGGGCCACCTTGTGCATCTGGCTTTACATGCATAGTGGGGAATCAAACCTGGGTACTTTGGCTTTGCAGACAAGCACCTTAACTGCTAAGCCATCCCTCCAGTCCAATTTTATTGTATATTAAAAGGAAAGCTAGGGCTGGAGGAATGGCTTAGTGGTTAAGGCGCTTGCCTGCAAGGCCAAAGGACCCAGGTTCAATTCCCCAGGACCCACGTTAGCCAGATGCACAAGGTGGCACATGGGTCTGGAGTTCGTTTTCAGTGGCTGGAGGCCCTGATGTGCCCATTCTCTCTCTCTCTCTCTCTCTCTCCCTCCCTCCCTCCCTCTTTCTCTGTCAAATAAATAAATAACTAAATATAAATTTTTAAAAACTGAAAGCCAATTTACATACTAGTGAGATGGTTGCTTTAAAAAATATTTTATTTATTTATTTAAGAGAGAGAGGGAGAAAATGGATGTGCCAGGGCCTCCAGCCACTGCAAACAAACTCCAGGTGTATATGCCACCATGCGCATCTGCCTAACATGTGTACTGAGAAATAAAACCTAGATCCTTAGGCTTCATAGGCAAGCACCTTAACCACTAAGCAATCTCTCCAGCCCACTTGCTTGATTTTATATAAAGAATGACATCTTAAAACAAAACAAAACAAAAAAAGTCAGGCGTGTTGGTGCACATCTTTAATCCCAGCACTCAGGAGGCTGAGGTAGGAGGATTGCTGTGAGTTTGAATTCCAGGTCAGTGTGGGCTAGAGGAAGACCCTACCTTGAAAACCCAAAGGGGGGTGAGGAAAGAATGACATCTTGTCAGAATATTGGACCTTGTAGAACTGTAGGACATAGAGCATCTTTGACATTTTTCAGAGTTGATGGACATTTTGACTGTAGAATTGTCACTGCTGAAAACACCGCTTTTCATAAATGCGTAGTCCAGTACAGCAGTATACACTGAGGCACATTTCAGAAATTGTTGGAAAGTCTACTGGAACTCCGAGCCAAAATTCACATAATATATATTATTTTTTCATGAGATTCGAGTCAGCAGCTCAGATAGCAATTTTAAAAATCAGGCATTTTAACACAGTGAGATCAAAAGATAAACCAATTTGACACTTACACACTGAAGGATGGCATGAAGGGAAGGCACCAGAAGTCCTTGTCCTCTGTAATTAAACCACTGTGCTTCTACAAGAGCAGAAAACAGTGCAGAGGAAAACCATGACCCTTCATCGCCTTCAGCAGCCTCAAATCCAGGGCGCGGCGGTGCAGGTTTCATGGCTGGGAGGCATGCACGCTGCAAAGTGACCACACTCTGCATTTGGAAGCAAGGCTGCGGTGACGCTGTGAGATGCCACACAGTCCAGCCGTGCCTGGTTCATTACATTTAATGTTGCATTAATCTTTGGTGACTGTGCATTCAGAAACTTTTACTGCGCCAAGTGTTTCCTGATCCCTGCATTCAGTGATGTGACCCTATGGTGGGTGTGGCCCACAGTTTAAGAAGCTGTGGTCTAAATCACAGGGGCGGAGAAGGAGAGATTCCAGACGCCGTGATTCTTGAGTCCAGCGTCTGAACTGCCCCCCCACCCCCCACCCCCACCCCGTGTCGAAGATGGTGGTCCAGGCAGCTCTCATTTTGGGCAGGGGGCTTCCACTCCCGGGCCTGGGGCACACAGAGGCTCCCTGGAGGCTGCAGCTCTTCTCAGAGCCTCACCCAGAAGTTCAGAAGTTTCTCTCCCAGTCAACCTCAAGGCTCCCGCGTGTCTCTAGGGGAGCCTCCTAAGCGCCCAAAGACGCATTCCTGGGTGAGCGTTTGAGCAGCACCACCTCCTTCCTGGCTGAACAGAGAAGACTTCAAAGGTCTCCTTTTTTTTGTGGTCTTTTAGTACCTCTGGCCTTGGCCAGAAACCATCAACCCAGAGGCTTATGAAAGTGAAAAGAAAGGAAACCATCCTTCACCACCTCTGCCAGTCCCACCCAAACAAAGGGTTCTGCCTGAACCAAGCTTGGGCGCCAAGGAGACCATCCAGATCTAACTGCCCACTGGTTCACTGCCCCGTTTCAACCCTGTTCTTCCAACAGCGGCAGAGACTGGAAAGCACCAGGTACGTAGGTGATGTGGCTGTTGAATCCAAGAGCATCTCCTAGCTGTGAAGTGAGGAGAATGACACAGCGACACAGAGGTCTGCCTGCAGTGACAAGACCGGGCTTCCTGAGCCTCGATGCAGACAGACAGAAGACAGGCAAGTCACATTTCTGATTGGAGACCCTGCCTCACCACAAAGTACCAACTCCCGTCCTCTCCTGCTCGGCGCCCTTGTCAGCTGCTCCACCCACATTTCTGTCCCCCCTAACCGCATTCTCACCCCTGGGCCTTCACACCTGCTATTCCCCATGTGGAAGGGCCTTTCACAAATCTTCACATAGCCGCTAAAGGAATGACTGGACTGTTTTACATGAGAACATCATTGTATTACTAACACTCTTAGAGGGTCATTATCAAAACAAAACAAAGGCGACCTTTCACGTGTTTCCCAGCACCGTGAAGTACACCAACATCTTTAGATCAACGATTTCCCAGTGTCATGATCAGTTCCTGAGGTACCTGCATAAGAACGATTCACAGAAATTCCTGGGTCCCTCCAGACCCTTGTTTACTGGATGCACGAAGCTACATACGGAGGCCACGGTTTTAGATCACCATACTTACCATTATTATCACGTAGAAAATAGCTGCTTCAACTGTGCCTGACATGACCTCCGGAGACTGCTCCCAGTCTCCACTCCCTCCCAGCAGCTGCACTGGAGGGGGGGTGAGCCCGAGACAGCCTCTCCCCAGGCCATGTCCCACAGGGACGTTCTCAGGGAGTCAGTGGGAGTGTCTGCGCACGCCCACCAGCCCTGTGATGTGGTGCTCCGGGTCTCGGGGCGGGCCGGGGGGAACACATGTGAGGAATGAACACATGTGGAGTCCGTCCGTCAATCCCGGAGTGGTGTGCCGCCTGCTTTCCTAATTCCGGTTGCAGAGCAGTAGTCAGGATTTGGATTTGCAGCCTATCCTCGTCCTCTATCATCTGCCTCCCCTAGGTCCCTCGCTGTGAGAGAAATATTTGGACAAGCTTTTTCTCTTTCTCTTAGTTACCATTGCAACTTTTTTTTTTAAATAAAGAGGCAAAAACTTGAAAACTTAAAATATAAAATAAAAAGGTCAACTGGGTATGGTGGCGGCGCACACCTTTAAACCCAGCACTTGGGAGACAGAGGTAGGAGGATCGCTGTGAGTTCGAGGCCAGCCTGAGACTACATAGTGAATTCCAGGTCAGCCTGTTCTAGAGTGAGACCGTCCCTCAAAAAATAAAAATAAAAAAGAAGAAGAAGAAAAAGAAAAAGAGGGAAAGGATGTTTCAAAGGCACACTCCCAATGATGAACGTCTTCTTGGTAGGCCCCAACTCCCCACATAGGGCCACCTACCTGGGACCAAGCAAACATTCAACACAGGAGCCTCTGTGGGGCATGTCATTCCTTTGGGTGCCTATGGGAATTTTAAAGAGCCAGCCAGAATGCCTTGAATTCTCAATACATATTAGAAGAAGCATCGTCTAGGGCCATTTCCCTAATTTCTCTGAGGCTGTTTCTCAGCTAAACATGGGCTTCATTCTTCCTGATTCATGGGAGTGTGTCAAGGTATTGGGGAGACAGTACGTGTTCTGTAAAGCTTGTGCTGAGCTGGTGTCATGTGTCATGTGGTTTGCTTTCCTGCATGGGTGGGTGGATCACACACTTCCCAAGGCGCAGCCATGACTGCTGGGTGCTGACAAGATAAAGAGAAAGGATCCCCGAGATTGTGTCGGAATTCGCAGCATCTGAGACTCAGTGAACCACGGTACCCTAGGGATCTTTATGACGGACTGGAAGCTGCAGTGAACCCAGCCATGCACGGCCTCTGGCCACACTTTTCCTTCCAGGCCGACCACGGGGCCTCAATCCAGTCCGATTCTCACGATGCCAGAGTGAGACTGTTGATGGGAGGGTCAGTTCACACCGTGAACTTGTTCTCTTCTAACGGCCTGTCCTCAGCCCTCCAGCAATGATTTAATGCTCCCAGCGAGTCTCTGAGCGCAGGCCAAAAATAAAGTGGCAGGGAAACCAGACACAGCAGGACACCTTAGATTTCGGGAGCCAGACCGTTGGTCTGGCCTGCTTCAGTAGTTCCTTGGGTTTCTTCAGGGATAGCGGGCTGAGAAATGAAAGTTTCAGAGAGCGCCCCCCGGTGGCAGGACCATGAGAACCCTGCACGTGATTCATGTGGCGTGTGCACGTGACTGTGGGAGAGCGGCAGAGGCCAAAGCAGACAAACTTCTCCGCTGTCTTGGATGTGACATCCAAGGGGGATGGAGAAATCAGGCAGAAGAAAGACAAAAGATGAGATATAGCTCGCGTCACCTTCCCTGCCTGCTTTTTCTCTGGTTAGGAGCTCCAGGGAGACATCCGGCCAGGGTGTGTTTGTGTAAGGTGTGCGTTTGCATAAACCTAGGGGGGTACACATTGCACTGAGGACCATGCTGATGGGGTTCCCCAGCTGACCTGTTGGACGAGAAGTTGGAGGATGAGGAGGGAGGTGTCATGAAGTGATATACCTGGATATCACAAAGGTGCCAGGTGGAAAAGGGAGGCATAATACAAGAAAGGTGGTGCCCATGGGCCCTGCTAACCCACAGGTTCATTCCGCAAAACGACAAGAGTGACATCCGTCCCTCATCTGCTGGGAGGTGGCAGAGCACTAGACTCTGGGTGAGGTGTCCAGATGCACAGCTCACCTAAGGCCAGTGCATTCCACCGGGAAGTGCTAGGTGCACTGTATCCCACAGAGGTATACAACAATTTAATATTAATTAAAATTTGAAGAGCCGGGCGTGGTGGCGCACGCCTTGAATCCCAGCACTCAGGAGGCAGAGGTAGGAGGATCACTGTGAGTTCGAGGCCACCCTGAGACTAGACTACATAGTGAATTCCAGGTCAGTCTGGGCTAGAGTGAGACCCTATCTTGAAAAACCAAAAAAAAAAAAAAAAAAAAAAAAAAAAGATCCTTCTTGGGCTGGAGAGATATGGCTTAGCAGTTAAGTACTTGCCTGTGAAGCCTAAGGACCCCGGTTCAAGGCTCCATTCCCCAGGACCCACGTTAGCCAGATGCACAAGGGGGCACACACATCTGGAGTTCGTTTGCAGTGGCTGGAGGCCCTGGCGCGCCCATTCTCTCTCTCTCTCTCTCTCTCTCTCTTTCTCTCTCTCTGCCTCTTTCTCTGTCTGTCGCTCTCAAATAAATAAATAAAAGTAATTTAAAAATTAAATAAAAAAAATTTGAAAAGTATGTTGGAGATTGTGGTGGTTTGATTCAGGTGTCCCCCATAAACTTAGGTGTTCTGAACGCTAGGTTCCCAGCTGATGGAGATTTGGGAATTAACACATCCTGGAGGTGGTGTATTGTTGGGGGCGGCCTTATGGGTGTTACAGCCAGTTTCCCCATGCCAGTGTTTGGCACAGTCTCCTGCTACTGTTGTCCACCTGATGTTGGCCAGGAGGTGATGTCCACCCTCTGCTCTTGCCATCATTTTTCCTTGCCATCATGGAGCTACCCCTCGAGTCTGTAAGCCAAAATAAACCTTTTTTTCCCCATAGGCTGCTCTTGATCAGGTGTTTTCTGCCAGTAATGCAAACCTGACTGCAACAGAGATCATCCATTGTGTGCATGCATGACATTTTCACACAGTGCCCCGTGAATTTTCATAATTTAAACTTGAAAACAGATATTATAATCAATAAATCCCAACATTAGTAGCCCCACACAGGAAGAATTATTTTCTCTCTATATACAAAAGTTCAATGAGGGGATGAAGAGTTGGCTTAACTGTTAAGGCATTTGCCTGCAAAGCCTAAGTACCCAGGTTGATTCCCCAGTACCCATGTGAGCCAGATGCATAAGGTGGTACATGCATCTTGAGTTTGTTTGCAGTAGCTAGAGATCCTACTATGTCCATTCCTTCTCTCTCTCTCAAATAAATAAATAAATAAGTTTTAAAGCTCAATGAGTTACTCCTAGCAATTTTTATCCATCAGACCATATTCACCCATATCTCTGCTATGTCTTAGGCTCACCTCCCACCCTGAACTTACCCAACAGTAAGGAAAGGAACAGTTTAGAAGGCTCATGGATTTGTGAGAGCCTTGCCCTGGAAGGGGAGGCCATCAGCTCTGCTCACTTTCCATTGGGCAGAACTCATCACCTGTCTACTCATGCAAGGAAGTCTGGGAAATGTAGTCTGACCATGGTGGCAGGAAGAGAAGGAGAGAACTCACGCAGGCTCATTATTTCCCTTTCACAGACTGAGAGCAGAGGTTCCAAGATAGAATATGTTTTCACTAATGTCTCATAAATAGGCAGGAATTGTGAATAAAAGCTAGGTAATAGACTTTAAAATACTTAAATTAGTTGATTTATTGACAATTTTCATACATATTTTGATCACATTTGATACCCATTACCTTCTTGTGACCCTCCCCCAAGGAACCTTCTTTCCAACCAGCCCTTCTTCCACTTTTATGTCTTTTTTTTTTCTTATAACTCACTGAATTTGATTAGGTCGTTGTCACGAGCATGTGTGGGAGGTTATTGATCAGAGCTTCAACTTACCAGTGGCTACGCCCAAACTGACATATTGAAAGTCTTTTCTATTCGTGTCTTACTATGAACTTTCCAAGGAATATCTGTTCCTACCCTACATCCTCCCCCTCTCCCTGGCCCGCATCTTGAGTGTCGCTGTCATTCCCGTCATGAAGCAGAGAGCCTGGATTGAGACATGGAGGGGGCTCTTGTGCATTCGCACATTCTGCACACAGTGAGAGGGGTTTGTATTTCACACATCCTTGGATTCTTGAGCCATCAGCATGGTGCCTGACGTCAAGTGGAGAATGAAAGGTTTGTTTCAGGTTGAGATCATGGCACAAAGAGAATTATTTTGAGTACATGTTACCCAACTACATACATGTATCTTTCAAAACTCCTTTTGAAAAAATTTTTATTTGTTTATTTGTTTGTGAGCAGAGAGAGAAAGAGGTAGAAAAGAGACAGAGAATGGGTACACCAGGACCTCCAGCCACTGCAAAAGAACCCCAGATGCATCTGCCACTGATTACTGGGGAATCAAACCTGGGTCATTGGGCTTTGCAGGCAAGCACCTTAACTGCTGAGCCATCTCCCCAGCCCCCTAACTCTTGACTTTGTGTTAGGATTCTAGATCATAGTGCTCTTTAAAGGACCCCAGTCTTCTGCATCATTCAGAGTTAAGTTTAGTTGGGAATGACAGGACATGAAGCTAACAGCAGTTGACATAAACCAGACGTGTCCTTTCCCTCTCACATAACCATCTGTAAGGAATACGTTCAGAGCTACTTGGAAACTTCTGAGTCTTGATGTCTCCAGAGGCCCAGACTCCTTCCAGCCTGTTGCTCTGCCGGCCTCAGGATGTGGTCCATGCTTACTAATCCAAGATGGCTGCCTGCACTGCCTCTGTCGTATTCACACTCCAACCAGAAAGATGGACAAAGGAACAAACATCCTCACCACAAGTGAGGCTCTGGGCTGGCTATCTTTCAAAGAAGGTTTTTTTCTTTTTAAATTAATTAATGAATTTATCAATTTGACAGCCACTGCAAAGGAACTCCATATGCATGTGCCCCCTTGTGCATCTGGCTAACATGGGTCCTGGGGAATCGAACCTGGGTCCTTTGGCATTGCAGGCCAATGCCTTAACCTCTAAGCCATCCCTGCAGCCCTCAAAGAAGGTTTTTATAGCTCTTTCTAGCATCCTGACAGCTAGTCAACAATGAGGCTTTGAGCTCAGTTACAGCCCAATCCTGTGAAATCTTCAACAATGGGGTCTTGCCATCTAGTTCTGATGGGCACAAGAGCCTTTGGCCAAGAGTAGCCTTTGCACAAGAGTCTGTAATGTTTTGGGGACATCAGGGATCTCCCTAGCCAATTATTCATTGAAAGGTATCCCATCCCTGGCACTGAACATTTTCTAATGACAATCTATGGCTTTTGGGCACAACATTATCCACCTCCACATGATACTTCCCCCCAAACTCTCTCTTTTATTAACCTATATTATTAGCTAGAAAAGGAATATGTTTCCACATGACTTATTCATAAATCTTAAATTATGATTAACCTTCTTCCCACCCCTCCTCACCTCCATCCTCTCCTCTGGCCCCACTTAGACCATTTCACCCCCAGTACTCTGCCCCTCTACCTACATATCTACTCCTACTTCCCCTTAAGTCCTTCCACTCTCTTCCTTCCCACTTAGCCCCTTTCTAGCTTCCTGGCCTCTGATACTGACTTTTACCTCAACTCACATACAAATCTAAACACTTGAAGCCACTATCCACATATGAGAGAGAACATGTGGCATATGACGTTTTTGAACCTGGGTTACCTCATTTAGTACAATCTTTTCCAGACCCATCCCTTTCCCTGAAAATTTCACAATTGCATTTTTTTCCTTACACCTTAATCAAACTGCATTATAATAAAGATATCACATCTTCATTATCCATTCGTCAGTTGAAGGACATCTAGGCTGGTTCCATTTCCAACACCTTGGATCTGGATGTGAGGTTACTAGTGAAGACCATTGCTGTCTGTGTGTGCATTTCCTGTGGTCTTCCTATCTCTGTGTTCCAAAGGACACTGTGGCAGGCTTCACCGTATGGTGGAGTCTAGATCTCATGTGTCAGCGTATTTTCCCTCTGTTCTAAATCTTCCCAGGGAAGTAGATCAGTCTGGGGCCTTATCATGAGGGCATAGCACCATGAAAACTCACTCATGCCCCATGCCCAAGCCTAGAACTCCCTGAGCATGAGCTAGGTTATAGATTAGTTTGCTTTTTTTTTTTTTTTTTTTTTTTTTTGAGGTAGGGTCTTACTCTAGCCCACACTGACCTGGAATTCACTACGGAGTCTTAGGCTGGCCTCAAATTCACAGCGATCCTCCTACTTCTGCCTCCCAAGTACTAGGATCAAAGGCATTTACCATCACACCTGGCAGAGAAAGAGAGAGAGACAGAGAGAGAATGAGTGCATCAGGGCCTCCAGCCACTGCAAATGGACTCCAGATGCATGCACCACTTTGTGAATCTGGCTTTACACAGGTACTAGGGAATCAAACTTGAATCATTAGGCTTTCCAGGCAAGCGCCTTAACTGCTGAGTCATCTCTCCAGTCCTATTTTTTTAAAAAAATTTATATTATTTATTTATTTATTTATTTATTTATTTATTTGATTGATTGAGAAAGCAGGAGAGAGGGGGAGAGAGAATGGGCATGCCAGGGCCTCCAGCTACTGCAAAAAAAATTCCAGACACGTTGCTCAATGTGCATCTGGCTAACATGGGTCCACTCTCTCTCTCTCCATCTCTCTCTTCCCCTCTTTCTCTGTCAAATAAAAAATAAAATCTTAAAAAAAGGATAGAGATGCAGCAGGTGGCCCATCCCTCTCAAGCTCATGAAGCCCCTTCAACAGAGACCCACGTAGGGGTGTGCAAGCCATATCTCTCAATGGGAGCCACTCATTTAACCCCAACTTTTGGTTCATTCTGCTCCCCCTCGTCTCTCATTTCTCTCTCTCCTTTCATCCTCTTCTTAAACTTGAATGTTTGATTTTTTTTTTGCACTTTTTGAAATCTCACTTTATTTATTGTTCTTGTTCCTATTATTTTTAATAGTCTTATTAAACTCTTGCCAAGACAATAAAGAATTAATTGTCCCTTATAATTGTGTATTTCCACGTCTTCTGCCCCTCAGAGACATTCAAGTTCTCTGAATTCCATGACCGAGTCGAGTCTTCACTTGCAGACCCTCAGCACCACGTCCCAGCCTTGGCACACTTTCAGTTTCAGTCCACAGGGAAGAGAGAATGCAGTGCCACCGTCGCCTCCCCCCCAGAGCCAGCCAGAGCACTGGCCTTCCCGCCCCCAGCGGAACAGTCAGTGGCCTGTTGGGAAACCTTGGGTTTCCTCTGATCTCCGTGGGTGATCCTGGGGATAATGAAGTCAAGCTGGACCAGGAGCCTCTAGACCCATGGTCCCATGTGACATTGGAAGCATTGCCCACCATGCACAGCTGCCACTGCGTTATGGAAACCGAGTTTCCAGAACATCACCTCATGACATGTCCTGCCTTCCCTCTGAGGGGACAATGTCAGGTGAGCCTCTCTCACGCACATGGTGGACAGAATGAGTGGGATGTCTCACAGTCACTTGTGCCTGGTGTCATTTCATCCACCCTTTGCTTGCGTGTGTGCGTCCACACTGTGTGCGTGTGCGTGCGAGGCCACAGAACCTTCATGTGTCGTTCCTCAGTTAGATTTTCTTTTTCTTTTGAATTTTTAAAAATTCATTTATTTATTTGTCTTTGTTTGAGACTGAGAGAAAGGAACAGAGAGAGAGAACGTGTGTGTGTGTGTGTGTGTGAGAGAGAGAGAGAGAGAAAACAGACATACCAGGGCCTCTAGCCACTACAAATGAACTCCAAACACATGCAAGTGCCTTAACAACTAAGCCATCTCTCCAGCCCTCAGTTAGTTATTCTTTCTTTCATTCCATTCATTCATTTCTCTACCTTTGGTGTGTGTGTGTGTGTGTGTGTGTGTGTGTGTGTGTGTGTGTGCCCATGTGTACACATGGGTGTGGATGTAGGTGCATGTGTGCCATAAAGAGGTCAGAGGACACCTTTGGATGTCAGACCTCACCTCCACCTTGTCTGAGGCAGGGTCTCTTTTCATCCACCGCCTCAGTCAGCAGGCTAGCTGGCCTGTAAGCTTCTGGGGGCTTCTCCTGTCTCGGCCTCCCTTCTTGCAGTAAGCATGCTGGGATGACAGCTCTCTGCTATCGATTGTGACTTGATGTGGAGTCTGGGGATCTGAACTCAGCTCCTCATCCTTGTGCAGCAAGGGTTTTATTCGCTGAGCCATCTCCCCAGCCCACCATCCCCCCCTTTTTTGTGAAACAAGGTCTCTCACATAGCTGGAATTTGCCAAGCATGCTAGATTGGCTGTTGAGTGAGCCCCAGGCACTTACCTGTCACAGCACCCCAAGTGCTGGTTCCACCACCACCCTGGGCTTTTGTATTTTCACACAGGTTCTGGGGATTGAACTCAGGTCCCCATGCTTGGGAGACAAATGCTTTCCTGACTGAGCCATCTCCCCAGCCCTCAGTCCATCTGTTACCTGCATATGCATCAACCCTCACAATAACCTCTTAATCTGGAATAGTATGTGACCTGCATGTTACAGGGGACAAGACAGACGAAGGAGTGGGTCCGATGTGTTTTCTCCAGGTCACGCAGTGATAAAGCTGGGCTCAGATGCCAGCGCTGTAGCTCCCAGAGCCCAGGCCTCAGACTGCTCTTGAGATGGGGACAACCAAAGTGCCAGCTCCCGGGCCTGGAGAACACCCTCCTCCTCCACGTCAGCATGCTTCCGGGCACTGGCGAAGTGACCTTATGGAAACACAGCGAGCCCCAGTCAGGGACTTCCACGGATGGCCACAGTCACATTGTTTCAAAATCACACAAGCTGCACGGTGATATTGAGTCAAAATTACACAAGCTACCAAGTTGTTTGTCAGCCCGTGGTTTTGAGTCAGGCACAGCTGGCTTCTGCGGGGTGAGGCTGCATCTTCAAAGCTCTCTGTCCATCTTCTTCCAGCCAGCGTCACCAAGTGCCCCACCCTGTTGTTGGATGGGCTATCAGAAGACATGGTCCGAAGCAGCTTATGGGCTGGGCCTCCACAGCTGGCAGCTAAGCTGGTAGAAGACCAGGTCCAGGCATCTGGACTTGGGGCCAGGAAAGGAGTCAGCTTATCTCTCAGGTCTGAATCTGCAATAGGTGACTTTGGCGGCTACGCATCTCTGAGCGCCGTACGACTTGGGGGATAGATGGCCTTGAAATCAAGCAGCAGAGAAGAGAACATAAGTCACATCTTTTTGTTCTGTTTTGTTTCATCTAGCCCAGGCTGACCTGGAACTCACTCTGTAGTCTCCAGGTTCGGCCTTGAATTCACAGCAATCCTCCTTCCTCTGCCTCCCGAGTGCTGGGATTCAAGACGTGTGTTACCATGCCTGACTATAAATCACATTTTTATAGCTGCCCGCTCTTACTCCTTCCCTCAAAACCCATCCCTATGTCCTTGTCTGTGGGGGGTGGTCACCATAGCACTCTGTTTTGACCTTGACCTAGCTGATGGATTTCAGCATTTCTAATCCAAAAACTCCTATCTCTGTTCCCTCCACTTGCACTTAGGGCATCATTTTTTTTTTAGCATTGGCTACTTTTTAAAAAATATATTGTATTTATTTGTTTATTTGAGAGAGAGAGAGTGGGCACACCAGGGCATCTAGCTGCTGTAAACGAACTTCAGACACATGTGCCCCCTTGTGCATCTGGCTCACACGGGTCCTGGAGAATCGAACTGGGATCCTTTGGCTTTGCAGGCAAATGCCTTAATCACAAGCCATCTCTCCAGCCCACCATTGGCTACTTTGAAAATCTGTCTCCCCTTCATAATTTACAGAACATTCTTGGTATATCATAATAGTAAATATGTCAGTGAATACATGAAAGGGAAATGTCATACCTAAGATCACATTGAGAAAATTCTTTCATGTATTTTAGTCTCAGTTTCCCCAACTGGAAATGGCAAAACAGAAGATCAGCTTGCCAAGGTGTCTGGGAGAGTTACGAACAGCAAGGTGCCATACCCATGGATGGCTGTCCTTGGATGCCAGTCCTACCAGCTGGCAGTGGCATCGGCACCCATAATTCTGGCATCTCTCATGAGAAGCATTTGATCTCTGCTTCAAGTAGTGTCACCTTTCTATGTCCTGACTCACACCCCAGCAGGGTGAAACTGCAGGAAAGAAAGTCATCTGGAATTAGCTTTACTCCTAAGGCTCCTGAATTAGAACCCATTTTGAGTTACGGTCTCTGTGTCTTTTAGCAGAGCAGCTGTGCTGGGGCTTAAATGGGAACACATATCAGCCTTCCGAATGAAGGAATTTCTCCACTGGGTCTGCTAAGATGTCCTTTGTATGTCTTTTCCCATCGTTTGCTTAGGATGTATCCCAGACCCTCGGTACCCCTGACCAAATATTAAGCATCAACTCATGGGAATGAGAAGAGGTACCGAGAAGCATTAATGGTGAGGTTTCCAGGGTGCATAACAAATAAATAGAGTTCCTCTCTTCCCATCCCTCATGCCCTACGCTGAGACGGCCCAGTGTTGATTTCTCAGCTGTGCCAGCAGGTCTGGGAGAGAACACCCCAGAGGAAAATGGATCAGGGTGGTGTAACATATCACCGGAGGAAGTTTAGGGCCCATCCATCACTCAAAGAATAACATGTCCCCAACCTCTGTCCTTTGGATGTCCCCTGTGTGAGCCCCATCACCTCATTTCACAAGAACCTTAATCCAACTGTGCAAATTCAAGAAGATCCCAGGGCTCGTAAAAGACGGGCACCAAGTAGCCTGTGAAAATAATTCAAGCATTTGGGATATTTGTGCTGAAAACAGCAGAGGTGGATTTACAAAATGAACCATGCTGTGTGGGGAATCACGAGTATGTAAGATGCCAAGGGACTCATGGTGAGTATGCACACGACTTTTATTCCTTTCCTCTTTCGTGTTCCTGTGTGTGTGTGTGTGTGTGTGTGTTTTCAGGCAGGGTCTCGTCATGTAGCCCCATGTGGCCTGGGATTGGCACTGTAGTCCAGATAAGCTTCTAATTCACAGTGATCCTCCTGCTTCTGCCTTCCGAGTGCTGGCACTCCAGGCATGCCACCATTGTGTCCCCAAACCATCTTGTCCTTGCTCTGTCTGTTTGACTCTCGTAGGTGAGCTGGAGCCTAGAACATGGTGCGTGGGAAACACTGGACTGGAGTGAGCTTGCAGCCCCTTATCTCACCATGGCTTACTTCTCTTGCTGAGACTCGGGTGGATCTGGGAAATAAGACGATTGAACTGTAAGAAGGAGAAAGTGTATTTGGCTCTCAGCTCGTAACCACCTACTATCCAAACCCCAGCAGGTATCATGAATCTATTCTTTAAAAAAAAAAAAAACTTATTTATTTATTTATTTTCAAGAAGAGAGAGAGAATGAGAGAGAGAGAAAATGGGCATGCTAGGGCCTCTTGCCACTGCAAACAAACTCCAGATACATGCACCACTTTGTGCATTTGGCTTCATGTGAGGAATCGAACCTGGGCAGTCAGGCTTTGCTAGCAAGCACTTTTATCCACTGAGTTATCTCTTCAGACCATGAATCCATTCTTTATATCCTTTCCTGTTGAGCCTATATGATTTGTCTGAGCCCAAATAGCCACTCCCAACCTGCGAAAGACAGACTTTGTGAAGAAAAATAACTTGCGTCAAATCACCCATCCCATAAAACTTTCAAGAGGAGATGTAATTAGGTGCCCAGAAGAACCAAACAAGAACAACTTTAAGGAGTCCAGAAGACAATTCTGGAATCTCAACAACATCCACATTAAATCCAGAAGTCAAGGGAGTCAGATTTCTCTACAGACCCTAACTGGATCCTCCTCACCCCATGGTGACTTATTTCTCCTTCCACGGGCTGATGAAGGCATCTGCCTGCTCCTCAGAAGTCCCCAGAAGGAGAACATCGGATTGTGGCCACATCTGGGAAGGGGTTTTGCACATGTCGTGAGATTGGCAAAGCCCTCTTGGACCCGGCTCAACTTTCAAGGCTGATATATGGCAGACCCAGCACTACCCTAGAGCAAATCTACTTTGGTTGAGGAGAATCTTTGTTCCAAATTGAGAATAAAAGGAGAGCCTGACTCGAGGTCCCACGCCCATGCAGATGTTACTGGCCTCAGGACATCTCCATCTTAGGTTTCAGTTCCTCCTCCACCAACTCCAGAGTTACAGAGGATGGAACTAGAGGCCTCACAGAACGAGGGGGCCCAGCACTCCACTTTAAAGATGGTTCATGAGACATCCCAGCATTCAAGAGTCCACGGCGCCAAAGCCTCTATGATTCGGGCATAGGCTTTCCAAAGCACAGATGTTGCCACAAAGTTCATGGCTGTGACAGGAGCAAATTTGTGGTTGGAGTGTGTGTATGGGGGGATGTTTTGCATCTAACTTGCTTCTTCTTTTACCTAATGCACATAGAAGTCTGAGTGATGCCACCTGAGATGCTGCACTTAGCGCGGCGCCTGGAAGGTAGAGAGACCACGGTGATGGGAACTACTGAGCCGGTAATTACTGTAGCATCTTAAATAGGCTCCCTTCCTCTGACTCCATCTCCCTTCCCCTCTAAGCAAGAGTGAGGATGACAGCGATGATGATGAAGAGGACGGCAGTGAAGGGTGGTAATGGCTTTCCCATCACCCAGTACCCACTGCATGCCAGTAAATGTTTGCCTCTGCCAATTGATGCTGTACTTTCAATGGTTGTAACTGTCGTCAAACCAACTTTCCAAGCAGCAGAACACGATGCTCAGAGAGGTTAAGTTCACTTGCCAAAGTCTTATAGCTACAAAGCGCAGGAGCCAGGATGTCAATGCCTGTCTGAATTGCATTGCTACCCTGTCTCTCACCCATTGGTGTAATTATTACTTCTTTTAAAAAAAAATTTAATCCACTTACCTATTTATTTAAGAGAGGGAGAGAAAGATAGAGAGATGGACAGAGGCAGCTAGAGAGAGAATGGGTGCTCCAGGGCCTCCTAGCCACTGCAGACGAACTCCAGACGCATGTGCCACCTTGTGCATCTGGCTTTATGTGGGCCCTGGGGAATCAAACCTGGGTCCTATGGCTTCACAGATAAGTGCCTTAACCACTAAGCCATCTCTCCAGCCTCATAATTATTACTTCCTGACACTGTTAGGCATATAGTTACCAGTTAGAGGACACAGCAGGAAACAAAACAAAGAGAGCCCTTATTTGTATGAAATTTATATTTTAGTCAAAGAAGACAAATAAAAGGTAGAAAAACATCTAGATGTCTTCAAGAGTAATAAAAACTAAAGTTTAGGGCTGGGGAGATGGCTTAGTGGTTAAGGCATTTGCCTGTGAAGCCAAAGGACCCAGGTTCAACTCCCCAGGACCCATGTAAGCCAGATGACTAAGAGGCACATGTGTCTGGAGTTTGCTTGCAGTGGCTAGAGGCCCTGGCATGCCCATGCTCTCTGTCTCTCTTCTCTCTCTCTCTCTCTCCCTCCCTCCTTGCAACAAATAAACAAAATTAAAAAAAAAACTAAAATTTAAAGACTAGCATTATGCTGCAGTATATTATAGAGTCATGGGAAGGGAAAAGAACTAAAATCAAACAAGAAAGCTAAGTCCTACCCCCGGGTCCCCTTGGCCTGGAGAGGTTCAAAGCTCTCCATGTATTATGAAGACGTGAGCCCGACGCGCAGCACTGTGAGGTTGGTGCTAGAGAAGGCCGATCTGAGAGCCTCCTAGACGTGGCTAGCGACGCGGGTCTCCCACTGTCGCGGACAATTCTCCTGAGCTGCCCGCTTCATCCGTTTGAGCTTCTGTCTTCTCACCTGTCCTATGGAGACCAGACTCTTATCAGACTCATGTGGAGAGGCAGTCTGCGCTTGTCAGACATGCTACTTGTCTAGGCCCTACTACAGGGTGCGTCCTGATAAGAGGGCAGGCGTTATTCATGATTACTTTATTGTTCATTACTATTTCGTCTTTGGGGCAGGGTCTCACTACGTAGCCAAGGCTGGCCTTGAACTCCTGATCTTCCCGCCCTCAGATTTGCAAGCACTGGGTTTACAGGTGTGCACCATCATGCCTGGCCAGTTGTTGATTGCCAGCATCAGAGCATTACATGGAAGGAAAGAACACTTCACTGGAAGCGGCTACTGCCGGTTCCCAGCTTGAGCCCCGGTCACACTACATGCTACTTCATCTTGGGCAGGTCATTTCCCCAATCCGGCTCTGGGTACCCTAGTTTGCTTCTCGTCCCAGATGCCCGGGTCCCCTTGCAGCTAAAGGAAGCATCAATGCCAGAAAAGACTAAATGACCCTAACAAGCCACTCCTTTCCCGGTCGACTCAGAGTCCAGTAACAAACCCAGCACCTGAAGGCTGCCCATTGGCACACACACAGCTTCCATGTGGGAATGACGGAGTGAAAACAAAGCCTCCCCCAACCCACGGGTCATCCCCCCCCCCACTCCCATTCTACAAAGCCAGCAGCTGACTGTAACGAGGCCTAAGGATGGTGGGAGTTAGTGTCCAGAGCAAAATCTGCACCATTCCACGGTGATAACGCCCCGGGATGGAAGAGCCAGCTCCTTGATGGAGAAGGGGTGCTTGCAGGTTGGGGTGACCTTCCTAGCAATGTGTTTATTTCACAACCTGAGTGTGGTAGTTTGACTCAGGTGTCCCCCATAAACCTAGGTGTTCTGAATGCTAAGCTCCCAGCTGATGGAGACTTGGGAATTAACACCTTCTGGAGGCGGTGTATTGTTGGGGGCGGGCTTATGGGTGTTATAGCCAGTTTCCCCATGCCAGTGTTTGGCGCACTCTCCTGTTGCTATTATCTGCCTTATATTGTCCAGGGGGTGATGTCCACCCTCTGCTCATGCCATCGTTTTCCCCTGCCATCATGGAGCTTCCCCTCGAGTCTGTAAGCCAAAATAAACCTCTTTTTCCCACAAGCTGCTCTTAGTTGGGTGATTTCTACAAGCAACACGAACCTGACTGCAACACTGAGGAAACAAATTCGTAGAGAAAAAGGGAGAGAAGAAAAGGAGAAGGAAATGAAAGAAAGGAAGGTTATTTGAGAGCAAATGCATCTTCTCTGTCTGCCAAAATTTCATGAAACTGTAACTACAGAAGATCATGTAAACACATTGAGGGGGAACAAAAGGTATGCAGACTCAGAAAGGTCCCGGACAGGTAGGCAGACAAAGAAACGGGCCCTTTCTCTGTCTTACTACATAGGCTCATTCATCGATATTGAATCCACTTGGTACAAAATAAATGCCCAAGAAATATCTGTAAAATGAACACATGACAAGTAGAACCAGTGTGGGTATTAGTGGAGTTGCCCCAGACTGATGGATTGTGGGAAAGAAGGCGACCCAAGAAAGCATCCCCTTCCCAAAGATGCCCCTGGCGGTGCTATGTGGGGAGATGGGTTAGTCACAGGAGAGTGGGCCATGATCCAGTCAATTTCCCTGAAACTTTAGTGACTCAGTGTCCTAAAGGCCGACTTCTGACTCATGGCATATGGAGCCCAGGACCCATACACTGTACTGCTGGTGGCACTGGGAATGATGAGCTGTGGGACAAAAAGGGAGAACAGTCCAGATTTTAAAATGGGCCAACATAGTTTGAGGTAGAGAACACTATCTTAAGTGAACTGTGTCAGCCGCAGAAAGACACAAGCCGTGTTCTCACTCACACGTTGAAATTTAAAATGCCAGTGTCATAGGAGAAAAGAGTAGACCTGAGATCACTCGAGGAAAGGAAACCAAAAAGAGGGCACAGAGAGGTTCCAAAGTACAGTTAGTGGGGAGGGAAGGTTTACAACAGAGTGGAGTGACTATAGTTTACCACAATTTGTTAGCTATTTGATAAATCACCAGAAGAAAGCAGTGTGATGTTTCCCAACACAAAAGAAATGCTAAATGCCTAAGGAATGCAAGGTTACTCACCCTGACTGGACCATTAGCTAAAGCAGATGTATTTATTTAATATACTGGATCCTGTAAAATAGTCTATGTGTCAAAAGTAACTAAGGTGGGTGTAGTGACACACACCTATAATTCCAGCATTCGGGAAGCTGGGGCACAAGGATCACGAATTCCAGCTTTAGCAACATAGTGAGATCAACCTGGGCTGCATGAGGTCCTGGTTCAGCAAATCAGATAGATAAATAGGGAGGTAGACAGATAAATTAGATGGATAGAAGATAGATAGATTATAAATACATGATAGATAAATGACAGAAAAATAGATGATAGATAGATAGATGATGGGTCAATGATGTCAATAGGTAGATGATTGATAGAGATAGATAGATAGATAGATAGATAGATAGATAGATAGATAGATAGATAGATAGATAGATAGGTGAATGAGGGTTGGAATAAACAATTTCCCAAAGAAAACACCCAGGCATAGGAGAGATGCTCACCATCACCAGCCATCAGGGAAATCCACAGCCAGGCATCATCTCACCTCTGTCAGGATGGCTATTATCCAAAAGATAGCACGTGTCTGCCCTGGCACAAGCCTTTAATCCCAAATCCTAGCATTTGGGAGGCAGAAGGAAGGAGGATTGCCATGTTTCAAGGTCACCCTGAAACCACAGAGTGAATTCCAGATTGGCCTGGGCAAGAGTGAGACTCTACCTCGAAAAACAAAACAAAAAAAGTAAAAGCTAGTAACTATTGATGATGGCTGAAGGGTTGTAGGAAACACAATCTTTTGGGGAGCACTTGTGGGAAGGACAAGTGGTGCAGTAACTTTGGGAAATAGCCTGGGTGAGCCTCCAAAGCAACCCCCATGATCCAGAGTCCTGCCTCCAAGCGTGGCTTATTAGAGGGAAGTGAAGCCGATGCTTTCACAAGGAGTGAGATCTGAGTCAGCCTCTATGTGCACATGAAGCCTATGCTTTTACAAGGAGTGAGATACCGCCTGATGACCCACCAGAGTCATCAAGTTCATAGAAGCAGGGAGGGAAACCATGGTTGCCAGGAGCTTCAGGGAGAAAGGTGGGATGGATTGGTCAAATGGGGTTAAGTTTCGCTGATGTAAGGTAACGTCCCAGCAGTCTTGTGTTTGGCCTAATGCCTGAAGTTAACACAACGGTGCTCTATTTTTTTTTTTAAGATTTATTTACTAGAGACAGAGAAGGAGAGAAAGAGTGAGAATGGGCGCGCCAGGGCCTCTAGCCACTGCAAATGAACTCCCAACTCATGAGCCATCATATACATCTGGCTTGCATGGGATCTGGAGAATGGAACCTGGGTCCTTAGGCTTCGCAGGCATGTGCCTTAACCGCTAAGCCATCTCTCCAGCACACGGTGTTCTATATTTTATGTGAAGCATTATTTAACCTTTGTCTCTTTTCTTTATTTGTGTGTATGTATATGTGTGTTTATATGTGAGTGCGTGCGTGCGTGCGTGCGTGTGTGTGTGTGTGTGTGTGTGTGTGGACATGTGCTTGCTCTGGTGTGTGTATATGGAGAACTAGCTCAGGCATTTTCCCTTAAAGTCTGATGCATGTGCCACTATGTGTCTGGCTTTATGTAGGTGCTGAGAAATTAAACTTGGGTCGGCAGGCTTGCACGCAAGTGCGTTTAACTACTGAGCCATCTCCTCAGACCCTGTGAAGTTTGTTTGTTTGTTTGTTTTCTTATCACAATGATGAAATTAACCAAGGAAGACAGGGAAGAAACTTTCTGTGGCAATGCTCATGTGGACCACTCATCTGTATGGATGGTTTTGTGAATGCATGCTTAGCTCCACACTTGGGTCCCAGACCTTAGACACACATGGCTCTGTGTGTCTCTGGCACACTCAACACATTGCTTTTGGAGAAGCTAAATGGACTGATGGATCATAAAGCAAGGAAGATGAAACTTCTTCTCACGGGTTCAGAGTTCCCCAGAATAAGGGGAGTCTCTGGGGCTCCCTTTTTTAAAAATACTTTTATTTTACTTATTTGAAAGCAGAGAAAGAGAGAGAAAATGGGTACGCCAAGGCCTATAGCCACTGCGAATGAACTCCAGATGCATGTGCCACTTTGTACATCTGGCTTTACATGGGTCCTGGGGAATTGAACCCAGGTCGTTAGGCTTTACAGGCCTCAAGCGCTGAGCCATCTCTCCAGCACTGGGGCTCCCACTTAAAAGCTTCAGAACACAATAAGGATATTTTCCTATACCCTCAAATTTTATCCAAGATGTGTGGGAAGGGGAGCCTCTGAGGAAAGCTCAGAAACTATCCGAAATCTGTTCCCACCATGGCCCACCAGCTTCCTCCAGACCAGGCGAGCACACCTTTTCTAGAAAGAAGCCTGTAGTTACTGGCTGATTGATTGGCTTTTTGAGACAGGAGCTTGCTAACTAGCCCAGGCTAGACCAGTACTCACTGTGTTGACCAGAATAGCCTCAAACAGGTGGCAATCCTCCTGCCTCGGTCTACTGCATGCACCTTGACACCTGGTCATTTATTCATCTGCTTGGTTTTTTTTTTTTTGAGAGTTTCCCATTGTAGCATAAGCTCATCTTGAACTCACTATATATCCAAGAAGGTTGGTCTCAAACTCACCATCATCCTGCCTCCTTAGCCTCCTGAGGGCTGAGATTTCTGGCGTGTGCCACCACCTCTGGCTAGAACCCGATTATACTTACCATACACATGAGGCAGTGCAAACTCTTCTGAGGGCATCCAAGTTCCAGAACATTATGCTCAGGAAAAAAAGAGAGAGAAAGAAAGAGAAAGAAAGAAAGACTCAAGAGGATAGAAGAGCACCCTACATGGTGGTTTAGATTTAGAAACTAAGGCTAAATAAACAAAGCTTGCCTCACCAATCAAAGCTGGTCTGAAGGAGAGCCGTGGGCTTCCCGTGGTACATGACAGATCATGATGACTCTGCCAGATTGCCCGTTCCCAGGGAATCACTCCAGTCTTATCAGTTATTCCTGCCCTTGACTTAGAAGAGCACGGGGAATCCCTCTCTTTGAATCTGTGTAGCCTTATGAGAGTACTGGACATGGGATCCAATCACTACTATAATAAAGCAAGTGCTATGGGAGCCTTGCGCAGAGTGACATCCTAGCAGCTTAAGTCAGTAGTTCTCAAAGTGTGGTGCACCCCCCCCCCCATAGTCACAAAGGCATCACCCAGGAAGAGGTTACAATTACAAGTTCCTAAGATCCTCCAGTGAGGGAGAAGCGGGGCCAGAACGTGGCTTCTCACTGTGTGTTCCCTTCTGTGACGAGCGTGACAGGTTCCTCACCTGGAGCCACACGACCACAGCATCCCCGGATGCCCCATCCAGATGAGGACAGCGTCCCATCCAGAGGATTCATTTGCGAGTTAAACTTGGAAAGGCACCAGTCCCGATCATCGCCTATGAATGTTTCTGCTCACAGGAATCCAGAGACTCCCCATTGCCTGGATTGGGGGATTTCAGCTTAGTGGCTTAGGGGTCTGGCTCAGATATTCGAATTAAAAAAAAAAATTCCCCCAGTTGATTCTACCATGCAGCAATATCTGAGAAGGCAGAGGAGGCAGTGTCTATTCTCAGTCCTGACCCCCCAAGCTTGGGCGTTAGCTGGGGAGAGACAGAGCTGGTTTTGGCGTTGCTACTGTTTCTATCTGTCTTTAGTCAGACAGGGAGGCCTACCCAAATCCAGGGCTGTCAATCCAGCCCCTGACAACAGCCTCAGATCCACAAGAAATGCTTCGGGCCTGGGTTCAGAGGGAGGGCAGGGCAAGGGCGAGGCTGTGTTACATAAAGCCTGCATTCTCCCAGCTGGGCGTTAATTAATTTCAAAGTAGGTTGAGTGATGGGAGGTGGGTGGGACTGCTTGTACAGTAGTGTGGGTAAAAAAATAAATAAATAAAACCTTTCAAAAGGTTCCCGCTTGCTGCCTGGAATATTCTCCACGGGCCCCATCCACCACGGCATCGCATCGCGATCAGGGAGGGGCAGGCCAGCCAGGGATCACTTCCCCTTCCCAGCGTCACACCTTCGCTGGCCTGTTGGACGCTGGGCACAGAAGACATCCTGGCTTCTCATGTGTGTGTGTGTGTGTGTGTGTGTGTGTGTGTGCAAAAGGAAGTTGTGGACCAGTCGTGCCCTAAGTGGAAGCATCCTGAGCAGGGCCAGAGGTTGGGGGGAGGGCAGTAAGGGAGAGTTAGGGTGAGGAAGGCAACAGTGAGAGGCAGACAGAGATGGGGGGGCTGCTGGAGGAAAGAAGGGTCCAGTTTGCGCAGGGTCAGCCCTCTTGTCTCCAGCACTAGCGCTGTTGCTGTGGTGTCCACGCTCCTCCTTGTCCTCCTCCTTCTCCTCTATCTGATCCTCATATCAACCCGTATGATTTTGACCCTTCCCCAACTGAATTGGCAATATTTCTTTTTTTAAAAAGATTTTATTTTTTATTTTATTTACTTATTAGAGACAGAGAGAGGGAGGGAGGGAGAGAGAATGGGCACATCAGGGCCTCTAGCTGCTGCAAAGAAACTCCAGATGCATGCTGCCATCTTGTGCATCTAGCTTTACGTGGGACCTGGAGAATCGATCCTTAGGCTTCACAGGCAAGTGTCTTAACCGCTAAGCCATGTCTCCAGCCCTGAGGTGGCAATATCTCAAGCTTCCGTCAGAGCTCCTAGGCACCCACAGGTCAGATGGCTCTGAGCACTCAGGAGCCAACATTGCCACCAACACAGGCAGCAGAGTGTACCCAAAGGTGGGTTCTCCAACAGTGCTTGTGGGCACAATTCCCCCTTCTCACTCCTCTAAATAACTCTTGCCTCCTTTATAGGTTTCTCTCTCTTTCCCTCTTTCACCTTCCGCTCTTCTTTTCTAAGCATTAGCCAAATGTGAAATGAGACACAGGTCAGGGGCTGGCTGGGACTGATCTAAAGGCTTCTGCCCTGCTGGCTAACTGGCATATTAGTGGGTAGTGCTTTGCAGGATGCTGGGGGAGAAAACTCATCCACAGCCTTATCCAACTGTGGATCAACCCTGCATGCTGCTCTACTGACCCGCCAGCCAAGAGATGCCCACCTGGGCAATGGTGGCATGACTGACATGGGGGTAACCAACTGCTGTCTGATTGGATCTGAGACTGGCTCCATGGGCAAGAACACTTGCCTGGCACTGAAAACCTAGTCAAAAGTCTACACTTGCAAAGATCATAGACCCTAGGAGGAAGCCACTACTGTTGGCTGATTAAATGGATACGCTGTTCCCATCAAAATGCCCTCTAAATATTTACATGACGCTTATCCCCACAGATTAGCGCGGCTCTCACCCTTGATCAAAGAACCTTCCTTTTGCACATGGCAGTGACTACTGGGAGAGACTCCCAACTTGCCAAACTGCTGAGAAACAGTGAAAGTTGAGAGCTCAGGATGAAATGAGACATCCATAAACATCCCCTCCAAGGCTCAGAAAACACTGGAGAAGAGCAGGTGGAAAGAATGCAGGAGCCAGGGGACAAGGAGAAGTGCTATGAGACACTGTCTTTGGGACATGGAACGACCACTACATTATGACCTCACATAGGGGCTGCCGCTGTCTCCACAAAATCAAGCTCATCAATATTTTGACATGGATGATGGAGGAGAGTGTAAAAGGAAAGAAACTGTCAAAATAGAAGAGGGCTTAGTTGGAGAGAAGAAGAGTTCAGTGGAGGCGGGTGGGTGAGGGGAGGACAAAGGAAGGTACTGCAATCAAATTACATGATCATATGGTATGAAAACTACCAATACAGAGTTTTGTTTTTTTTTTTTAAATAAATAACAAAGAAACCTGAGGGCTGGTGATACGCTCAGAGGGTAAAGTGTTTGCTCAAGGCAAGAATGAGGACCTGGATTCAGATCCCACTACCCATGTAAATGTCAAGCATGGCACATGTACTTGTTGATACCACCAGCGGCTAGCAGGTGGGCTCTCCTGTGTTGGATAAAGAATTAGGAGATGGAGCTGGGCATGGTGGCGCACACCTTTGGTCCCAGCGCTCGGGAGGCAGAGGTAGGAGGATCACTGTGAGTTCAAGGCCGCCCTGAGACTCCATAGTGAATTCTGGGTCAGCCCGGGCTAGAGTAAGATCCTACCTTGAAAAATCAAAGAGAGAGAGAGAGAGAGAGAGAGAGAGAGAGGGAATTAGGAGATAAGAAGGCAGATGTAGCGAGCAGAAGTGAGGTGAGAGGTTCTTGGATACAGGGAGGGGTCCTGACCCGGTTGCTGAGGACTATGGAAGGAGATGTGTTTTTATAGGACTGTCCCACGTGTCCTATCCCCTGTCCTGAGACTGCTCTTCAGAACTGCGAGTTTTGCTCATGTTCTGTTTCTGGGCTAGCAGTTCGATCCCTGGCCTTGGTTCATGTTCTGCTCACGGTCCAAGTTCCGCCTAGGACTATATCGGGAAGATCTGGACCCGGTGTTATCTCCAGGAAATGGCAACCATGCGGAACCCAGGCCCTGAAGTCATCCAGGAACAAGGAACCATGTAGGGGAGATCTGAGTCTGGGAGGGGTCCCTGGTATCAGCCTGCCCTCCCAGGGCACCTGCCATCCTGAAGCCTCCAAGACTCTGGGGCCCCTGGTCTCAACTGTAATCCCATCTTTGGGTGAGCAGAGATGGGAGATCCCCAGAGCAAGCTGGCTAGGTAGATTAGCCAAATCCATAAGCTCCGGGTTCCGTGAGAAATAGGTAAATAAGGTGGAGACACCTGATGTCAACTTTCAGCCTCCACACGCACACACACACGCACACACACACACACACACACAGGCATCTCTCCCACATAGACATGTATATACATATGCACATACATACAAGACACACACATACACATGCAAAGAGAGAGCGAGAGAAAGACAAAAAGCCAAGTGACAACCTTGTTTGGAGGCTACCTTCCCCAAGTGAATTCACCACATGGTGACGTTTTTCAGGAGAGACCCTCAGACAGCGATTGCTCAGAACAGACACGATGCCCTCAAATGCTGTTTTAAATGTGGCCCTTGAGAATGTCTGAGTGAACATTTATAGGAAACACGGAATTGCTGTGTTGAGAAGGTTCTGAAGCCCATTCTTAATGGGACAGGGCCCATGTGACCTCATCTTACATATTTGAGTAGACATTCGAATGTTGGATGGATGGATGGCGGAAGCGAGGGAGAATGGAAGAGAGAGAGGGTGCAAGGGAGGGAGGGTGGGAGGGAGGGAGGGAGGAAGGGGGAGGGAGGAAGGAAAAATTAGGTAGGTGTGTGAATAATAAGCCTATGAGCTTTGAGACCCACTGCTTGGACAAGAGGAAATGAATCACATTACTAAGGATCTCCCATGAACTTTTAGAATGTCAAACCAGATGGCTGTGGGCACACACTTCCCTCTTATTTTCACCCCATTTTGAAAGCCACAGTGTAGGCTTATTGTGAATGACACTGTGTGAATGAAACTGTATACAGTCTGCTAGAATCCATTTGCTACACAGGACGGGTCAGTCAAGTAAAAGAGGAAGAAATTGTTAACTGAAGGAATCTGAAAGAGACCTGAAAACCGGAGGGTACACAGGACCCTGAACTGCAACATTTGGCTACATATAGGTGATTGAGACAAAGGGGGGGACGTTGAATGGGATCTGAGTAGATGGTAACAATGCATCAGTGCTGATTTCCTAATGTTTACACTTTCTTTTTAAATTTAATATTATTTATGCTAGAGTGAGAGAAAGAGAAAGAGGCCGAGAGAGAGAGAGAGAGAAAGGAAGAATGGCCACACCAGGGCCTCCAGCCACTGCAAACATATTCTAGATGCATCTGGCATCTAGATGGGCACTGGGGAATTGAACCCAGGTGGTTAGGCTTTGCAGGCAAGCGCCTTAACTGCTGAGCCATCTCTCCAGCCCTGATGGTTATTTTGTAATGATTGATGGCAATTCTTTTGTTCTAAGAAGTAAACTTTTAAATAGCTGCATTGAGGTTAAAAACTCTTTTTATTGCGGTGTTATTGTGTGTGTGTGTGTGTGTGTGTGTGTGTGTGTTGGCATGAGCGTGCCACCGCACAGGTGTGGAAGTCACAGCATGACCTCTGCATCAGTCCTTGCCTGGTTTGCAGCAGGGACTCTTGTTGGCCACTCTGAGCAGGCCAGTTGGTTGCTAGCTAGGGTTTGTGGTCGCCTGTCTAGGTTCTAGCAATCTGAATTCAAGTGTTCCAACTTAAACAGCAAGCACTCTTACCCACTGAGAGAGCTCACCAGCGCTGTTTCAGTTATGTATTTGCTGGTTGTTTTTTGTTTGTTTGCTTTTGGCTTTTCGAGGTAGGGTCTCACTCTAGCTCAGGCTGACCTGGAATTCACTATGTAGTCTCAGGGTGCCCTCAAACTCACAGCAATCCCTCTGCCTCTGCCTCTGCCTCTGCCTCCCGAGCACTGGGACTAAAGGCGTGTGCCACCACACCCGGCACTTGCTGGTTGTTTTTAATGTTATTTGTTTTGTTTTGTTTTTGCATTCTCCCAAGTGCTGGGATTCCAAGGTGTGTGTGCCACCATACTTGGCTTGGAAAAAGAAAATCTTGCACACAAATATGAAAGTAGTTGTCCGCTAGTGCTCAAACCATGTAGACAGTATTTATCTCCAGTGGCCCCCGAGTTTCCTAATAAATACTATCTCCTACCACCAAGAATAGAAGCCAGACATGGTAGCACATGCTTGTAATTCCAGAACTCAAGAAGCTATGGCAGGAGATCATGAGTTCAAGGCCGGTCTGAACTACATAGTTAAGACTGAATGAAAAAAAAAAATCAAGCCAACCAAACAAAAGTGATAGAAAAATTGCATTCATCTCCTAACATCTAGTTAGATGACCTTTAGAAAAAGTCCCCAACCTTCCAAAACAGGCTCCAAAAGGAGAGGGGGCTTCTGGGATGGAGTTGAATTTTGTGACCAGTGAATAGCTATAGAGCATTATGAGGTGTTAGGTCTTAGGATATCATGACGTGTTACATCCTGGGTCAGTCAAGGAAATTTTATGACTTTTACCTTAATTCAGGCCCCTTTCCTAAAACAGTAGCCATGGTGGAGCACACCTGTCAGAGTCCTTGATTTCTCTGAAAGATGAACTCAACCAAAAATCCCCCAACAGAAGAGACACCCTCAACTCCTGGTTCTCAGGGCCAGGTTCACATAAGGAAGTTTTCGGGGTGAAACAAATAACTTGTACAGATGCCGGAAAACCGAAGACTTTCATTTGAGTAGGAGAGAGGGATTTATTAGACCGCTAGATTAAAATTCCTGTATTTAAGACATATTTCACAAACACTTAATGGGGTTTTCCCACCCGTTAAGAGCCAACCAAGGGCACAATGTTCTGTTTTAATAGGAGCAGCAGCTCCGTTTCATTTATAGACTGAACTGACAGAAATAAAAAAAAAAAAAAAAACTAGGTCAGTTCTCGCCAGAGAAAACATGACTTAATACAACTGTTCAGGCCACGGACAGAAATAAAGACCTGTCTGTACCCCGGGCGATTGCTTTTTCTTTTTTTACTATGTTTGAGAGGGGTGGTGATTTGGAGGGGAAACTCCTGTGGTTGATATCCAATGAAGTTAACACTTCAGGGGCAGGACCCCTATTACATGCAGACGTCACGGAGTTCAATTACAGCGCGGTCTACCCACACGTGAAAGTACACCAGGTCAAGTAGAAAAATCTTGCCCAGAAATCTCAACTTTCAGCTGAGACATATTGGCAAGTGCCATGGAGCAAAGGATTCTGGGATAGGACAGAGTCAGGAGGCACCATAAGAACTAGGTTTCCTTCCAAGGACAATGAACCATGCAAGGAAGGTAACCCCACAGAACCCCAAAATCCTGCCAATAAAGAAACCTCAAGCCAGGCTTGGTGACTCACACCTTTTTAATCGCAGCACTCAGGAGGCCAAGGTAGGAAGATCGCTGTGAGTTCGAGGCCAGCCTGAGGCTACATAGTGAATTCCAGGTCAGCCTGGGCTGGAAGTATGAAACAGTATAAGACAAACTGCCTTAAAACCTTAAAACATGTGAGGACCTACCTCTAGTACTATTTCCTAATGAAATAATTAAGCGATATTCCTAAAATTATGTGTTGAAGTACAAAGATACTTATTGTAGTGCCCCCTGTCAACCATAAACTATTGAAAATTCTCTAAAATATTTATTATATGGGAAATTAGATAAATAAGGAAGTAGCCGGGCATAGTGACACAGACCTGTCTTTCCAGCTACGGGAGTGGCCGAGGCAGGAGAATTACAAGCTAAAGGCCTGCCTGGGCTGCAGAGTGAGCTAAGGCCATCCAGGCCGACCTCACAAGACCCTGTCTCAAATTAAAATGTATATATATATATAATTTAAAAGGAATGGGGATATAGCTCAGTGGTAGAGTGTCTGCCTAGCATGCGCAGATCCCTAGGTTCAAACCTTTGTATGTACATGCATATATGCATGCATGCGTGCATGCATACATACATCATACATACATGCTTACATGCATATAGCATTTGAGAACAAAAAGTTGTAAGTGTGACATGAGAATATGTCCTCAACAGAGTAAGGTAAAATGCCAAGATATTAAGTGTGAAAATTCGGGCTGGAGAGATGGCTCAGCGTTTAAGGCATTTGCCTGTAAAACCTAAAACCACTTAGGTTTGATTTCCAAGCACCCAAATCTCATTTGGAGTTTGTTTACAGTGGTGGAAGACCCTGGAGCACCTATAGTCTCTCAAATAAATAAATAAAATAGTTCTTTTTTTTTTTTTTTGTTTTTGGTTTTTCGAGGTAGGGTCTCACTCTAGCCCCAGGCTGACCTGGAATTCACTATGGAGTCTCAGGGTGGCCTCGAACTCACGGCGATCCTCCTACCTCTGCCTCCCAAGTGCTGGGATTAAAGGCGTGCGCCACCACGCCCGGCTTAAAATAGTTCTTTAAAAAAAAAAAAAAAAACACTTAATTTCGTGTGTGTGTGTGTGTGTGTGTGTGTGTGTGTGTATCCCAGCATGAGTGTGGAGGCCAGAGGACAAACTTGGGGTGTTTGTCCCCTTCTTCCCTTGCTTTTTAAGACAGTCTCTGGTCATTTTGCTGCAGTATTTGTGCTGCTAGGCTAAGGAGCTTCTAGATTTTCCTGGCTCTGCAGTCACAGATGTAGGCACCACTTTGCATCCAACTTTGCATAGGTCCTGGGGAATTGAACTTGGGCTGTCAGACTTGCAAACACGTGATTTTTACTCACGGAGTCAACTTGCCAATCTTATAAAGGAGCTCTGTAAAATTACAGCGTGTTCTCTGTCTTCTAATCATCGAAACAGCACAGAAATACAGCATGCATGGCAAATGCACACTTATTTCTCTAGAAACTCTACCCACCAGCAATCACTGTTTTGGGGAGTTTTATATGTTTTACTCAAAACTTTTGTTAATGTGCATACTAAGATGCACTTGAATTCATTTTCTTCTCCCTAAAAAATAAAAGAATTTCCATATTTTTAAAGAAAGAGAGAGAGAAGAGAGACAGATAGAGCAAATGGGCATGCCCAGGGCCTCTAGGCATTGCAAACAAACTCCAGATGCAGGCATCCCTTAGTGCATCTGGCTTTATGTGGGTACTGGGGAACTGAACTCAGGCTGTCATGCTTTGCAGGCAAGTGCCTTTAACCACTAAGCCATCTCTCCAGCCCCAAATGTAGGTTTTTTAAAGCTAACTACTGTATTCACAAAACTAATTGCAGAAAAGAGCGGTCTAACTTTGAGAGCCTGTCTTGTCTTTTCTTGCCCCCGGGAGAGAAAGAAGCACACCGTTCAGACACACCCCCTTTGTAATCCCAGCTCTGCCATTGGCCAGCAGTTGACACCGGGGAAGCGTCTCTGTGTCTGTCCTCCACACTGTTACATAAGGACATTACTTTTGTGCCAGGCTGGTGAAGAGAACAGAGTGCGGTCATGTTTGGCCAGGGCCTGACGCCCACGTACACAAGGAGCTCAGCTAAACGTAAGAGCTAGAGGGAGCCGTGTGCTTTTAACAGGTGCAACAGCCTGGATCTAAACTTGACTTTGGATGGCAGATCTTAACCAGGGCGGTGTGGGCGGGGGGGAGGCAGGAGTGCCTGCTTGGAGTCTGGTCGGCTCCTGGGCACTGTCTGCAGGAGAAGAGCCAGGGAGGACACGGTGTCTCTTCCTAAGGCACATGTCTTCCAGGAGGGAGACTGATGGCTGTATCCAGCAACTCCCCTCAAGTACCTACCACATACCGGGCACCATGGCTCTTAAATATTATGTGATGCCTCCTGCATTTTTAAAATTTCTTAATTATTTATTTGTAAGGAGAGAGAATGAGAATGAGTACTCCCAGGGCTCGTGCCACTACAAACAGACTCCAGACGCATGCTCCACTTTGTGCATCTGGCTTATGTGGGTACTAGGGAATCAAACCCAGGCTGTCAGGCTTTGCAAGCAAGCACCTCCACTGCTGAGCCATCTCCCCAGGGCCACGTCCCTGCATCTTGTCACCACCACTGTAAGTAGCTACTGGTGTTACTCTCCACATTTCGAAAGCACCGCAAAGAAATGATGTAGGGTCTAGGGAGACAGCTTAGTGGGTAAAGTGCCTGCCTCACAAACAGGAGGACCTGAGTTCAATCCCAGGCACGCATGTAAAAGTATGAGGCATGTTAACATGAGGGTGACATCGGAGGTTGTCCTCTGCCCTACACACACACACACATGCAAACATACACAGGTTTTTTTTTTTTTTTTTTAAGAAAAAGGAAGTTGTGTGGCTTGGCTACGGTTGCCCAGCTGGTTAGGGTGGAGTTGAGACTAGAACCCAGAGTTTGACCTCTTAACCCTCAGTTAAGACAGCAAGTACTCTAGAGTTTAGAGTGAGAGGAGGGGTGGGATGCTTCTATATAGACAGCCACCCCAACTTTTTAAATTTTTTTTTAATTTATTAGAGACAGAGAGATTGAGAGAGGGAGATAGAGAGAATGGGCGCACCAGGGCCTCTAGCCATTGCAAACGAACTCCAGATACATGTGCCATCTTGTGCATCTGGTTTACGTGGGATCTGGAGAATTGAACCTGGCTGGGTCCTTAGGCTTCGCAGGCAAGCACCTTAACCGCTAAGCCATCTCTCCAGCCCCAGCCCTCCCAACTTTGAGAAGGGACAGTGGCTTGCAAGTCTGAGTGACTGGTGGCCTGCCTGGGTTATTCTGCCGTAGCAGGCCTCAGATGCCACTCGGCGGTGTGAGCCTCTGGCGAGCTGTCAGGCACTGCGGATGCTTTCCCCGCTGCAGCCTCCGCTCTGTGAGCCGCTGTGCGAAGCTTCGGAACTATGCCGAATTTGAACAGACAGGGGGCAAAGGCAAGATCGGCCCTTTCGCCAGGACCCGCCACCCCATGAGTATGGACGGAAGGGCCTCTCTCCTTCCTGGCCATAGGAGAGCCACTCAGATTTAATGCAATGCCAGATGGTCAGAATATTTAATGGAACCCTGCTGTCCTCTGGTTCCCAGCTGTGCCGTGTTTAAGGAGCAACCTCAGCAGCCAACCAATGAAATGAAAGAAAATCCAGTCATGGTCCTCCTGATGTTCCTTCCGGTCAGTCCTGCACTTTCCTCAATCGTCTTCCACCCCCAAACACTCAGGGACTTTCTTCTTCCAAATGCCTCCAAAGAGCAGCTTCAGGCCCGGTGGAAATGTGCACCCTGTTAGTTCCCTACCGTCCATTTCAAATTCTGTCTTGGGCTGGAGAGATGGGCTTAGCAGTTAAGGCATTTGCCTGCAAAGCCAAACGACCCAGGTTCGATTCCCCCGGACCCACGTCAGCCACATGCACAGGTGGCACATGCGTCTGGAGTTCATTTGCAACGGCTACCGGCCCTGGCATGCCCATGCTTTTTCTACCCGCCTTTCTCTCTCTCTCTAATAAATAAATAAAAATAAAAAACAAAATTTTGTCTCAATAAAGCTTTTTCCTCTTTGCTTTCCTTGGAGAGTTTTTCATTTTAGGATCTCACATTGAAGTCTTTTACCTACGCACGAATGCATACAGTTTTCTAAACTCATCAAATTGCATTTAACAGGTATGTAAACTATTCCTCAATAGAGTTAATAAGAGATGCAAATAACAAAAGGACAGGGTTAGTAACAAAAACACCTAAAAATTCTTATTCTAATGTTATTCTAATGATGATTTCCAATAAAAGCACTCTTACTAAGTAAGTCAAACACTGCATTTCATCTTATTTTTATTAGCTGATTTTGTCAGTAATTTTGTCCTAGTTATTCTCTTCCTTGCAAGTACAAAAGTAACATACACTAAGTACTTGTTGTGGCCGCTGCTGCTGTTGGGGGTGACATAAGACAGGCATAAACTCTACCAAAACACGTAGAAGCCACCTCCACAGAAGTTTAAATGTGCAAATTGAAGGGAATTCTAAAAATTCAAGAGAACACTCACGCACAATTTCTGGTCATGTCAATTCACTGAAACGAGTGTAATCTGAGATATTCTATCAGGTGGAAAAAAAATTTGAAAGTGGCTGGGGAGATTGCTCAGTGGTTAAAGCCACTGCTTACAACATCTGCCAGCCTAGGTACCTTGCCCCAGGACCCACGTAAAATCAGACACACGAAGGGAGGTGAATCTGGAGCTCATGCGCAGTAATAAGAGACCCTGGCACACCCAATCTCTCCCCCACCCCCAAATAGATTAATAAAAAGTATTTCTTGAAACCTTGAAAGTGACTGTCATGTCATGATTAATCATATATTCTTGGATAATAACATTTGGGGAGGGTGTTCACAATGCTGATCTGACTTGTTTTTGTCTAAAAAGTAGGTCATAGGTTTCCCACTCTTGTTCCCATCGCCTCCACAACTGAATGAGACAGCTCACTCGTGTAGAAATCAGGGCCCTCCTCAGCTGCTCTAGATGAACACTAAGGCTTCCCTGGAGAAAAAAGATTTCTGCAATTAAAAGTAGCTTGAAGGCCACCAAGACAGACCGATTCAGTGATAATTTTTTTTTTCTTTTGTGGGACTCAATAAAACTATTTCTGAGTTTATGATGGGGGGGGGAATGGGCACTAGATATTTTTTTTAAAGCTTCCCTGAATCAACCTTTGTGTCACTGACTAAACCCTGATTTTATATCTTTTAGGTTTATCAGATATTAAGCATCTCCCTCCTCCATGTCACCAACCCGTCAGTGAACCAAGCCCTGATTTTATATCATCTGGTTTTATAGGAAAAATTAAGAATTTCATGTCCCACCACTCCCCCCACCCTAGGGAAAACCACAGTTCAATTTCACCTGCTGTGGACTCCAAAGATGATATTTTCAAAAATCTGGCTGCCTTAGATTAAGTTGTTTTCAAAGGCTATCTAGATGTGCCTGGTTTCCATACTTCTCATAGTATTCGGTTACATAAACACCCTGCGCAGACTCCTTGAAGCCAGTGGCTTTCAAGCCTCAGGAACCATGCAAAGCTCCTGGGAGCTTTTATAAAAATATAGATGCCCAGGCCTCCTGCCAGATCTACTAAATTAGCATCTCTGGAAGTAAGTGATGAGCCGAGCTAAGAAACAGCAACGTCAGGACGGCTTTCTGGGCCCTGAACGGCCATCACAGTTTCATTGACTCAACGGGTTGCTTTCATGGACTGGGACTGAGTGCGACATACAGGTCATCCCCCTCTTGGGTAGCAGCAGGAAGGAATGTCAGGAGCTCCCGTCTTCACAGAAGGACCTTTGAAGGTCAGCGTGCATTATTGAGCACCGGGGCGGCTTCTCGACTCTGCACCACACTCCGTGGACAGTGTAGAGGCTTGGGGAAGAAAAAGCACCATATCCCAAATGTGCTCATCCCGCGTTAAGGCTCAGTTGTGGAGACTTGAGTCCTAAGGTCAAGTTCAGGACATTTAAGAGGCACCATGATGTACTTGGACACTGAAAAACCCTGCAGTAGAGACATCTGTGTGCTCAGTGCTCCGCCTGTGTTCTGGATGATGGTATCTCGTCCTGATGAACACCCCTGCCAGTGTGCGCAGAGAACGCCGGAGACGCTGATCCACTCTGTGAGCTGGAGCCCACCCCCCCCGCCCCCCCCACCCCCCCCCCCCCCGCCACTCCTCATTCATAAGGCTAAGAAGCAACCGGAGAACCAGAGGAAGTGAGGCAGCGCACAAGGGACAGGAAAGACCCAGGTTGGCCAAGGGATTTAACAGCCTGATGGTAATCAGAGAACTTGAGTGTAATTGCTTGTGTTGTTTCGGAAAGCATCACAGCCAGGCTGGTGGTCTGACGTCCTAATTAGTTAATGGGCACGGGAGGGTTTTACATGTTTAGAAATGAAGGCTTGTTGGATCAGCACTCAAAGATACTCGCTTTCTTTTTTTTTTTTAATTGACATTTTCCTTTAAGACAGTGATTCTCAGACTTGAGCATACATCAGATCCCCTGAAGAGCTGATTTAAACACAGCTCGCTGGGCCTGCTCCCCAAACATTTTATATATATATTACATACATATATAAAATATATATATATATATATATATATACATACATGCATACATACATAGCAGGTCTGTCTAGTGAGATTTCAAGTGATGCTGGTGGTGGTGGTGGTGGTACTCTGGAGACTTGAGATCAAGAACGAATTTTCTAGAAGGAAACAAGTAGTAGTAAAAGGAAGGGAATAGACAGGGATGAAGGAGAAGCAATGATAACCAAAAAATATAGAGAGGAAATATAACGGGGAGGGGAGAGAAAAAAGATGGAGAGACGGGGGAAAAGAGATGTGGAAGAGAGAGAGGAGTGAGAAAGACGGGGTGGGAGGGCGGGTGATCGGTGAACTTGAATATACACGCTCGTGTTTGAATAGAGGTAACAGCAAAAGAAGAATGATGGGCGAAACAGAAGGGGCAGAGGGAAGAGGCTGAGCTAATGAAGTGTGGAATGAAGGCCACCAAAGCCTCAAGGCTGACGTCCGGTGAGGTGAGCCCTGGGCCTTGGGAGAGCCCCTTCTAAGGTCCCAGATAGAATTTTCCCACTGGCCAACCTGCCTTACCGTCCCCCTAGTCTCCACTGGGCTGGAGGTAGCTGCTTGGGAAGCAGAACTGGTCCCCTTAACAGAGAAAACAGAGCCAAGTTCCCAGAAGTCATTTTCCATGCTAAGCCCTTGCGCCTCCTGGGCCTGGTTAGATCCTGCCTTCCCTTCCCAGCATCCTCCCCGACCTACCCGGAAGGACCCACGCTGAAAGCAGCCACTCAGCCTGCCCAGCCTTGCACTCATTGCTGTGGGCCTGGACCTATCTATCTTCCAGCCATTCTAAGGGTCCTTGGAACTTGACCTTTTAGACCATGCTTGGTCCCCAGCCCCCCAAAGCCAGGCAAACTAGTGGGATGTGGGGCCAGGACTTTGGATGTTGTCCCTGGGGTGAGAGGTGCCTTCCCTGGCTAGGGCCTGCACTCGCCCAGCACATCAGAACCCAGAGCCACTGCCATGAGAGGAGAGCCAGTGTGTGGAGAGGAGCCAGGGCTTGGCTCTGCCGGGAGGTTCAAAAGAGACGCACCAGGACCCCTGGGGACCCAGTCTGTTGTCATGATGAGGAAAGTAAACAGACTCAGCCTGGGAACTGGATTGGGGTAGCGGATACCTCTCTCCCCTGGAGGTGCGAGAAATCCTCGCTATAAATCAAGGAAATTAAATAGAGTGCAGGGCTTAGAGGCATTGCTAACATCCTAATCCGGATCTCAGGGCTGCTGAAAAGCCCTGCTCCACCCAGCAGTCCCTATGAAGGAAAGTCCTATAGCGCAGCCTCCTGGTGCCCAGGGACTAGCCCAGCTTGGTGGCAACATGGACCTGGGAACCTCAGAACTGGAAAGAGGCTGGGGACTGCCCTCTATTGCTGCTTCCTTGCAAAGGATGGGGAAACTGAGACCTGCTGGAGCAAAGGAGTGCATTGTCTGCAAATTAAAATTTCAGGTACCCTTGGGAGAGGGGGAACTCCCTCAGGTGACTGCCTTTGAAAATCTGCGTTTGAGCCTGGCGTGGTGGCGCACGCCTTTAATCCCAGCACTCGGGAGGCAGAGGTAGGAGGATTGCCATGAGTTCGAGGCCACCCTGAGACTCCATAGTGAATTCCAGGTCAGCCTGGGCTAGAGTGAGACCCTACCTCGAAAAACCAAAAAAAAAAAAAAAAATCTGCGTTTGTATAGAAGAATAAGGGGAGCTAAGGATGGGTAGCCCCGATCTTTAAATATTTTATTTGTTTGCTTATTCATTTATTTACTTATGAGAGAGAGAGAGAGAATGGATGCGCCAGGGCCTCTAGCTACTACAAAGGAACTCCAGACACATGTGCCGCTTTCTACGTCTGGCTTTACATGGGTACCGGGGAATCAAACCTGGGTCCTTCTGTTTCGGCAGCAAGGGTCTTAAATAAATGCTAAGCCATCTCTCCAGCCCACACCCATCTTTAAGACAAGAAAAGCAGGTAGAGGGTGTGATTCAGTGATAGGAAACTTGCCTGGCAACCATGACCACCACCTCCCCCTTCCCTGAGTGTGATCCCCAGCTCTGCAAAAACAAACAAGTGACAACACAGCATGTGTGTGTGCAAACACGGGCTCAGAATCAGCAAACTTCCGACAAACACTGAGCGCAGGCAAGCAGACAGACGCATGGAGAAGAAGACCCCCAGTGTGCAGACAAGGAGATTTAGAAAATGTTTACACTGTGTGGTCAGATTGTTCTCTTCGTTTCCATGCCTAACTCTGGTCACTTGAGACCTGACTACCTTGCCTGGCATCTGTGAGCTCTGGCAGATAGGGCTGGGTGCCATGTCTGACCCCTGAGAAGTGATCGGAAGCTGGCAACCATTCTCCTCGTCTCCTCCAAGTGTCCTCTGAGGGTCAGATATGCCCCTTTGTGGTTAAACATGATTTTATTTTATTTTCGAGGCAGGGTCTCAATATTCCAGGCTGACCTGGAACTCACTCTGTAATCCAGGCCAGCCTTAAACTCACAGTGATCCTCCTGCCCCAGCCTCTTGAGTGTTGGGATTAAAGGCAATGACTACCATGCCTAGCCTCTATCATGATTTTTGAGGGGAAAAGGTCCCCTTGTTCTAGGAATATGCCAAACACTGCATAAATGTTCATTTAAAAATTTCTTTTAAATCCACAGTGCAGAACCCAGCATGCCACTGCGTCCTGTTTCCCTTTGGGGCAGCCTGTCCAATCTCTGTCCCCGGTGTAGCTGAATAAACTTCTGCTGAAACTGTCTCTGTACTGAATTCTGTCCTTCAGGAAGATGAGAACCATGAAGAAACCTTCACTCTGAAACAAGACCATTTTTCGGTAACAGGAAGTAGTTTTCTTTCCTCAGTAGAGTGGAGACAGTTTATAAGCAGTCCCTCTTACAGCAAAACTGTTTTCTTAAAATGCTAGAGAGAGCCTGCGTGGCGGCGCATGCCTTTAATCCCAGCACTCAAGAAGCAAAAGCAGGAAGATCACTGTGAGTTTGAGGCCATCCTGAGACTGCAAAGTGAATTCCAGGTCAGCCCAGGGGCTAGAGTGAGACCCTACCTTGAAAACAACAACAACAAAAAAAAAGACCAAGAGTGGAAAATAGTCCTCGATGGCTCAGTGGTCTTTTGGACTCTCTATCACAGCCTGGGAATGGACCACAGAGCCCAGAGACCAGCTGGATTCAGTCCTATAGCTGTCATCCATTGAGTCCAGCCCCATGATGTGGCTAGCACCTTGATCTACAGCCTCACATACAGTAAGCGCTTAATAGGGACCCTTGTTAATGTCGTTAGTATTGCTATGCACTCCAAATAACTTTCACAATATATGACCAGTTATCCCTGACCCAACTTCCTCAGGGTAGACCAAGATCCTGGAGAAGGGAGAGGCTCCAGAGTCAGACACACGCAATGCAGTTTTGTGAGCCAGGCCTGGCGGCGCATGTCTGTAATCCAAGAACTAGGGAGTTGGAGGCAGGAAAGTCATGAGTTTGAGGCCACCCTGGGCTACAAAGCAAGACCCTGCCTTGAACAAACACCAGCAACAGATATGAGAGGTGGGCCAAGACCCTGACTGTCAGTCACAGTGAGGATCTATGTATTGGCTCTTGTTTTAAATCTCAAATTTAAAATCTTTTCATTTATTTGTTTATTTGACAGAGAAAGAGGGAGAGAGAGAGAGAATGGGCATGCCAGTGTCTCCAGCCACTGCAAATGAGCTCTAGACGCATGGGCCCCCTTGTGCATCTGACTAACGTGGGTCCTGGGGAATCGAACCTGGGTCCTTTGGCTTTGCAGGCAAATGCCTTAACCGCTAAGCCATCCCTCCAGCCCTTAAATCTCAAATTTAAATGAGCACTTCCAGGTGGCTCCAATGTGGGGACTGGATGACCGACCTCGGCAAAGGTGTACTGTGTGCTTAGAGGACTCGTGGACTAGAAAGGAGAGAGGATGTCACTATGTCGGAGGGGGGAGGAGGGCTAGAAAGCTGGCAAACAGTGGTGGTGTCCCCACCTGGACATGGAGCCATGTTAAGAGGTCTTCTGAAGGGGCAGCAGATACACTTGGTTGTGTGTAAACAACAGAGCACTTTAAGAAAAACACCTACTATGTGCCATGTGATTCCCCAGGTGAATACAAATCTCCTAACTATCTCTTTCTTTTTTAAAATATCTCTCTGTCTCTGTCTCTGTCTCTGTCTCTCTCTCTCTCTCTCTCTCTCTCTCTCTGTGTGTGTGTGTGTGTGTGTGTGCATGTGTGTGTACTGGCATGCATATGCCACAGCATACATGTGGAGGTCAGAGGACAACCTTGGGAGTCAGTCCTTGTTTGAGGCAGGGTCTCTTGTTATTCCCCATGACTGACCCATGCGCTTCGGAAGTTCTCCTATCTCTGCCTCCCATCTCACTGTTGGGGTGCTTGTATTACGGATGCGAACTACCTTGGCCGGCTTTAAGTGGGTCTCGGGAATCTGGACTCAGGTCCTCAAGCATGTCACCCCCTGAGCCATCTCCCCAGTCCTCACCCAGCAGCTCTTAAACCACGCCTCCGCCTACATTAGACAAGGAAACAATCTTAGATTACAGAAGGCTATTCAAAGCAAAGATAGAACTGCAAGGGGGGAGAGCTGGGTGCCAGGCAAGCTCTTGATCCTGGGGAATGGCCAATTTCTCAACAGCCCCAGAGGGAGGTTCTAACATTTGCAGTTTCTGGGCAAGAGAATAATGGTTGTTGGAATCAAGGTCTCATGATCCCACTCTACCCACAATGCACCTGCACTGGGGCTCTACATCCTGAGCCCCCATATACCTGGCTGTGGCAGCTGACATCGATGCCACCTCATGCCCCACCGAGTAGCCACCCTGAGGCCCCAGCTGGCACTCAATCAATGCCTGCTAAGTTTATCTGGTATCCAAGTCCGTTTTCTTCCTTCCTTTTAATATTTTAACACCGATAGTCAAAAGCAAATGTGTGTCAATTTTCTAAGTGCACACTTTCTCCTCTGAAAAATAAAGTGATCTTCATAGCTTCCCTGAAACCATCAGGATAAAATTCCTGTATATTTCTTGCAAATGTTACAAGCGCTTTAGACACGTGGAAACTGACGCTGGGGAAGGGCAAATGGTTTCTCCTCCCGAATCATGTAAGTTGTGAGCAGAGGAGGTGCAGGTGAACAGCGGCACGGGGCTCTCTGGGACATCCATTCATTAATTCATGGTGCTGCACTGGGCGGCGGTGGGGGGGGGTAGGTGTTGAAATCCAGTGCATTAGACTTTACTACGAAGCTACATCCCTGGCTCTTTTATTAAATTTGTCTTTTAAGATAGGATCTTGCAGCCGGGCGTGGTGGCGCACGCCTTTAATCCCAGCACTCGGGAGGCAGAGGTAGGAGGATCGCCGTGAGTTCGAGGCCACCCTGAGACTCCATAGTGAATTCCAGGTCAGCCTGGGATAGAGTGAAACCCTACCTCGAAAAACCAAAAAAAAAAAAAAAAAAAAAAAGATAGGATCTTGCTAAGTTGCCCCGGTTGGCCTCAGATTTGTGATCGTCTTGTCTCAAACTCCCACGTGGCCAGAATGACAGGCCTGAGCCACCACTCCCAAGCCCTCTACCCTGGGAGATGCCATCTTCCCCTTCCAGCAGCCAAGGCCTGTGGCACAAGGTCAAGCTGCTCACAAGTGTGGCTTTGGGTGGAGGATCACAGCCCTTGGACTTGATAGAAACACAAAGTCTTACTAACCTCTTGGACCTAGGGACTCAAAACTGGTGGTGAGAGGGACCCTGTGACATGAGCCCTCCAGGCTGTTCTGAGGCTCACACACTTGGCAGTTTGAAAATGAGCGTGTGGTACTTGGGCTGCAAGGCCACTGAGAAATCCTGCTGGAACTGAGCTGATAACCTCCTCCATGTAGACCAGCTGAGAGAAAACTGGAAGAAGCCATTCTACATGTAGTTCAATGGGAGAAAGAGAAATCACCAGTAAAGATACTCAACAGTGGACACTGCAAGCCTTATAATTGGCCAGCCAGGCCAAATGAGCCAATGGGTGCAATAGTGGCATGTCTGTCATGGAAACCAACTGCCCTCCAATTGGACTGGAGGCCCGCTCCATGGGGGGGGGGGGGATACATCCCTGATACTGAAAACTTAAAACAAGGGTAGTCATGAGCCCTAGGGGTGTAACATCTGCTGATTCTGGAAAAATGTATATACTATGCTTATCAAACTGCCCAGTAAGCACTTTTCTTAATATTTATACCCTTATATTAATGCTACTCTCACTTTGGGTAGAGAATCTTCTCTTTTCAGATGGCAGTGTCCTTGGGATGACTCAGAAGGTATCATAGTGCTGGAAAGAAGTGACTGGAGTACTGAGTAACATCTCGATCACACCTTCCAAGGCTAGGGGTCTAATGCAGAAGAGGTGGCGGAAAGAATGTATGAACCAAAAGAAGGGTAGGGCTCCTTACAACGTGCTCCCTCCAGACACAAAATGGCCTGGATATCCATGACCCCATAGTGCCTGACACTACCTACACAAGGCCATCATAAGAGGAGGAAAAGGTCATGACATCAAAATAAAAGAGAGACTGACTGAGATGGGGAGGGGATATGATGGAGAATGGAGTTTCAAAGAGGAAAGTGGGGGGAGGGAGGGTATTACCATGGGATATTTTTTATAATCGCGGAAAATGTTAATAAAAATTGAGAAAAGAAAAGAAAATGAGCGTGTGGGAAATGAATTTTCTCTGTTATAGGCGAGGAAGCGAATGCAGTTGAGAGGCCAAGCAGGGGGACCAAGGGGGCAGAGACAGGAGCTGGGGAGCTGAGCTCGAAGCCCCTCGTTCAGGATTTCTCATGGCAAACATCCTGGAGATGAATTAAAATGCAGGTTCCCTGGCCCCCATCCCTCAGATTTCAAGACCTCCTGGGCCCCAGGATATGTACTTTTATTTTATTTATTTGTTTGTTTATGAGAGAGAGAGAGTGTGTGTGTGTGACAGGTAGAGAGAGAGAGAAAAGAGAGAATGGGGGTGCCAGGGCCTCTAGCCACTACAAATGAACTCCAGACATAAGTGCCACCTTGTGCATCTGGCTCTACATGGGGAATCAAACCTTGGGTCCTCAGGCTTTGCAAACAAACGCCTTAACCGCTGAGCGGTCTCTCCAGGATGTATATTTCAACAAACTCCCAGGAGACTGAATCATTTAAGAAATTTTAGCTCCTGTTGGACTACAAATACAAGCGGGGTGTTATTTTGACAAGTTTATTTATTTATTTTGCAAGGTGCGCCGGGGCCTCTTGTCACTGCAAACAAACTCCGGATACATGTATCATCACTTTGTGGATCTGGCTTTACCTGAGTCCTGGGGAATCGAACCCAGGTGGTCAGGCTTTGCAAGCAAGCACTTTTAACTGCCGAGAGCCATCTCTCTGGCCCTATTTTGACGATGTTATACATGCATGTAATGCACTTTGATAATACTCACCCCCCTCCCATTACCTTCTTTTATCCCCTCCTTATTGCCTTCCTGCTCTTCCCAACTAGGCTCGGATTCCTGCTGTCCCTTTGTCGTCGCTGTGACCCACCGAGTTTCATTAGCTTGCTTGCACCAGCATGGGCAGGGCTTATTAACTGGAGCATTGTAACTTCCCAGTGGATACACCTCTGAAGAACCCCCCCCCCCAACACTGCTAACAGTTCCTCAGGGAAGGGCGGAGCCTCAGAAGCTCCTCCCCCACCCATGATGCAGGGTTCAAGGGCACAGTCATGTCTCATGCAGGCAGCCACAGCCGCAGTGGGTTCGTGAGTGCAAAGGCCCGCAGTGGTTTGTGCTTCCTTAACCTCTTGGCGGGCCTCAGTCTTCTCCTCCCTCCCTCCCTCCGCTCACTGCTCCCTTTGCTCTATAAGTGTTTAGCAGAATCTGGCTTGGGTTTTTGCAGAGAGGTTTACCTAAGCACTGGGGGACTCAGCCTTTTGCCTCTCAAACCTTAAAGCTGCCCACGGAGAAAATGGCCAGTCATCCACAAACGTGGTTACCATCAGTTTTCCTAACGCAACAGAATTTTATTTTTTTTTTTAAAGTCAAAGCTGTCTTTCTTCTGATTTCTCCCAAAGTCAGGCCCACCCGTGCCTTCATTACTAGTAACAGTTCAGTGTGTGACTTTCCAGAAATCTGGAATTCTTACTGCAACTCATTCACGTACACATACACGCCAATGATACTTTGACACGGAGCTTGGGCTGTGCTAGTCCTGCGACGCTGTGACTTGACTGACAGGGTCAGCTGCAGCAGCGCCTCCGTATGTGGTGGGCTTTGAACACGTGGCAGCGTGGCCCACTCTTGTACGGGGCTGTAGGATGCTCCACTTCATAAAGCATCCCAGTCCGGTGTGTTAGCCTCGTTGATGGGGATTTTTGTAGCACGTGGTTTTCCCCAGTTACAAAGAGCCTGGCTCAAAACATGCTCCCACACAGACTCCTTCGAATGTGCATGGTTTGAAAAGGTAGGTTGCTCCCCAGAATATGAAAACCCCTGGCTTCTTTGCACTTGACGATTCTATTCTGTCCTATTCCAGGGGAAAAAGAAAATATTGTCTCATGCCCAAGAAGGAGACTGGCACGGAATGCCAGTCACTTGGCTGCTCTTTTTCTTCAATGTGTTTTTAATTGACTTATTTGAGAGAAAGAGAATGGCTGTGTCAGGGCCTGCAGCCACTGCAAACGCCACCTTGTACATCTGGCTTCTTACACCGGTACTGGGGGATCGAACCTGGGTCCTTAGGCTTTGCAGGCAAACGCCTTAAGCACTAAGCCATCTCTCCAGCCCTCTGCTGTTGTTTCTGTTTTTGTTTTGTTTTGTTTTTGCAGCGTTGGGGGTGAGAGCCAAGGCCTTGCCCACGTAGGGCAAGAGCTCTCCCACTGAGCGACACCTCCAGGCCTTGGTACTGCCTTTCTTACCTGGTTTTCTGGGGAGTGGTGTTGGAGACTGAAGTGGACGGTTTATTTTATTTTATTTTATTTCTTTTTTTTTTTTTTCTTTTTTTGCTAAAGTAGGACAACTGTTCGAAAAACTAATCAGAGCTTCAAGCCTGAAATGAGAGGCGAGAACGCCTGTCCTTACAGGGGAGAAGGTGCTGGAATTTAGGTAGGTCCTGTCTACAGGAGAATCTGGCACATGTTCCCAGGTCACTCTCGGTAGCAGATCTGGGCCGCTGTCTGCTCCCTTTGTCTCTCGGGTGCTGTTCTCAGGGCGCGCCTCCCCCCCCCCCCCCCGCCGCCCCCAGCCCCGGGTGACTTGAGTGTAAACACCATCCAACCGCGCCCCACCCGGCTCCCCCGTGACTCAGTCACACTCATCCCCGAGTCGTTAGAAAATGGAAACAATGAGTCAGCCTGGCGTGCACCCAGCGAGGGACAGAACACGTCCAGAAAATCGGGGCTTCCCTGCGCTGCCAAGGAGGCGCGAGTGGAGACGGACGATTCTCCATGGTTTGGGTGAGGGGGTGCCTGGCAGCTGGGGGCTGCCTGGGGCGGCCTGGGCTCTTTGAGGGTGGTGGGAGGGGGACCGCTGGGATTGCAGCAATGGGGAGCAAACAGAACCGTGCTCTAGACAAGAGGAGAAACAGAGCTGAAATCCATCTTATAAAGCTACTGAACTGTTGCCACCTAGGTAGGGTTTGCACGTGGAAGAGCCCTTGATCCCCAGTGGGTGGGTGCTGTTTGGGGGAACCCTTTGGACACGGGGGCCTTAGCCTGTGGACAGAGGGATGGATAGAGAGCTGAGGCTAAAGGATTATAATCCAGTTCTCCCTCCAGTCCCAAGCTCTCTGCTTCCTGTGTAACCCTGGCACGTGACCAGCCACAAGTTGCCACCAGCAAAGACAAGGTCCACTCCAGTCTCCATGCCCACCATTGTGGGGCCCTGTCACCATGACCAATGAAGTTGTTTTTGTCTGTCGGGCATTTGGTCACAAAAGTAACAGAAACTTACATCCTGTTATGCGCAGTATCTGAAGCTAACTTCTCTCCCTCGTGAATGACAAGAGCTAAATGTGTGTCCCCCCGGAGTCAGCACGGTCCTTGGGACCCGGAATGATTTATTCCATTTAACCTTCAAGGCCAGCCTCTGTCTGCGCTCACACAGCGTCTCGTTGTACTCGGTCGGGGGAGACAAGCGCTGAGCTACAATTAAGAGAGGGTGGTCCCTGGGATTTGTGAATAATTGCGATAAGCAGAAAATAAACATAACATAAAAGCTTCCAGGGGGCTGGGGAGATGGCTTAGCGGTTAAGGTGGTTGCCTGCAAAGACTAATGACTAGAGTTCGATTCCCCAGTACTCATGTAAAGCCAAATGCGCAGGTGGTGCACGCGGCTGGAGTTCATTTGCAGCGGCTGGAGACTCTGGCGTGCCCATTCTCTCGTTCTCTCTCTCTGAAAATAAATAAATAAAAGTATTTCTTAAAAAATATTTAATGTCATGATCTTTTCCTCCTGTTACGATGGTCTTGTGTAGGTAGTGTCAGGCACTGTGAGGTCATGGACATCCAGGCCATTCTGTGTCTGGAGGAGCACAGTTGTAAGGAGGGGGGGGGGAGGGGATATGATGGGAAGTTTAGTTTCAAAGGGCAAAGTGGGCGGAGGGAGGGAATTACCATGGGATATTGTTTACAATTATGGAGGTTGTCAATAAAAAAATATTAAAAATAAATAAATGAATGAAATGTTCAAAAAACATATTTAAAAGCTTTCCGTACACATTCACACACAAACGCGTCTGGACTCCATGCTTGTGTTAGGAAGTGGGCGCTGTTTCCAGCTGTCCCCAACATTAGATGATGACCATTGTCTCATAGCTTCCGGTGGCCAAGGCCCTTCGAGCTGCTTCACCATGTGGTTCTGGCTCACAGGCTCTTAGGAACTAGGATGGAGGAGGGGGGCAGCCCACTCACTCACCCAAACGCTCGTGTTGTGAGGCTGTGGGCAGGAAGAAGGCTCAGGCCCTTGCCAAGTGGGTTGCTCTGGAGGGCTGCTCCGCCTGAAGCTGCTTCTCCCAGGAGAGAGAAATAAAGAGAGAGAGGGCTGGAGAGATGCCCTGGTGGCTAAGGTGCGCCTGCCTGCGAAGCCTAAGGACCTACATTCAATTCCCCAATGTCCACATAAGTCAGATGTACAAAGTGGCACATGTGGCTAGAGTTTGTTTGCAGTAGCTAGAGGCCTTGGCATCCATTCTCTCTCTATAGATAGATAGATAGATAGATAGATAGATAGGCAGATAGATACATGTGTATATATATATATATATATATATACATATATATATATATATATATATATGCACACACACACACTTCTCTCTCAAATAAATAAATAAATAAATAAAATATGAAAAATGAGAAAGAGAAGAGGAGGAGGAAGAAAAGAAAAAAGAGAAAAGGAAGGAGAGGAGAAAAGAGGCAAAAAGTAGAGGTAAGGGAGAAGAGAGAAAGAAGACATGGAGGGAGGAACAGGGAGAGAGAGAAGAAAAAGCAAGAGAGAAAGAATGTCAAGAGAAGAGAGAGTGGGAGAGAGAAAAAAAGGGAGAAGAAAAGGGGAGAGAAAGGAAAAAGCATTGAGGAAGAAGGAAAGGAGGAATAAGCAAAGAGGAGGAAGAGAGAGGAGAGAAGAAGAAAGAGGAAGTATGGGGGAAGAGGAAGAAAGGGGAAGAAGGAAAAGATGAGGGGAGAGAAAGGGAAGAAGAGAGGAAGAAAAAAGGCAAAGGAGGAGAAAGGGAGGAAGAAAACAGGCTTGAAAGAGATGGAGGAGGAGGAAAGGAGAAGGAGAAAGAAAGAGAAAGAAGGAGAGAGAGAGAGAGAAAGAGTCAGTTTTCTGTTCTGTTGCCTGTGTCAGGAGCAACACAGCATGGTGTCTGCTGTAAGTCTCTGGTCACACACTGTCCCAGCACAGACACTGACATCTCCGTTGACCTGCTCTGAGAGGCTGGCAGCCATCAGGATGCATTTCTCAGCTAGCATCCCTTTGAGATCTTCACACGACATGACATGACATGACATGAGGAAGGCTCAGTATCTGCTCCTCTTTCTCTCCAGCCAACATTCTAACCAAGGTCAAGTGTTCAGTAGAAGGGGACACCTCTCTCCAAAACTGGTGTGCGGGGGGAGCTTCCACCTTGATTTCACACAAGAACATCACCCAGTAAGTTTTGTTGCTGTCACTGACTCAGAGACCCCAAGTTGCTCCGTTCTATCCTTCGCCCTCTTGGACCAAGGATGTGAGGCATCCTGTGTTGACTTCCTATCTCTGAAGAAATTATCTACCATGCTCTGTCCTCTCTGTGGCCCATGTGGGCCTGATGTCCTATACTTCCCTGACTGGTAGCCTTCAGTTGGGTTTGGCCAGTGGGAATCACCAGGGAAGACTGAACGTGGCAGGAGAGGGCCTACTGGGACCACCTCCACTCCCTGCTGGCTGCCACCTCATCAGGGTGAAGGTGGCCAAGCCCCATCTATACCTCACGCTGGTCACCCCATCTCCTTGGCCTGGGTTCTTGCTGGACCCTGGGAACTTTATTACCTCCCATCACCCCTGTGTTCCAGGATTGGTCACAGCTTCCTGTTAGAAGTCCCCAAGTGCCTCACCAGCTATTTTCAGTTCTCCTAACCCACTCACACCTCCATAAATAACCCCTTGTGTAAACATCTCTCACTTTAGTCTCCTGAATAGAATTCTTTCCTCTGCTGGGATCTGGAATCCATAGGGAATGGAGAGGGCTCTGGCTCCCACACCTTCGCGTCTTCACATTTCAGTCAATTAACCGTGTGGATGTGTAATTTAGGGCAGAAGTCTCACCTCAGTGAACACAGGAATCCCTTGGGATGTGGTAGAGAGATGTGTCCTGTGGAGTCATTTAGCTGGGTTACCCCACCACCTAGCAATACCATCTGGGGGTCGCTGAACAGTTTATGCCTTGTCCATGAGAGGGAGTATGTCTGGAAAAGAATTCCTATCACATGATTACAGGGAGCATTTGAGGAAGTCCTTCCTCACCTCCCAAGTCCCACCTCCTTCACCAAACCAGTCACAGATTGCTCTTTGGGGTGTGCTCTACATGACTTCCTCTCTTACAATGTCTTTGTAAAGCTGTGCACTGCTTTCTTTTCTCCTTCCTTCCTCCCTCCCTCCCTCTTTCTTTCTTTCTTTCTTTCTTTCTTTCTTTCTTTTTTTTTTTTCTTTCTTTCTTCTTTCTTTCTATTGTGTTTTTTAGAGGTAGGGTCTCTTTCTAGCCCAGACTGACCTGAAACTCACTATGTAGTCTGCTGGCCTTGAACTCATCACAGTCCTCCTACTTCTGCCTCTGGAGTGCTGAGATTAAAGGCATGCACCACCATGTCTCTGTCTGGGGATAGATGTCCAAATAAATCTAGCTCCTAATAAGCAGCCATCCATGGCTGGTCACGTGTAAGGGAGGAGACAGCAAGGCTGTGGAGGATTTTGGAAATCACCCACTCATATCTTCACTTATCTGTCTAGTCCTAAACTGGGCATGGTGGCACATGCCTTTAATTTCAGCACTCAGAAGGGAGAGGTAGGAGGATCGCTATGAGTTTGAGGCCACATTGAGACTACATAGTGAATTCCAGGTCAGCCTGGGCTAAAAAATAAAAAAAAAAATACTGCTACCATAGAATCGCTAATCCTAGATCCTCTCCTGGTATTCTGGAAGATTTTGTGAGTACATAAGAAAATCCAATGGGACCTGTGCCCTGTAAGGAGCTCATAACAAGAGGAATTAAGCAGGCAAGCCAAACAGTCCCAAGCAAAGTAGAGATTTTAGTTGGTTTGTTGTTATTGCTTTCCAAACACCATGAGCCCATTTTACTAGTCAAATAGTTGGAGTCTACTCAAGTGCACTTAACGAGTTACTGTATTTTAGAAATTGACTTTTTTTGGTGGGCATCTTTGTACTTGTGTATGGATGTGTGTGTGTGTGTGTGTGTGTGTGTGTGTGTGTGTGCATGGACATCAGAGGACAATGCTGGGTATCCGTCTCAGAGTCTCTCACTGGCCTGAAGTTCATCCTTTAGGCTAGTCTGGCTGGCCGGAGAGCCCGGGGCGTCTGCCAGTCTCCACCTCCCCAGTACCAGGATCGCAGGTGTGCACCACCACACTGCGCGTTCTTGGAAGCCAGGTCCTCACGCATGCTACGTGGTAAGCAGCTTCCCCAGCGAGTCATCTCCCCATCATTTCGTTTCTCCAACTGTACAGGCACCCTCTTCCTGCACCGTAGTGGGTCACTCGGAGGAAGCACCCCGTGTCGCTCAGAGGGCAGATCAGACCATTCGGATGTTCTGTTTGCTCACATGTAATCACAAATGTCCTCGGGAAGAATCTCTGGAGGCAGGATGGAGAATGAGGAGAGAAATGCCAGCAGAAAATTCTCCTAATTAAACCCTACCTCCAAGCTACAGGAAGTCTCTTTTACAAAAAAAGGAAAAAAAAAAAAAAACCTCTCACTTCCCCACTTTGACAAATTCTTGCTCAAGCCATTTCTGAAGTCACAAGGACCCAAGGCCATTAGTCCAATCATAGCTCACAGCTCTCGCAGGGGCAGACAGATAAGGTCTGCCATTCTCGCTCCTGCATGTCTCCGGTGCGGCAACTGCAGGCGTACACACGGGGGAGAGAGGGCTCTCAGCATTGCTGCAGCAGCGGTGCCTGTACGTGCACTGTGGTGGAGGTCCTCGTTGTTCTGGTAATTTAAAACATCTAGACCAGAAATGGTGGCGCACGCCTTTAATGCCAGCACTGGGGAGGCAGAGGTAAGAGGATCACTGTGAGTTCAAGGCCACCCCTGAGACTACAATAGTAAATTCCAGGTCAGCCTGGGCTAGAGTGAGACCCTACCTCAAAAAACAAACAAAACAAAAACATCTGGAGACATCGGTCTGGAGTGATGTTTGCACTTTATCACCAAGTGCAAAACTCTGCTCCATAGACACAACTTCATCGCTGTTAGCCAGAGCTAACGTGCTTGTGTAGGTGTGCGTGCACGTATATACACAAAGGATTTAAAAAAAAAAAAAAAAGGCCTCTCTGAGGTGAATGTTGAGCAGATGGTTGGAAACAAGGGTCATCTCATGTAGCTGAACTGACAAAGTGCTTCAGGCCAGGCGGAAGGACCGGGGTAAAGGGCCTGAGGTCAGCACCATGTTCATCTGTGAGAGACAACAGTGGAGCTAGCCTGTCTCGTGATCAGGGGATGAAATGAATACCGTGTGAGAAATGAAAAGATGAGGGCTGCAGAGATGCCTTAGACTAAGGACCCATGTTCGACTCTCCAGATCCCACAAAAGCCAGACGCACAGAGGTGAGGCAAGTGCAAAGTCACACATGACCACTAGGTGGCGCAAGCGTCTGGAGTTCGATTTCAGTGGCTGAGGCCCTGGATTGCCAGTTCTCTCTCTCTCTTGTCTCTCAATGTCTGTCTCTCTCTGAAATAAAAAATAAATAAATAAAAAATAAAAAATAACCTTAAAAAAGAAATGAAAAGATGAACTTAAAGTCAGAGCAGGTGGGAGTGGGCACGTTGAGTCTTTGGATTATACACTAATGCAAAAGGATATGCCACGGAGCACTTTCAGAAAGCCCCCTATGCTCACACGTCACGTGCTAAATGCAGAGATGGTCTACAGTAGCTTTTGCTTGAAAGAGAAGAGCTCAGGTCAACGCAAGATAAAGCAAAATAGCCCCAGCTTCTGGGCATCTGCAAATACGCACACCTATCTGTGCACGCGCACACGCACGCATGCGCCCACGCAGCACCCTCTCCGAGAAGCAGGAGTGACAGGAATAGAGAGAGGGTGCCAGTTGACAGCCCGGAGCCTTGGGCCGATGTCGAATGCAGCCACAACACGAACGCTAATGAATTCTGATGATTTGAGCCGTTATTAAAGTAATAAGCCCGTCTCCAAATTAGCACGGGCCAGCCAGCGAACATTTAATCGAGCCGCCTTCATTGTTTTAGACATTGCACACTTGTGAAAGTCAGTGTGGGAGACAGCATCGGGACCCGCATCTGATAATTTTATCACCCGCCTGCCGGAGCGTGAAGGAATCGGCGTGATGAAGAGATCCTGTTGGTTTTTTCCCTGCCGGGAGGGAATTCGACATGATGCTTGTCTTTTAAAACAAAATCTTGGAATTTGTTCATTATTTACTGTTTTGATTTTATTCTTAAAGTTCTTCTTAGTGGGTCAACATCTTGGAAACAGTTTCTCTGGAGCCGGGCATGGTGGCGCACGCCTTTAATCCCGGAACTCGGGAGGCAGAGGTAGGAGGATCGCTGTGAGTTCGAGGCCACCCTGAGACTACATAGCGAATTCCAGGTCAGCCTGGCTAGAGTGAAACCCTACCTTGAAAAATAAAAAAAATAAAAAAAAAAGAGTCTCTCTGCCCTGGTTCCACCCACTCACACCCTGCCTCCCTCTCCTACCTCAAGTATATCTGGTCCTTGGCTCACAATTCTGAGCTCAGAGGCCTCTGAGACTCAGGAAACTCAAAGGAGGCAGAGGGTGGTGGGTGTTCACAGGTCACAGGGGTTCACAGTATCTCTTCTGAAATACTTCCTTTTCTTTTTTTTTTTTTTTTTTTTTTTTTTTTGAGGTAGGGTTTAACTCTAGTCCAGGCTGACCTGGAATTCACAATCTATGTACTCTCAGGGTAGCCTAAAACTCATGGTGATCCTCCTACCTCTGTCTCCTAAGTGCTGGGATTAAAGGCGTGCGCCACCATGCCCGGCTTACTTCCTTCCCACTTTTTTGTCGTTCCCTTCTCGGCTACCTTTTCTAGCCAGCTTTGTGGCTTCCTCTGAGATGAGGCTGGCCAACTGTCTGAGGTCCCCTGGGATTAGTCTAGTTTCAGCATCAAAAGTCTCATGGCAGGCTGGAGAGATGACTCAGTGGTTAGGGTGCTTGCCTGCAAAGCCTAATGACCCAGGTTTGATTTTCCAGTACCCATATGAAACTCCTGGAGGCTGGACAGATGGCTTAGCAGTTAAGGCGCTTGCCTGTAAAGCCAAAGGACTTTGGTTCGATTCCCGAGGACCCACATAAGCCATATGCACAAGGTGGCACATGGATCTGGAATTTGTTTGCAGTGGCTAGAAGCCCTGGCGTGCCCATTCTCTCTTTGTCTCTGTCTTTCTCTCTCTACCTTTCTCTCTCAAATAAATAGATAAATATATTTTAAAACATTAAAACTTCTGAAGTTCATTTACAGTGGCTAGAGGCCCTTGTGTGACCATTTTCTCTCTTTCTGTCTCTCTCTCTTTCTCCTTGCAAATAAATATACAAATAAACAGTCTCATGTCCTGAGACTCTAGAGTTCAAAGCAAACTAAGACCATTGGTCACTATACCAAGGGCTCATGATCACCTCCATTCTACAGAAAGCCTCCGTTTCCCAGGTGAGGTTTGGCTTGATGTCATGGTTGCTTATAAAAGGAGAACTCTCACTATTTCTCCTAAGTCTTTCCCTCTCCCTGTCTCATTCTTTTCTCTCTGCTTTGCTTTCTTTGATGCTGTTTCCATTTATCCCTGTTAAATGCTCCAAGCATGAGAAAGATGATTGCATCCAACCTCTCAATTTTTATCGATGGATGAATGTGCAGAGGAAAAAAAAAAAAAAACGTGGCATATAAACACAACGGAGTATTATTTGGCCATAAAGAGGAGCTGAAATCATGCTGTTTGTGGGAAAATGGGTAGAACTGGGGATCATCATGCTTCGTGTGAGATAAACTCAGAGAAAGACAAAAGTTGCCTGTTTTCTCTCACGCAGAATCTAGAAAGACAGTCGTGAAAATAAGAAGGTAACTATTAGGAAAGAGGATGCAGAGAGACAGAGGTGAAAATGGTCAAAGTGCATTATAATGTGTGCATCCATGGAAATGTCACAGTGAAGTCCTTTACTTTGCGTCATTAATCTGGGACCTAGTGGTGGGGGCCAGGGGAGATGAGGGGGAGCAGTAGGAAGAGGGAGGAAGAACAAAAGTACTGGGCCTTATAGCTATGAAAATGCATCACTCAAACCCTTGCTCCATATGCTAACTTACAACGTAACAAGCTCTTTGCTATTAGAACGGAAACTATATAAGATGCTGGAACCCTTACGGAAGGACTCAGAATGGACTTCCCGGGTGGCATGGTGGGTACCCAGTTGGGCAGGACACTCAGGCTTAAGAGAAGCTAAGGATGTGCTCGGGATGCCACCGGGCTCAGCCTGGCCAGTCCCTCGTCTCCTGCCAGGGCCTGTCTGATGCCCATTGCTACCTTCGAGGGCATGGTCCCCCATGGCTTCGGTGCAGCTGCCCATCTTGTGCTTTTCCACAGTGTGGAACAGCCAAATGTCCTTGCAGTTTCTCCCGCACAAGGAGATTTGGGATGGAGTGAATGAACACAGAACCTTCTTCCTAGATAAAGGAACATGACTAAGAGGCAAAACGATTGTCACTGTTTACCCAACTCAAAGACGTTCCCTCTCCCCAACATTCCCTTTTCTCATCATTGGAGAGAGACGGCATGCGAGTGTGAATGCATGCGTGTCTGCCTGCGTGTGTGTGTACATGCGTGGGCATTCCTCTTGTAGCACAGTCCCCCTGCTGCCCCTCTGTAGGTATGGAAGGGACAGAGCCTGATCCTATCAAAAGACTGTCTTGGAGGCCAGGTGAGGTGGCGCACGCCTTTAATCCTCAGTAGAGGCAGAGGTAGGAGGATCACAGAGAGTTTGAGGCCACCCTGAGACTACATAGTGGATTCCAGGTCAGTCTGGGCTGGACTGAGACCCTATCTCAGAAAACCAAAAAAAAAAAAAAAAAAAAAAAAAAAAGAGAGAGAGAGAGAGAGAGAGAGAGGGAGGGAGAGACTGCTGTCTGGGCTGAAGGGATGGCTTAGCAGTTAAGGCATTTGCCTTTAAAGCCAAAGGACCTAGGTTCAATTCTCCAGGACCCACATAAGTCAGATGCTCAAGGTAGCAAATGATTCCAGAGTTTGTTTGCAGTGGCTGAAGGCCCTGGCATGCCAATTCTCTCTTTCTCTCTCTCTCAAATAAATAAAATAAATCTAAAAAAAAAAATAAAAAGACTGACATGATACTGGGTGTGGTGGCACACGCTTTTAATCCCAGCACTCGGGATGCAGTAGTAGGAGGATCACTGTGAGATTGAGGCCAGCGTGAGATTACATACTGAATTCCAGGTCAGCCTAGGCTAGAATGAGACCTTACCTTGAAAGAAAGAAAGAAAGAAAGAAAGAAAGAAAGAAAGAAAGAAAGAAAGAAAGAAAGAAAGAAAGAAGGAAGGAAGGAAGGAAGGAAGGAAGGAAGGAAGGAAGGAAGGAAGGAAGGAAGGAAGGAAAGAAAGAAAGAAAGAGAAAGAGAAAGAGAAAGAGAAAGAGAAAGAGAAAGAGAAAGAGAAAGAGAAAGAGAAAGAGAAAGAGAAGAGGAAAGGAAAGGAAAGGAAAGGAAAGGAAAGGAAAGGAAAGGAAAGGAAAGGAAAGGAAAGGAAAGGAAAGGAGAGAAGAGAAGAGAAGAGAAAAAGAAAAGACTGACAGGAGCTGATCCTAATCTCTCCTGGTTGGGGGATCAGGGAACTGAGGCCACCAAGATGCATAAACAGGACAGAAGAGGGATTAAGAAAATCAACACTCCATTTAGAGGTGATTACATGGCTGAAGGAACCACCACGCGGGTGGGTGCATGGATCAATATTTACTGAATTCTTGCCGTAGATGCCACCCTGCCTTTCAAGATGCCATTCTTGCTGCGGGGCACAGAGAAAGGATCTTCAGAAAGACAAGGCAGCAGCTCAGGCATGTGACAAGCTATTCCTGTGACATTCTAGCATGAGCATCCATTCACTGAACACTGGGACAAAAGCATTGAATCTGCGTGACAAGTCACCCCTTTATCCATCATTGTCAGTTCAGGACCTCCTGTGGATGCCTAAACAGCAGACGGACGCTGTGTAGACACTCTGGGTTGTTTCTCCTGCACACACACACACACACACACACACACACACACACACACCAGTGATAAAGTTAATTTATAAATTAGGCACAGTCAGTATATCAATGCCACTATAACTAATAAGAAAATAGAATCCTTACAACTATATAATGTGCTAAAATTGTCAACACTAGTGTTCTCATACTTTGGGGTCATTATTATGGATAAGAATTGCTAAACATAGGTGCTAAGATACCCTGACAGTACGCCAGCCGAGGTCATTACTAAATGACTATCGGTCGAGTAGTGCGTACAACATCGATATTCTGTGCCTCGAGTTCATTTTCAGTGGCTTGAGGCCCTAGTGCACCCATTCTCTCTCTCTCTCTGTGTTTCTTTCTCTCTTTTTTTCCCTTAAATAAATAAGTAAAATATTGAAAAAATATTCAGAGGCGCAACCAACTAGCGTTCACAGTGCAGAAGAGAAAGATCTCTGCCTCTTGCCAGAAATTACATTCTCCAGTCAAGATGTTCAAGACTCTTTGGCTAGAGTCACGTGACCTCCAACTTATCGCAACGAGGTTAAAGATCATCTGCTATGATCTTTGTGATAGAGAGCCAGAAATATTTGGTACGCAGCAATAGAGATATCACACGGCCTCTGGAAATTAACAGCTCAAGTGTTTCACATGCAACTGACACAGAGCCTGGCACCCCGAGGCACAGGCAAAGCTTCTGCCCTCACTTGTGTGGATGCTGCTACTTTGACAACTAAAAAATGCTTTTGGAAAAGACAGTGAATTCACACACGAAAAGCACATCCACAGTTTTGCAACTGTAAAATATTCAGAGATTGCAGGCGGGCGCTACGACTTATGTAAAATTGGAATTGCACAAGAGTCTGTGAAGTAAGAACAGTTGCGTAATCGGGGAGTGGCTCGCATTCTACGTGGAGAAGAAACACCCTGCGGGCGTCCTCCATGCTGCCCTGCTTGGCTTGTGCTTTGATGCTGACACTTTTCTGTACATTAGGGTTTACAGACTGCGTCATTTTCCTACGTTATAATGTTCGATGAAGTGTTTAATCAATCATTTTGTTGAATATTTAATTTGACTCCAACTTTTTTTTTCATTTTCTCTTTCCTTGTCTCTCTCTCTCTCTCTCTGAGAGAGAGAGAGGGAGGGAGGGAGGGAGGGAGAATGGGTGTTACAAGACCTCCAGCCACTGCAAATGAACTCCAGACACATGCACCCCAGTGCATCTGGCTTTACGTGGGTACTGAGGAATCAAACGTGGGTCCTTAGGCTTTGCAGGTAAGCGCCTTAACCACTGAGCCATCTCTCCAGCCTTCTCTCCCTCTCTTACTTAGCTATTATATTAGTCGCTTTTCTCATCACTGTGACCAGATACCTGACAAGAAGCAACTTAAGTGGGGGGAGGGGATGGATTTATTTGGGCTCACAGTCTTATGATAGGATGGCACAGTGGTGGCATCAGTTTCTGTCTGTGATGGCAGTTTTGTGACATGACTTGCTCCCATCCTGGTGGACCAGGAAGAAGAGAGTTTGATCAGAAGTGGGGCGGAGCTGGCTATAATACTCAAGGCCCCCACCCCTAGCAATGAAGTCTTCCAGCTGGGCTCCACCTCCTAAAGGTTCACAACCTCCCCAAAAGTAGAGCCACCAACTGGGGAACAAGTGTTGAAATCTACGAGGCTGTGGGGGACATTGCACTTGCAAACCATAATGTCCGTTGGCGAGATGGCTCAGTGGTTAAAGGTGCTTGTTTATAAGGCTTAACAGCCCAAGGTTCAATTCCCAATCCTATGTAAGGCCAGATGCACAAAGTGGTACCTGGAGTTCATTTGCAGTGGGAGGAGCTGCTGGTACATCCTTTCTCTCTCTCTCTCTCTTTCAGAGAAGTAAACAATAACTAACTAAATAAATATTTTTAAAAAAACATAAAGCTCTTACTTCTGGTCCCCATAAAGTTATTAATGCAAAATGAATTCTAATTTCAAAAGTCCCCATAGTGTTACGAGTGTGAGAGTCCCCATAGCGCCACCAGGACTGTTAGTTATATACTTCGAACATAAATGTTCCTAGTTCAAAAGAGAGAAAGAAAAGAAAAAAAAAAAAAAAAAAAAAGGAAGGCAGGAGGAAACGATTGTGTCAAAGTATGACCAAAAGGCAGCCCCATGTTAGGCTTCCACAGCTCACGGTGGCCCTCTCTGGTCTCCAGTGGGCTTGGGAAGTTCCACTCTTACAGCTCTGTGTTTGATGCATCCCTTGGGAGGTGCCCCATGTTCTTGGAATATCCAACATTTTGGGGGTCTCCTTTGGAGTTCGCCTTCACAGCTGCATGCACAGCCCACACAGAAGTTGTGTGCCCGACTTCTGTCCGCTGCACATTGCCATTGGTGGCTTTCTGGAACCTTGGTGCGAGCCTCCATGACCCCGTAACTCTTGCATTCTGCAGACCTATAAAACCAGCACCACGCGGAAGGCACTAAGTTTGGCTGCCAGCTCAAAATGTAGCCTGGCCCTCTCGGACCGTGGTTGTTGCAGTGGCCAAGTGCCTACGTGGCTCAACCAGGGGAAAGAGTTCTCAGTGTTTCAAACAAAACAACAAACCCGAAAACAGGGAGCCACTGTGGAGACATTGTCTGCGCAGTCCCTTGTTTCTCAAGCACTCTCCTTTCTAATGAATGTTTTACCGAGGGGTTTTAAGTTTTACCCCCTGGAGTCTTAGGTGGGTGAGATCCCGTTGTCCTGGTGTGAAGGGCTTGCTTTCTACTGAATAATGCTAATTTTTTCTTAATTTTTTTTGTTATTTTATTTATTTGAGAGCGACAGACAGAGAGAGAAAGAGGCAGAGATGGAGAGAGAGAATGGGTGCACCAAGGCCTCCAGCCACTGCAAACCAACTCCAGACGCGTGCGCCCCTTGTGCATCTGGCTAACGTGGGTCCTGGGGAATCAAGCCTCGAACCAGGGTCCTTAGGCTTCACAGGCAAGCGCTTAACTGCTAAGTCATCTCCCCAGCCCCTAATTTTTTTTTTTAATGATAGAGCTTCTTTGCCCACAGTTCGAGAGCCACATCCACTGCGTTCCTGGCCACACTGCCTTTTCCACATCTTTCTGCTCTGTTTTCCGCTCTGACACCACAAACCTGGCCAGCAGCAGTGAGCACTCACTGTGCCACAGCCCGAATGGTATGGCATTTTTGAAATCCTCTCAGCTAAGCCAATTAGTCCATTTCTTTTGAAGTGAGTTTATTCAAAAATGTCAGGACACTGACAGATGGCAGCTGGGATTCTCTGCTGGAATGTAATGTGAATGGCCTGCAGCCCAGCTCCCAAAGCGTCCGTGCTCCCCTGTGAAACCGCACGACCAGTTCTTACCATCCTCCTTCCCCGTAGACATTCTGGTCTTCTGAACTCCCCCCAGTGTTCCTCGGCTTGGGGCATGCTTCGGGATTACTAGCCTGCTGCTCCAAACTCTTACCCATTCCTCCCACACACGTACTCCAAAGGCATTACGAATCACATATATTTTTCATGACAGTGATTCCAATTCTCAGAACCAATTCTCAACTTAGTTATTTTTCTCACCGATGTCATTATGGAGCTGACAAGGAACAACTTAAAGGGAGGAAGGCTTTGTTTTGTCTTACAGCCACGTGAGGACGCATGGTAGCAGAGCCCACACAGTCTGTGGTGACGGGAACCTGAGTTCCAGCTTGCGCGGGTATTGTTTTCTTTTTTTCTTATTTTTAAGAATACAGCATATAGCTTATTAAATATAGTCACCATATTGTACAATAGACCCCTTGAGGTATTCCTCCTGAGTAGATGAGATTTTTGTTTGTTTGTTTGTTTGTTTTTTGGTTTTTCGAGGTAGGGTCTCACTCTAGCTCAGGCTTGGAATTCACTATGTAGTCTCAGGGTGGCCTTGAACTCACAGCAATCCTACTACCTCTGCCTCCTGAGTGCTGGATAGATTTTATATTTTTTGACCAGTATTCCCCCCATTGCTTCTGGGATTTTGACTTTCTATACCCATGAGAAAGTGGCAGCGTGCCACATGGCCTTCCTGTGACTGGCTTATTTTACATGCAGTGATTTCCAGTTTCATCTTCATTAGTGCCAATGATAAGATTCTGTTTCCTTTGCATGGATAACCAGCAGTGAGATTTCAGGGTCCAGCAGTAGTTCTATTTTGATTTTTCTGAGGAGCTTCAACACTGTTTTCCATAATGCCTATATTAATTTTGCTATTTTTCCACCAGCACAATAAATAAGCTAGTAAAAAGTATTTCTGCTTATTTATTTCTTTATTTAAAAAAAAATTCCATGTAGCAAATTGCCCAGTGAAGGAAGAGGAATGCTTTTAAAGATTTTGATGCAGTGTCAACCTTCTGCCATTAAGCTCATGGCAGCTCAGATCCTCATCAACATTACATGAATGTCCATTTCACCAGAATGGAAAATAGGATTTAATTGTAAATTTATGAGCAAAATATCTTATTGCCATAATGGCTGTGTTTCTTTGGTAACTAATGGGTGTGAATACATATGTTTAAAATATTCATTAATGAATTTTGTATTCTGTCCCATTTATTAGTTCGTGTTTCTGTTCCATTTTATTTTCCTTTTGAGTTTTAGAGTTTTGCTTATTCTGTGATGGAAAAGATCATTCCACCCTTCGTTTAATGTGTGAGAGGCTCCAACTCCCCCCAGTGTTCTGGTTCTTTTCTCATGCAGTTTAGTTGATGTTTTCTTTTTATTTTTCCTTTCTTCTTTCTTCCTTTCTTTATTTTTTTCTTTTTCTTTTGAGACAGGGTCCTCTTATCAGGTTAGCCTTGAACTTGGGATATAGCTGAAGATGATCTTGAACTCCCGATCGTTCTATGTCAACTTCTAAAGACCTAGGATTATAGGCATGGTCCACCACACCTTTTCTTTTTTTTTTCAAGGTAGGGTCTCACTCTAGCCAGGCTGACCTGGAATTCACTATGTAGTCTCAGGGTGGCCTCGAACTCATGGCAATCCTCCTACCGCGAGTGCTGGGATTAAAGGCGTGCACCACCATGCCCGGCTACCATACTTTTTAAAATTTTGTTTATTTATTTGCAAAGCAGAGGGAGATAGAGAGAAGGGATACAGACAGAGAATGGGTGCTCCAGAGACTCCAGCCACTGCAAATGAATTCTAGATGCATGCGCCTCTTTGTGCATCTGGCTTTATGTGGGTTCTGGAAAACTGAACCCAGTTCTTTAAGGTTTTCAGACAAGTGCCTTAACTGCTGAGCCATCTCTCATGTTTAAAAAAAAAATAAGTGGACACTGTGGGAAGAGATTTGATTCAGTGCAAGCATTATGGGAACAACTTCATAATATACATTAAATAATTTTTAACAGAATGACTTGACAAAAGAATCCCACACCCAGTGATTCTCCCAAACAAATCCGCACAAGTGGCAAGAAATAACTAAGTGTATGGTTATTTGTTCTAGCATTCCAAATAATGGCAAAACCAGGTCGTTGTTTAATTCAATGAGACCTGTCCATTCAAATCTTCCCTGTGTGTGGAGGCTTGGATATCAGATGTCCACAGCCTCGCGTGTTTGTGAATAAGCTGCATACTCAATCCTCAGCTGCTGGAGCCTTTGGAAGGTGGAGCCTTGCTGGAGACGGTATGATGTTTATTAGCTCAGCTCCAAGCCCAGTACTTACGATTACTTCCACCGAGATATAGGATGATATGTGATGCCCAGAGTGGAAATTATCCTCACATTGCTGGACAAACATATGACTAGAAGCAGCTCATGGCAGAAAAGGGTTGACTTCAGGCTTACAAATTCCAGGCGAGGCGTTATCATGGCAGAAGAAGTTGGCCTGCCTGAAAAGATTGCTTAGAGGTTGGAGTACTTGCCTGCAAAGCCAAAGGACTCAAGGTTGATTCCCCAGGACCCGTGTAAGCCAGATGCACAAGGTGGTGCATGCATCTGGAGTTTGTTTGTAGGGTTGGAGGCATTGGCATGCCCATTCTCTCTCTCTCTCTCTCTCTCTCTCTCTCTATCTGCCTCTTCCTCTCTTTTTTTCTTTCTCTCTCTCTCAAGTAAATAAATAAAATAAAATGCTGTTGAAATTAAAAAGAAAAGAAAGTTGTTGGCTCACTTCCATACATCCCTAGCAGAGACAAATGCCAACACCAGTAAGCATGAACACCAGGCTCAAGCCGACTCTCAGCACACTAACTAGGGGTGGACCCAGGATTCATGTGCAACAGCACACCCCCTCCAGCACAGCTCCACCTGCTGAAGACTAAGCAGGAAGCTTATGGGAGACATACATTTACATTTAACCTGCCACATTTCATCCTTGGCCCCATAGATTCGTGACCATCTCACAGTGCAAAATGCGCTTTGTCCAACTTCACAAGTCCCCATGGACTTTATCAACTTTAACATTGTCTAAAAGTCTGAGGTCTCATATGAGAGGCAAGACTGCCTCTTAACTGTGAGCCATGTAAAATCAAAACACAAGTTATATACTTCCAATACATAATGGCACAGAGTAAGCCTTTCTATTGCAAAAAGGCTCAACAAGGAAAGATTAGACCAATACAAAATCAGTAATCAACAGGTAAACATCAAACATCTTAAGCTCCAAGTCCAACATCCTTACCTGTGACAAAGAAGTCTCAGGGTTTCCAATTCCACCCCTCCAGCTGGGTTCCTCACAGCATGGGGAAAATTTCATCCCAAGCTGGCAGCTTCCCTTGGCAGCTGTTTCATACTCCTGGTATATTCCAGGCATCCTTGGGTCTACACTACTAACCATGGTTTTTCTTCATAGCTCCATACTTCGGCCTTACATACAAGGATATCATCCTTGCTTCATGTTATCACCTCTCTGCAGCTCCTGGAACCAGTTAATCTTCACGTCTACAACAGGATTTTTTTTTCCCATTTCATTTTGAAATTTTTATTTATTTATTTATTTACTTACCTATTTTTTATTTGAGAAATAGGCAGCAAGAGAGAGAGCGAGAGAGGCCTCTAGCCACTGCAAACAAACTCTAGATGCATGCACCACCCTGTGCATCTGGCTTTACGGGTGTCCTGAAGAATTGAACCTGAGTCCTTAGGCATTATGAGCAAGCACATTAACCATTAAGCCATCTTTCCAGCTCTGTAAAGGGATTTTACTCCTGCTTCATATCATCACATTTCAACAGCTCTTGGAACCACTTCAGCTTCATACAATAGCCTTACTGGGTCTCCATACAGGGATTTCAACCATGTTTCATTTGCCACGTCTAAGCAGCCCCTGGAATCATGTGCACTTCATGATCTACTTAATCGCATTTTCCAAGCTTCCAAAACCAGTACCAGGTGGGTGGCATAGCCAAATTTGTAAATCCAGTGGGTAAATAAAGCTTGACCTTGAAGAGCACTGTACTCCTTCAGCGGTCTTCCTTCAAGCCCCTTCCTTTCAAAAGGATTTGCATTCTTACTAGCTTGAACCTTCCATGGGTTGCTTCTCACCCTTGGGACATCTGTATCATTGTTCCAGTGCCAAACAGTTGGTCTACCTTTAATGGTGTTGATCTCTTTAACAATTACAGTTTAAGTTGAAAGCCAGTCTCTGTGCCTATAAGCTTCAAACTTGCTTGAATTTTTCTGTGATAAGCTGTGTTTCTTTCATATCTTTCTGTTCTAATTTCCACTAAGCACACCAATCCATAACTTTAAAATTCAACCTTGACTAGATGTTCAGGGCATGGTCAGAAGACTGCAGCCATCCAGTTTCAACAAAGTCCTTTTCTTTCCCTTTGAAAGTCCATAAGGCAAGCCTTCATAGTCCATAACTCTCTCTGCATTAAGAATCTTCAAATTCTCACAAGAATAGCCCATAAACCTCTGCTTATAGCACAAAGTACCAAACCCTTTCATATTCCCCCTACAAACAGATTCCAAAAGGCCAAAACCCAAATGGTCAGATTCATCACCATAATGGCCTTTCTCCTGGTACCAGACTTTTTGTTGTTGTTATTGTCTCATTGTGGGAATAAATACCCAACCAAATGTAGCTTATGGGAGGAAAGGGTTTATTTCAGGCTTACAGATTCCAGGAGAAGCTTCATCATGGTGGAGGATGTTGTCTCATTTCCATACATCCACATCAGAGAGACAAATCCAATGCCAAGCTGGGCGTGGTTGCACACACCTTTAATCCCAGCACTCGGGAGGCAGAGGTAGGAGGATCACAGTGAGTTCGAAGGCACCTTGAGACTACATAGTGAATTCCAGGTCAGCTTGGGCTAGAGTGAGACCCTACCTTGAAATAAAAATAAAAATAGTATTAACAAAATCTAATGCCAGCAAGCATGGAATGGCCAGAGCTCAAGCTGGCCTTCTACACACCAGGTAAGGCTGGGCCCAAGATTTGCCCCAGTGACGTACCTCCCCCACCAGTGCTCTGCCTGCTGAAGACTAGGTAGAAAGCTTAATTAAAAATACTTAGATTGGGGCTGGAGAGATTGCTTACTGGTTAGGGTGCTTGCCTGCGAAGCCTAAGGACCCAGGATCAATTTTCCAGGTCCCACGTAAGCCAGATGCACATGGTGGTGCATGCTTCTGGAGTTCATTTGCAGTGGCTAGAGATCCTGGCATGCCCATTCTCATTCTCTCTCTCTCTCTTCCTCTCCTTCTCTCTGTCTCTAATAAATAAATAAAAATAATTCTTAAAGAAAACCTAGCTGGGCATGGCAGTGCACACCTTTAATCCCAGCACTCAGGAGATTGAGGTAGGAGGATCACTGTGAGTTCGAGGCCGCTCTGAAACTACATGGTGAATTCCAGGTCAGCTTGGGCTAGAGTGAGACCCTACCTCCAAAAAATAAAAAATAAACTAAGGTTATGGAGTCATACATTTACACTTATACCACCACACCCAACCTCTACTCTGCTTTTCCCCACCATGATGAAATTGTAAACCGAGTAAACCTTTCCCTTCCACCGGCCACTCTAGTCAGAAACTAGAAGGAAGGAAACTGCTATACCCTAAATTTCGGTTTGGTTGTAAATGTTAAGTTTTTGTTGCTAGGCTAAGAAAGGAGAGTTGTTATCTTAACTATTCTTTGGGTTTTTTTTTGTTCAATTAAAAATGGATGATGGGGCTGGAGGGATGGCTTAGTGGTTAAGGCATTTGCCTGCAAAGCCAAAGGACCCAGGTTCAATTACCCAGAACCCATGTTAGCCAGATGCACAGGAGGGCACACATGTCTGGAGTTCATTTGCAATGACTGGCGGCCCTGATGCACCCATTCTCTCTCTCCATCTCTCTCTATCTCTCAATCTCTTTCTCTGTCAAATAAATAATAAATGAATAAGTATAAAATATGTAAAAAATGTACTTATTAAATATTGGGTGATAGATAAGTAGGTGATAAGGAATAGATAACAGATCATATGTAGAGATTCATAGGTGGCAAACAAATGATACATGTATAGATTATACGTAGAAAAGAAGATAAGCAGGTGGATGCATTGAAAGATGGATAGATATATAGATTATAGATATGCAGATAGATGGTAGATGCATAGATTATAGATAAACAGATAGAGATGGATTGATAGCTTATTGACTGGTAGATGATAGATAGATAAATAGATAGATAGATAGATAGATAGATAGATAGATAGATAGATAGATCAAGTCAATAGATGGATATGGAGATATATATATATATATATATATATATATATATATATGGAGAGAGAGAGAGAGAGAACATGCAAAACCGCACATACATCTTTAGTAACTCACACAATGGCAGGCTCCTCCCTAGAGTGCATGATCAGCACAGGGCTCAGCCACAAGGGAAGAGCACAAATGGCAATATTGAGAGCAGAAGCCAGGAACCAGAGCAAAACACAGGGATGGTTGAGCGAACCCAAAAGCTGGAGTGCAGATGTGTCAAGCTCCTGCCTATATATTTTTTTTGGTTTGTCAAGGTAGGGTTTCACTCTAGTCCAGGAGGCTGACCTGGAATTCACTATGTAGTTTCAGGGTAGCCTCGAGCTCACAGTGATCCTCCTACCTCTGCCTCCCAAGTGTTGGGATTAATGGTGTGCGCCACCATGCCGGGCTCCTCCTGCCTATCTTTGAAGGGAGCCCACACTCCACAGCACAGCCCATGGGGCCCCATCACCTGGCCCTAGAGACCCCTCAGCGCTCCTCTGTCTCAGGCTCCCTGGCCTCAAACCCACCAGCTCTATTTGCCTTGTTTCTGTCTAGTGACATGCCAAGCTGGCGCCTGGCCCCAGGGCTTTTGCTCCTAAAGTTCTCTCTTCCTGGGACACTCTTCCTTGAAATATGACTGCCCCATAATTTAATACTGAGTTCTAAAGTTTCCTCCTAAGAGACACCTTCCCTGTCCCCTCTATTCTCTACTTCCATGGGAAAAGTCCTACTACCCATGGTCACATCCTTAGTTCCTTTCCTCTTCCTCCCCCATGACACAGTTCCTTCCTCTCACACCTCGTGCCACCAGGGTCCCTTCTCATGTCAGCAGTCTCTGCTGTGGCTGTCAGGACCTCTGGATCCCTGTCTGGATGGGACCGTGGTGGGTGGTGAGACATGACCTTAGAAGCCTGGCTTCTGGCTCCTTTCATCAAATGTGCTATTGTGCAACAAGGAAGCTGGTCTCTCTCCTGCTTCATTTGTGTTACCAAACATTCCCTTTATTGCCCTGACATCCAGGTATGCCATCCTGGAGTGAGTAATAGCATGCTGTACTCCACAGGGGAAAAAAAAAATGTCACACAGACCCTCTGAGGATGCAGAGACCTTGATCTTTGCTGCAGTGAGAAGGTCGGTGTTTAATAGGAACCAACATGTGCCAGGTACCGTGAGGAACAGAGACAGCAAAGACACGCTCCCTCCCTCCTTAACTTCGCAGGCACTGGGCCTTTTGCCGTCATCCCGGCCATTCTCTGTTGGGGGCCTTAGCCTGCTGAACTTATTTCTTATGACCCTGGAAGCATTTGAGACTCTACTGTTTGTTACTGAATTTGTTAAGGAGTTTGGAACAGGGTTTAAGCAGAGGAGAGAGTAGACCTGTTTTGTTGCTAATGGGGGAACCAGGCAGCTAAATAGAATTCTGCTACAATGTGAGATCGCTTCACTCACTCTTTCCTAAATCCTCTATGTTTCTGTTAAGCTGTTCCAGGTGCTAGACGGAAGGCAAGGTAGAAAGTCTCGGAAATGTACTGGACAGTGCCGTTAATCACTTTGACGGTCCAGCTGGGGCTTCCCTATTGAAAGAGTATGAGTCTATATGGGACAAAATGTTTTGGGAGAAAGTGTAGAGTGAGTGCCTGAGCTTCGAACAGTTCTGTCTGCAGTGCAGGCCCAGCAAGAGAGAAGAGTGGGGAAGGAAAGGGGAGGGAATGGAAAAAAAAAAAAAGTAAGGGAAGAAAAGGAGGGAAGAAGAGGAGGGAAGGAACCCCTCAACAGATGACTTGGGATCACACACACCTTTTAAACATGTAGTTTGGGGATGGGTATCATATAATATTTAATAGATATTTGAGAAATAGTCAACATTTTGAAAATGAGCAGGTGTCACATAATATAAAATGGGTCAATTCAGTTTTACAATGGGAATGACCTGGTCACTCCAGAGCCCCCATCTGCCTACATCAGCTTTGAGCTGGGGCCAAGTTGTTGCTATTTTCTGTCTCTCTAGTTTGCTGCAGTCTCCACCTGGCCCTGTTGTATTCCACTTATCTTCTGCTTTCCTCATTTGTAAGCTCCCCCCACCCCCAAGTCCTTGTAGACAGATGTGGCTCCAAGACGTTTGGAGGACAGGGCCAGCAGGTAGCAGTGCCCTGTGCTCTGAGTGGCTGTTGGATCTCTTTCTTCAAAGCAATGAAGAGCCACAGAGGCATCGGATAGAAGGAAACATACGGATATTTTGACTCAAACTAGAACTCTGGTGTAGACGTCTGCTCACCAAAAGATCTAACCTGGATGGTTCACAGCAACAGTGCTCACGGAGTCTCCCAGTCCAACTAGTCACATGCGCATTGTGGGTGGGGCTGGGAAAGTGAGCCGCATCCACAGGATGAATCTTTGTTTTAAGTGTGTGTGCGTGTGAATTATGTGTGGCACGGTGTGTGTGGGCAGATGTGCACACGATGAGGAGAACAAAAGAACACATCAGGCGTCCTCCACCGAAACTCTTCCACATTGTTTCCTTGAGACGGAGTCGCACTGAACCTGGCTGCCTTTCTTAGGTCAGACTGACTGACCAGTGAGCCGACGATCTTCCTGTCCGCACTCTTCCCTCCATAGGACTGGGGTCACAGGTATGCATGGCCACACCTGGCTTTTTCTTTTTGCATTTTTTAAATTAATTAATTTATTCATTCATTCATTCATTCAAGAGAAGGAGAGAGAGCAGAAGAGAGAGGGGGGAGGGAGAGGCAAATATAAAGAGAGAATGGCCGCGCCATGGCTTCCAGCCACTGTGAACAAACTCCAAATGCATGCACTACCTTGTGCACCTGGCTTTATGTGGGTACTAGGGACTTGAACCTGGGTCCTTTGGCTTTGCCAGCAAGCACCTTAACTGCTAAGCTATCTCTCCAGCCTGCATTATTTTTTATTAAGTAGAAACTTTGTATGGACACATGATATGTTGGTACCATCATTTCCTTCCTCCTTGCCCCCACGGAAGCCCTCCTTAGTGGGGTTGCTGGTATTTACGATGGAGCTGTGGATTATGAGTTGTGAGAGCAGCAGTCATTGTGGCCCTTTAGGGGGCAATGTCTCCGGATATTCCCTCCCAACCCGTGGTTCTTATATTCTTTTCTTTATATCCCTCTCTTCTGTAAAATTCCCTGAGCCGTGGTGGGTGTGTTTTAAGTCTACATTAGTGTTGGGCTCTCAGCAGCTTCTAGAGTTTGCTTTGGTGCATTTTGAGTGTCCTCAGTGTCTGTCTCCATCACCCTGCCCCAGGTTGTCAGGCTCATGGTGAAAACAGCTCTCTTGTTCATCTCGCCAATGCCTCTGTGGTTTCACCTGGGCCCTGGCTGATATGCAAGGGTTGGTTCATCTCCTGTCAGGGAGTCCGCTATCCTTGTGTTGTTGATAGATTTTGGTTGTCCTTGGTTCTCTCTGCTTTCTGAAAAAGAAGAACAAAAACAGATTCTTGAGTTGGGCCTGGTGGCACACACCTTTAATCCCAGCGCTCGGGAGGCAGAGGTGGGAGGATCGCTGTGAGTTTGAGGCCAGTCTGAGACTACAGAGTGAATTCCAGGTCAGCCTGGGCCAGAGTGAGAAAACAATGAAAAACCAAAACAAAGGGCTGGAGGGATGGCTTAGCAGTCAAGGCATTTGCCTGCAAAGCCAAAGGACCCAGGTTCAATTCCCCAGGACCCACGTTAGCCAGATGCACAAGGGGGTGCACGCATCTGGAGTTCGTTTGCAGTGGCTGAAGGCCCTGGTGCACCCATTCTCTCTCTCTCTCTCTCCCTCTTTCTCTGTCAAATAAATAAATAAATACAAATAAAATATTAAAAAAACAAAACGAACAACAACAAAAACCAGATTCTCCAATGGAGAGTGAGATGAGGGTAGGTTAAAGGAGGTAAGCATTGTTAATTTAGAGACACACCTGGCTTTTTGTGTGGATGTGGATGCTGGGGACCAAACTCAGGCCCTCACATGTCCTCATGTTTGTGAAGCAAGCACTCTTGCTCGCTGAGCCATCGCCCCAGCCCTATGAATCTTACACAGTGATTAAAATGAATTACTCACAGCTACCCACGGTAAGAGGATCTCACAAAAATGAAAGACACAGGAACATGGGCACTGTACAATTTCACTTACCTAAAGCATTAAAAGAGGGGAAAGCTACTATAGTGGTAGGAATGCAGATTCGGATTGACCTTGGGCAGATAAAGGGACGCAACAGTGGTGACACTGAGTCTCACATGGACACCTCTTGTAGATTGTTCTTGGCGTGTGACAGCTTATCATGTCGGGCTGTTGGAACCAGCACTCTTTTGTGCCTACACATGGAGCTAAAACACTTTTAAAATCACCCACTTTGGGGCTTAAGAAATGGCTTAGCAGTTAGGGCACTTGCCAGCAAAGCCAAAGGATCCAGTTTTGATTTCCCAGTACCCATACAAAGCCAGATGCACAAGGCAGCACACGCGTCTGGAGTTCTTTTGCAATGGCTGGAGGCCCTAGTGCTCCCATTCTCTCTCTTTACCTCCCTCCCCTTTTATCTCTCTCTTAAAAAAATAACATATTTTTCAAAACTCACTCATTTGGGTACCATTTGAAAAGCGACACTAGCTAAGCAGAGCAGTGGCCATCCACCTTGAAGTAGGCAGGATCAAGAGACACCGGTTAAGAGAGGAAGCCCTGGATGTGCAGAGAGCGGTGGGATCAGAGGACACCTAGGGGACAGGATGGGCCTTCAGGGAACCAGCCCAGGCACTGGAGGGACCCAGGCACGTTGAGGCATAAGGAGGCTCTTTTAATTTTTATTTCTCTGTGTGTGTTCATGCGTGTGTAAACGTGTGTGCCCATGCTTGTGGAGGCCAGGGAATAGGCAAGTATTTAGGAATACTATCTAATCTTTGTGGGAAAGGGTTTCTTGTTGGCCTGAAGCTCTTAGATTTACCTAGACTGGCTGACCAGTGAGCTCCAGGAATCCACCTGCCTCCGCTTCTCCAGCACTGGGATTGCAAGAACATGCCAATACATCTGGTTATTTTTTTTTTTTTAATTATTTGCAGGCAGAGAGAGATAAAGAGTAGAGAGACAGAGAGACTGGGCATGCCAGGACCTCCAGCCACTGAAAATAAACTCCAGATGCATACGCCACTTTGTGCATCTGGATTTACATGGGTACTGGGGACTCAAACTTGGGTTGTTACCCTTTGTACGCAAGAGCCTTAACCGCAATTTAACCGCTAAGCCACCTCTCCACTGCATTTGGCTTCTTCATGTGTGTTCTGGAGACAAATGCCAGGACCTCACGTTTGCAAGGCAAGTCCTTCAACAACCCTAGCCCAAGAGGTCCTTCCATATTAGCTGTAGGTAACAGAGAGGTGAGGACAGCAGACCTTCCTCCCCAGTCCCATGTACTAGGACAGGGTTTCAAAGGAACAGAAGGAAAAGAGGAAATCCAAGATTTGCTGCTAAAATACTTTTTGCCTAAAGGAAAACAAGAAAGAAAAGCCCCATGATTAGAAGAACAGCTCAGAGCCGTGACATCCTTTCATGTAATGATTCACAAGATGTGGGAGCACCCCTTCTGCCCAGTTTCCATGTGCTCCCCCCCACCCAACTCCACCCCACCCCACCAATGGCTTTATCAAATTCTTGTTGAAACATAGAAAGAAAATATCTTTCCAGCACTGAAAGCTTCAACTTGTCGCCTCGTGTTCTTCTCGGATTTCTAAAGCACACGGGCCAGGGGAATGTGTTTCCAATATCCTCTGTCTCTCTCTGTTAGTGTTTTGTTCCCTTTCACCCCAAAAAGGTTCTGACCTCCGGCGTCTCTTGGGGACCTGGGTTTGGAGCGAGGGGTCAGGCTTGTCAGAAAGGGAGAAGCCACTGCCGCCTGGAGTAGCCCACGTCCCCAGGCTCCCTTAATACATTTAACCTGGAAGAGGCTTTGCCGAGGCTGCGATTAGATTACGAGGCCGGCCAAGGTGCTCTAACGAATGGCACATGGCTGCGTGTGGGCTGAGCTAATCTCTGTTGACACGCTGCTAGTGTGAGGCCCGTGTTGGAGGCAGCGGGGGGGCTTCCGTAGCTCCCTGGCCCTGATGACCGGAGGGGGAGGTGAGCCCCAGCGAAAGCCACTTTCATGCCTGTCTCTTTCAATCTGAGAGCGCCCCAAGTGTGCATATCATGATGTAAAGGTCTCCCTGGTACCAGCTAAATGTCCCGGCTTCCTGTGGGCGATGAGGTCAATTTCAGCTTTTCTGGGAGCAAGCTTTTGATGGTAGGTAAGGAACTCTGGAAGTCGGCCGCCAACTGCTCCGTCCCTGGAGCTGGTATGCCCGCTCCCTGGAAATCTGTAAACGCCACCATGCGTGCAAGCGCACGTGGGCTCCTTCCGCCGCTGTGCAGGGTTCTTGCAAACCTGCCTCACGTGTCAATTCTTCACTCTCCGTGGGACACGCATAGAAAGGGGACATGTCCAAGTATACCACCTCCTGGAGAGGGATTTGAACTCCCCTCACCTCGGTCCTCCAACTGTGTGGAATGGACAGGAGGGTCCAGCACGTGCTAGCCACTCAGCTAACGTTTGTCACAGGCTCGCAGTAAGCACAGCTAAGCTGCAGCGCTCGGGTGATGGGATTTACTGTCCAAATGCAATGCTGTGTCCTAGATCTTATGGCAAAAAAAAAAAAAAAAAAAAAATCCGTGATTTGTATTCTCTCTGGCTTCTATCCCACCACCTCAAAGGGAAGAGTCAGAGAGGCAGGACACAGGATGCATGTGGAGGTCAGAGGAAAATTTTGAGTGTTGGTTCTTGTCTTCCTCCTTGTCTGAGACAGGGCTTCTCTTTGTTTTTCCCCTTCCCATGTTCTCCAGGCTAACTGACCCACAAGCTACTGGAGGACTCTGCTGTCTCCACTTCCCTTCTTTTAAAAAAAATATTTTTTGTTTATTTATTAGAGACAGAGAGAAAGAGAGACAATGGGCACGTCAGGATCTCTAGCCACTGCAAACGAAGTCCAGACACATGCGCCACCATGTGCATCTGGCTTACGTGGGACCTGGAGAATTGAACCCGGGTCCTTAGGCTTCGCAGGCAAGAGCCTTAACCATTAAGCCATCTCTCCATCCCCTGTTTTTTTATATAAAGTATTTTTATTTATTTATTTGCAAGCAGAGAGCAGGGGGTGGGGGGGAGAGAATAGGCATGACAGGGCCTCCAGCATTTGCAAACAAACTCCAGATACATGTGCCACCTTGTGCATCTGGCTTCTTACATGGGTCCTGGGGAATTAGACTCGGATCCTTAGGCTTTGCAGGCAAGCCCCTCTCTCCAGCCCTCTACTTCCCTTCTTGCCGTAGGCATGCTGGGATCACAGAGGCTTGTATGTACTACAACGTCCAGTTTTACGTGGGCTAGGGGGCTCCGAACTCAGGCACTCACACTTAAGCACTATATCCACCGAGGCCTCTCTCCAGCTGCCCCTCAGCGAATGCTCAAGCAGTAGACATTACAGTGCTGTTAGCTATGAAGACATTCTACCACTCACCTGAGAGCCACAGCCCACCAGGACGCGGCCGTCTTGTGTGACTGAAACCTTGCGTCGTTTGGTCAAGGTCTCTCTGTTACCCACCATCAACCCCAGTCCCCGGCCATTACCATCTTCTCTGCTTCTGTGAAGTTGGCTCTTTCGGAATTCTCATGTGAGTGGGCGCGTGCAGTATTCCATGTCCAGATTCTTTCACTGAGCACAATGTCTTCCAGATTCATCCATGCTGGCAACTAGTGGCAGGACTCTTCTATCTGGGGCAGCATGATTTTCCATTGTGTTCAGGGGCCATATTGTCCTCATTATCCCATCCATCAATGGATAAGAAAGCTGCCTCTATGCCTGGGTGACAGCCAATGATGCCACAACAAACATGGGCATATGGGTGCCACAGAGGTCCTCATCCAGACTCCTTTGGGTCCTTACCCACCTGTGGAACAGCTGGGTCTTATGGTAGACCTATTTTTATTTATTTATTTTTCAAAATTTATTATTATTATTATTGATTTTCTTGAGATAGGGTCTCGCTCTAGCCCAAGCTGACCTGAATTCAGTATGTAGTCTCAGGCTGCCCTCGAACTCACAGCGATCCTCCTACCTCAGCCTCCCAAGTGTTGGAATCAAAGGCGTAAGCCACCATGCCCAGCTTGGTGGATCTTTTTTTTTTAATTATTTATTTGTTTGGGAGAGAGAGAGAGAGACAAAGAAAGAGGCAGATAGAGAGAGAATGGGCATGTCATGTCCTATCTAGCCATGGAAAATGAACTCCAGACACATGTGTCACCTTGTGCATCTGGCTTTACATGGGTCCTGGCCTAGAATTTACTATGGAGTCTCAGGGTGGCCTTGAACTCATGGTGACCCTCCTACCTCTGCCTCCCAAGTGCTGGGATTAAAGGCATACGCCATCACACCCGGCTTACCTAAAAGTTTTTAAAAAGATCTTTGGGAAGTAATGAATATCCATTTCCTCCCAATCCTTAAAAAACACACTGAAGCAGAAGAATACTGCAAGAGGAAGACATCCTAAAGTCCATCTCACGACTCCATGCAGAGCAGAACTTTATGGTGACTGACTGCACGTATTTTCACTGGAAATGGAGTCAGCCAATGATGAGAACATCATTAGCATCTATCATAATGTCAACAGTAACATTTTTTTTTCCTGATCGTTCCAGGCAACGTGAGGATTCTTTAAAAAAAAAAAATAGGCAAAGGGACACGAGAAAGGAGAAAAAAAGTGTCACTTGCAGTTCATCCAGCATTCTATCTACGAAACACAAAAGGCCATTGGAAACCATCAAAACGCCATGAAAAGTTCAGCTTCGCTGCCAAGCACCCAATAAAACACTCACACATCGTTATCTTCCCTCGGCACAACAGTGGTCACAATCCAAAAATAGACTCAGTTTCAATGGCAACAAGTTTCATAAAATGCCTGGGGGAGAAAAAGCTGAACACAAAATATATAATTCCCACATGCGGAATATTACTAGACATTCCTAAAGTGCACATGAAAAGACTTGATTAAATGAAGAAAGTCAACGTGGTCGCGACGTCATTTCCTCTCAATTGTTTAGGAATAATACAATGTTAAAACAAAATGCCGCGATAATTTTTTTGTGAGGTGCCATTTGAGGGGGAGGGAACATACCAAAGCAGTTTCCACATTCGCCCGGATGACTAAACTTCGTGTGATCAGCCAAGAATTCCTTCCCAAAGGTTGAACGTGTTTGCCTTTTTGGATAAAACAATGTGATGTAGCTGTAAGAATCAAATGGCCTGCCCTGGAGGGAGAGCTCCCTGACCATGCTCCTAGGGACAGAAGCGTGCAAGAAGGGAGGACCTGCTTGCATGATTTGGTGGGTGATAAAGATGGCAGCAGGAGCAGGGTCAGTCACAGACAGGTGTGGGGACCCTTGGGTACCAGCGGGTCATCAACTTTAAAGGGTGCCTTTGACCTTCATCTTGTATCTCTCTGCGCACTGTTGCGCCTCGTGCGAGTTGGCCATCACCACACTACTGTCCTTTGGGATGCTTTGTAGCAGCATGGGAGGAGGGAGGAGGATGAGAGGAAGGAGGAGGAAGGGGTGCTCCCCACCCCCAGCCTCATGTTCTTTGCTATTGCTTGCCCCAGGCACCCCGCAACAGCATATGTGCACAGTGCTGAAAAGCCCTCTCATGGCACCAAAGGCTTCCTCCGCGGAGCTCCTGGAAATCTGAGATTTCTTAGTGAGCGCATCCAGGTAGCCATCTGTAGATGCAGGGCAGCCTAGAAGCAAGATGTTACCCTGCCAAGTGAACTTGATGACTTGAACTTCAAACTCTCCCGTGCTGCTTTGCAACTCTTGGGAACCTTTCCTCTTCATTAATCGGAATTTTTTTTTTTTTTATGGCATGGGGGTGGTTTCTCCCTTTTGGCTCTATTTGCAGTAACCCAGCTATCTCTGTGACATCATGTATTTTAAGTTATCTGTTGATGTCTGTCCCACCTTATCTCCTTGTAAGCTTCTTGATATCCGTGTGAGGGAAAGGAATAATTTTCACACCCATTTTATACACTGCATTAAACTAAGGGGAATGATCTGTGTGAAGACATAGAACAAGAAAGTCTTGGAGGATAACCTTGAATCTAGGACTTGGGGCTTTGGTTCTCACAGCAAAAGGCAGGTGGAATTTCACCACCTGTTTCTTTTAAAAAAAATTTTTATAAGATTTTATTTATTAGAGACAGAGAGAAGGAGAGAGAGAGTGAGTGAGAATGGGTACACCAGGGCCTCTAACCAAACAAACTCCAGATGCATGTGCCACCATGTGCCATCTGGCTTATGTGGGACTTGGAGAATCCAAGTGGGATCCTTAGGCTTCACAGGCATGAGCCTTAACTGCTAAGCCATCTCTCCAGCCCCACACCACCTGTTTCTGTAATTGAACTCTGCCCACTCAGTTAGCTGGCCCACAAAAGAATACCCGATGTACACTAAGAGCATCCAAATGAAAAAAAAAATTCACAGATTAAACATGAAGGAAGAGGAAAAGAAACTCTACAGGCTGCAGAGATGCTTAGCAGTTAAGACACTTGCCTGTGAAGCCTGAGGACCTAGGATCAATTCCGCAGGACCCACGTAAGCCAGATGCACAAGGTGGCTCATGTGTCTGGAGTTTGTTTGCAATGACTAGAGGCCCTGATGGAACTATTTTTTCCCTCTATCTGCCTCTCTCTCTCTCTCTCTCAAATAAATAAATAAAATATTATTTAAAAAAAAAGAAAAGAAACACTAGGAAGTAGATAATGACCAGAAAGAAAGAGGGAGGGAGAGAGGGAAGGGGCTTAGATGACGACAATCCAAAGACAGCGCCATCTCGCTGGCGCTGGAGGCCCGTGCAGGTGAGGGCGGCCATTGTGTTCTGTAGGACTCGATGTCTGGGGGATGTAGGATGTTTCATGACACACTTCTGCATCAAGGGCACAAAGAGATTCGCAGCTTTCAGATGGTGGACTCTGAATGCCATCAGCTGATGAGAGAATGGGGGCTCTGCCTGTCTGAAGAAGCCAGGAGAAGCTCCTTGAACTTGAAGCTGAGTAGTTCTAATGCCTGAGTGGCATTTTTCTTGAGAGCTAGGGTGGCTTAATATTACACCTATGGATGGAACTGAAAAGGGAAATATAGCTTCGAACCCCTGAAATTATATATAATGGTATAAATGTTTCATAATATTTATATTATTTTCAAATTCTTTTTAAATAATTTTTTATTGACAACTTCCATAATTATAAATAATATACCATGGTAATTCCCTCCATCCCCCCACTTTTCCCTTTGAAACTCCACTCTCCGTCATATCCCCTCCTCCTCTCAATCAGTCTCTCTTTTATTTTGATGTCATGATGTTTTCCTCCTATTATGATGGTCTTGTGTAGGTAGTGTCAGGCACTCTGAGGTCATGGATATCCAGGCCATTTTGTCTCTAGAGGAGCACATTGTAAGCAGTCCTACCCTTCTTTTGGCTCTTACATTCTTTCCGCCACCTCTTCCACAATGGACCCTGAGCCTTGGAAGGTATGATTGAGATATTTCAGTGCTGAGCACTCCTCTGTCACTTCTTCTCAGCACCATGGTGCCGTGCCTCCTGAGTCATCCCAAGGTCACTGCCATCTGAAAAAAGAAGGTTCTCTAGCCAAAAGTGAGAGTAGCATTAATAGATGGGTATGAATGTAAGAGAAGTGCTTACTGGGCAGTTTGATGAGCATAGTATATACATTTAGCCAGACAGCAGCAGACGTTACACCCCTAGGGCTCATGGCTACCCCTGTTTTAAGTTTTCAGTATCAGGGATGTATTCCCTCCCATGGAGTGGGCCTCCAGTCCAATTAGAAGGCAGTTGGTTTCCAGCATGACAGACGCACCACTATTGCACCCGTTGGCTCATTTGCCTGGCTGGCCAAATTTAAGGCTTGCAGTGTGTTTTCAGATTCTTATTTGTAACATGGCTTCATCAGGCTCCCCTGTGATGGAAAGAATGACCAAAACTTTGGGAAAATAGACCCTAGATCTTTGACTTGGGTCAGACCCTCACTAGTTGACTTTGTTCCACACCCCCTCCTCTCTGTAGGGTAGGACATGATGAGATCACTTAAGATATATTAGGGGGCTCTGAAGATGGCTCAAGCAAGATGCATCAGGACTTGAGTTCAGATCCCCAGAACCCGTGTTAAAAAGCCGAGTGTGGCAGCACACGCCGGTAATCCCAGTGGCGGGGAGGCGGAGACAGGAGGATCCCTAGGATTTTCTGGTCCACCAGTCTAGCTGAGTCAGTGAGCTTCAGGTCCAGTGTGAGAACCTGTGTCAAAAGTAAATAAATAAATAATAAGGTGGAGCATGACTGAGGAAGACACCCAGTGCCAGCCACCTGTGGCCTCTACATGTATGTGCATGTACATGCATGCTCATCTGCACATACATGCACACATACACATACTAGATGCTGCGCAGTCACTGCCACCACCAGCACCCTCCCATGGGCCCTTTCTTGAATGTGGGCTGCATATGTCTATGTGAGCCCGTAGTCATTGCCGCAAAGACTGAAGTGAGACATATTCATCCCTCGCTTTGGGATTTGCAAGGGAATTCAAAGGCTCAGCTGCTGCCATTGATTGCACCAAGAGGGTGGGGCCATGAGGATTACAGGTCAGCCAAGTTTAGCCATGTGGCCAAGAGTCAGTAAAGACTGCTGGATATAGAGTTTGAAGGGAAGAATAAAGAAGATGCAATAAGAGGATTACATAGAGCATGAGGAGGAGGAGAGAGACAGTGATAGAGGCATAGGAAGCTCTAGAAAGATAATAGTCCAAAATACCACCATTTACTCTAGCTGGGGAAACTGAGTGCCTTTTATCTCTTCTTATTTCTCTCTATTGTCTGTAGTTTTTTTTTTTTTCTTAACAGCAGGCACATATTAATTTTACAATCAGCCAAAAAAAAAAAAAAGAAAGCAATGCTCTATTTCCATTTGGGGAAAATTTTCTTTCAAAGGATTGCATCTGGGGACACCAGCATTTTCCCCCTGCGAAGCCTGAGGGAGAGATGAAGCCAGGCTCCGAACTTTGTAGTAAACATCTCCAGACCACACTAAATCCAATCTTCTCATTTGCTTTCCGGACAGCAAGGCTGTGATGGATCCCAGACCCAACCCTCGTGGCATCTCAATCAGATGTGTTTAGATGCCACTGTGACTCAAGATTATGACGTTTTGATGGGATTAGGAGATAACTTTGCTTTAATCTATAAAGCCCCAAACGCTTTGGGGTCTGATTACCTCGCAGTTCCCTCCCTAGCCCCGCAATTAAGATCAACCAGAATGTTCCTTTTAATGATCCCCATATTGAAAGCTCAGGAAATCAGAAATGGGTGGTTTGGTTGCAGGTTTTTTTTTTTTTTTCTCTCCACTGGCTTTGCTGCCTTTTCGTTTCTGCAGAAGGCTCTGGGCTCTCTCCGAGTCTGTCACAGTGGGCTTTCTGCTTTCCTCTGATCTTGACTTTCAGAAGAAGCCATTTTGCGAAGACCTCCCTCTTGTCCTGGCTTAATTACGGAGGGCCTGTGTCTGTCCCCTTTAAGGGTTAGTACTTACTCTTGGTGTCCTTGGTCTCGGCAGTGATAGGTGGATTTTTAAATCCTTGAACAAGCGATAGAGTATAGATTTACAAAGACTTTCGTGAACTCCTGCCTAAGGAAACTTGCTTGGCCTACCATGACCACACTGGTCTCGGGTCATATTTTCCAGAGACAGTTGCCCCCCTGCCCCAGCATGCCTAAAGTGCAGGAGTTCTTAGTCTGTGATCAAAATATCGTTAGCTTTGTACATGTTCTTATGCCCACTGCATGCAACACAGTCGCATGAATCCGAAACCAAAGCCAATAATAAAAGCACTGAGAAGACACACATGAATGTGCCATATTTGCATTTAATGCTCTTACCATGCTGGGTCTGGATTGGAAGTAATTCATTTTTCCCTATCAAACCCACATGGTGAGACTGGCAAGGTTGCTCAGTGATTAAGGTGCTTGCCTTCCTAAATGTGTTCAGAGCAGTTTGGGGCACTGCTGTTTGTGCTTATTCATGTTTGCTGGCTCTTGGTGGTGTCTCTCTGCTACTGATCTAAGGAGGTGAGCCAGCTTCTTCTGCCATCGATGGTGTTTGCCCTGGAATCTGTGAGGCTGCAATGAACCCCTTGCTCCCACAAGCCGCTTCTAGGTCAGATGTTTGTCCCAGCGATGTGGAGCTGACTGCAACATTTCCTTTGGGCCCATAGTCACGCCGAAGTGACAAGGGCATGGTGGACTGCAGTGTTACGGATCACACAGTAAACATCACTTCCCAATTACCAAGTCACCCATTCAGAATAGTTCTAAAAAGCATCCCTCACCCAGCCCCTCGCTGACACTGAGATCTTCATGTGTTCAAGTCCCTTAAATGAAACAATGTCATATTTGCATAGAACCTAGATTCAATATATATGTTTTATTCGTTTATTTATTTGAGAGAAAATGGGTGTACCACGGCCTCTTGCTGCTACAAACAAACTCCAGGTGCATGCACCACCACTTTGAGCATCTGGCTTTGTGCAGGTGCTGAGGAATCAAATCCAGGCAGACGGGTTTTGCAAGCAAGCACCTTTAAGTGCTGGGCTAGCTGCCGAGTCTCTCTAGATGACATATGATACGTCGTACAATATGACTGCCGCACCACCAGTGGTACTACATTAAATGCTAATTACAAGGGGAAAATGTATGTGTTTAGTACAGATGCATGTTTCTCTGAATATTTTAGATCCGTGGTCAGTTGAATCCTCAAATTTGGGACCCACACATATGGAAGACTGCCTAGGTTGCATCCATCCATTTTGTGGGTCATAACTCAGCCACATGATCCCACTGACTATAGGGAGACTGGGAAATGTAGTCCAGGCGACTAGGGCTGCTGGGAGCTATTCCAGAGCTCTGTGGGCCACACTCAACTACAGGTTCTGTGGAGGCGCTCTTCAAATGAGACCCGCAGCTCCTGCTGGCAGGGAACAGCTAAGAAGACAGAAGAGGAGCCTTGATCACGCAAATGCGTGCTGGAGAAGGACAGGAGAAGGTCCTGGGCAGGTCCTGAGCCAGAGGCGGGTCTTCTCTTGGGCATAAACGTAACACCAGAAAGTGACTTTCTGCAAACTCAGGTATTATCTGGTCCCAGTATCACATGAGAAAGAAAAAGGAAAAAAAAAAAGAGGGGGGGGGGGAACAGAGGGAATAAAGAATGAAGGAGGGCTGCAGAGATTGCTCAGTGGTTAAGATGTTTGCCTGCAAAGCCTAACGTCTGGGATTTGATTCCCCAGTACCTATGTAAAGCCAGATACACAAAGTGGCACATGCATCTGGAGTTTGTTTGCAGTGGTTGAAGGCCCAGTGCACCCATTCTTTCTGACTGTCTCTCTTCTCTTTCTGCTTGCAAATAAAGAAATTAAAATATTTTTTAAAAGAATGAAGGAAAGAAGGGAAGGAGGGAGGGAGGAAAGAAGGAAGAAACAATGGAGGGAGAAAAAAAAATTGAGACGGTATCTCACTATTGCTGTCAAAGTCACAATCCTGCCTCAGCCTTCAAAGTTGGGATTACAGGCATGTGTATGTATATATGATGTACATGTATGTATGTGCTTATGTATGGGTAACATGCATGTGTGTGGTACAGGTGTGCATGCATGTGTATGCATGTCGAGGCCAGAGTTTGATGTCAGATGTCTTTCTCCATCAGTTTCCACCTTATTTTTTATTTATTTTTTTAAATTTTATTTTTATTTATTAGAGAGAGAAAGAAAGAAAGAGGCAGAGAGAGGGAGAGAGAGAGAATGGGCACACCAGGGCCTCCAGCAACTACAAACGAACTCCAGACACGTGTGCCCCCTTGTGCATCTGGCTAATGTGGGTCCTGGGGAATCAAACCTGGGTCCTTGGGCTTTGCAAGCAAATGCCTTAACCGCTAAGCCATCCCTCCATGTACATGTACATGGCTATTGGAGACTCACATTCAGGTCTTCATGCCTGAGGGTTAAGCACTTTCCCCATTGAACCAAGTCCCCAGGCCCTCACCACAGCTTTAAATGTCATTTTAAACCCCATCCAGGGAGTGCGAATGTTACTCAGTTGATAGCATACTTGCCTAGCATGCACAAGGCCCTCAGTTCAATTCCCGGGATCTCCTACTACTGGATGTGGTGGTGCATGTTCGTAATCCCAGTACTTGGAAGGTAGAGGCAAGAGGAACAGGAGTTCAAGGCACGTCGTCAGCTACAGCCCTAGCTACTCGAGACACTGTCTCAAAATAAAAAATAGAAAATAAAATGGTGCTCAGAACCTGTACTGTCAGGGGGAGTCTTTTTGTTTCCTCTCCTGATTTTTTTTGAAATATTTTTATTTAGTTATTTGCAAGCAGAGAGAGATAGACATAAGAGAGACAGACAATGGGTGCACCAGGGCCTCCAGCCACTGCAAATAAACTCCAGATGCATGCGCCACTATTGTGCATCTGACTTAACGTTGGGTACTGGGGAATGCAACCTGGGTACTTAGGCTTTGCAGGCAAGCACCTTAACCACAGAGTCATCTCTCCAGCCCCCATCTCCTGATTGTAAGCTGGCTTGGGTTTCAGGCCTTGAGGAATTTCCCAGAATTTTGGTGCTAAAACTGGGAAAACCCCAAACAAACCGGGACAAGTTAAGCCACCATAACTTTGGCATCTCAGAAACGTGGATTTCAAGCCGAGCTCTTCTAGATAGCAAACTTACATCTTCAAGCGTGTCCCTTGATCTCTGTGGGCCTCAGTTTTATCCTCTCAGACATGGGTATAAGGAAGCAGCCCCGTCCTCAGGTTGATGGGAATACTGAAGGACTGAATCGACGTTGGGGTAACCTGCGGCCACAAGCCTGGCTCCAGGGATCTGCCCTGTGGAGTGGAGCGATGCTGCTTCCTTGATGTAAGCCAGACTCTCTCAGAACACAGCCTGAGGTGGCGAAGGGTCTTCGTGGGGCAGCGAAGCCCTGGGAGCAAGGAGGGACGGCGCAGGTGGCTCTCACGTGCACGGAGCGGGAGGGCCGCATGGATGCCAGCTGCCAATCAGCCAGAACAGGAGGCCTGGAGCCCACCCGGGGGCTTCTCATCCCCAACTCTCACCACTGGGGTGGGGTGGGGGGCAGTGATGTGATAAGAACATTGATTCCAAGGAACATTGATTGTGGGGCTTTCAAAGTTCACCCTTCCTCCTACAGGAACCAAACTTTAATAACCAGAGCCAGCGAGTGAAAGAGAAAGAAACCAGACCAACAAACCCTTCCCCTCTGAGCAGGTCACATGGCGCAGAAGCTAGCTTTGAAACGGTGCCTGCTTAACCGCAGCAGACACAGTCTGAGACGACCCCCGCCCACCCCACCTCAGGAGGAGCCAGAAAAAGGAGACAGAGAGCAGAAATGAAAGGGAAGAGGAAAAGTTTCCTTCTTCTAAAGAAACAGATTTTTCTTTAAGGTTCTTGGAAGGGCCTCTGTGTTTGCCTTTTAATACTTTAATATTATTTATTTATTTATTTGATAGAGAAAGAGGGAGAGAGAGAGAGGGAGAATGGGCGCGCCAGGGCCTCCAGCCACTGCAAACGAACTCCAGACGCATGTGCCCCCTTGTGCATCTGGCTAACATGGGTCCTGGGGAATTGAACCTGGGTCCTTGGGCTTTGCAGGCAAATGCCTTAATGGCTAAGCCATCCCTCCAGCCCCAGAAACAGATTCTAAGAGAGACATGAGGGGAAAAAATCATAACCGTTTTCCTCGGCATGGAGAAGACAGATATATTACCATCTTCAGGGAGGTCAAGGTCTTCCTGAGGTAGCTGATGGTGGTGAAGGTCACTGGTGTGTTTCTGAACAATGCACTGGGCCGTCATTCCTATATAACACTCTAGTTAACTCTAGTGAACTCTTCTAGCCAGATCTAGTTTGATACATGAGAATACTACGGCTCAGAGAGGCTGAGAAACTCATTCAAGGTTCCAAGGCTGTGAAATGACATGGTCAGGCTTTGAACCCAGCCTGATTTCTTCTTATTTATTTATTTATTTATTTAGCAGAGAGAGAAAGAGAGAGAGAGAGAGAGAATGGGGAGCACCAGGGCCTCCAGCCACTGCAAACGAACTCCAGATGCACATACTGCCTTGTACATCTAGCTAACGTGGGACCTGGGGAATAGAACTTGGGTTCTTTGGCTTTGCAGGCAAACATCTTCACCACTAAGCCATCCCTCCAGCCCCCAGCCTGATTTCTAATGGCTGTGACCACTCACTTGGTACCCCAGTACGATGTGAAGACAATGGGAAGGACGGGTAAACTTGTATGGGGTTGGTACCACCGCCCAGCCTCACGGTAGTTAGCGTTTGGTGGGCAATTCTGTACTCTGAGGTGCTGTCCTATGCATCACAGGACATGTGGCAATATTGCTGGCATCTCCCCGTTAGATGCCAATACCACCCTCCTGCTTCCACAGGGTCAACCAAAAATATCTGCAGGCATTGCCAAATGTCTCCTGGGAGAAAGTTGCTCTACATGGAAAGAACTGTTGATGCAGAGGAGAGCCAAAAAACAAAACAAAAAAAAAAAACTAGTAATAAGAACAAACTGAAACTCAACTACATACCTGGTGGAAGGCAGCTCATCTTCTTTGAACTCATTAAATCCCTCATTGAATCCGCCCCACAAGCACTCTATGAGGTAGATGTTTTTTAAACTCTTTTTTAAATTTCTTTTGTTTGTTTTTATTTATTTATTTGAAAGCGATGGACAGAGAGAGAGAAAGAGGCAGATAGAGAGAGAGAGAGAGTGGGTGCGCCAGGGCCTCCGGCCACTGCAAACGAACTCCAGATGCGTGCGCCCCCTTGTGCATCTGGCTAACGTGGGTCCTGGAGAATCGAGCCTCGAACCGGGGTCCTTAGGCTTCACAGACAAGCACTTAACCGCTAAGCCATCTCTCCTGCCCCAAGATAGATGTCTTATAGACGAGGTAGATAAGGATTGAGGGCTTCAGTAACAGAGCCAAGTTCACACAGTTAGTATATGCCAGAGTGAGCACTTGAATCTACATCTCAGAACTACTTCTCCTCCGTTCTGTTGAGAGAGGCAAGCGGGACATAAGTGGGCGAGTCAAACAAAGCATCCGTACAGTATCCCAAGGCAAGACAGTAGCAAGGTGAGACTGCTGACAGAGACCCACCTGCGGTCTGGTGATAGTATACCACTGCAGAGACAGATCTACGATCAGCGTGCCCTGGGAAGGAAGCCCGCAGTTCTCCTCTCTGACCCCCAACCCATTGTTTCTTTTGCCCATATCCCACACAAGCCCACCTTGACTGGTTCCATGTCATGAGGAGAGATGGCAGACACCATCAAAGGCTCAGTTTTCTTTATCTATGGGCAAAGGGAATTGCCTCAGGCATCCATCTCAATATTTCTTTTTCTTTTCCTTTCTTTTTTCTTTTTCTTTTTTTTTTTTTAATTTTCGAGGTAGAGTCTCACTCTAGCTCAGGCTGACCTGGAATTCACTATGTAGTCTCAGGGTGGCCTCAAAATAACAGTGATCCTCCTACCTCTACCTCCCGAGTGCTGGGATTAAAGGTGTGCACTACGAAGCCCCACTCAGGTATCCATCTCTCTCCACAGGGACATGTATGTTGTGGCGCATCTATCCCAGAAATGAGCCACATTTATTTTCTGCCAGGAGCCAATAGCCTAGGGAATTCAAGAAATGTTGCTGGGCGTGGTGGCGCACTCCTTTAACCCCAGCACTCGGGAGGCAGAGGTAGGAGGATCGCCGTGAGTTCGAGGCCACCCTGAGACTACATAGTGAATTCCAAGTCAGCCTGGCCTACAGTGCCACCCTACCTTGAAAAACCAAAAAAAAAAAAAAAGAAAAAAAAAAAGAAAGAAAGAAAGAAAAAGAAATGTCCCTAAATGACAAGCAAGGAGAGAGGAACTTCATGCAGAAATGCCCCCCCCCGCCCCTCCCGTGGGCCTGATCCTCACGGTAAATCACCCTAGAACATCTCGGAAGCTGTAAAGCACAGATGTGTGGGGAGAGACAAGGTGACCCTCCAACCCTGAAGGCAGGAGAGAAAGCAAGGATGACCAAGAACTTGAAGTGGGCGGGGCGGGGAGGGGCGCTTGGGACTTACCGGGAAATCCCTGTTGCCAGCAGTCTTTAGTTCATAGCTGATACTTTGTGAACAGGGAGCAAATTTCTCTCAAGAATTATGTCTTTTTGTAGTACTCCACCCCCTTTAGCCCCTGAACAAAATGAAAGCAGTAGCTTTTGTTCTTAATCGTTCCGGGGATGACGGGGTCCCCCTTTGAAAAATCTGATGAAAGCTATGGGCTCCTCCCTTCATGAAATAAGTGTTTGTTTACTCAGGTTAAAGCCTTCCAAAATGGCCATGACTGGTTTAGAGTGGATTTTCTAAGAAGATAAAGGACTTTTTCCTCCTGTCATATAAAAGATTTTAATGTGTTGACGTTAAAAAAATATATATTTGCGGATGCATAGCACGCATACCGAAAAAATGCACGAACCATCAGAGCTCAGCTTAATGAATTTTCCCAAACTAAACAAGTCTGTACAACCTGAGCACAGTTCAGGGGAGATCATTACTACATCTGGAAGCTTCCTTAGGCACAACTCAAGGCGGCTTCATCCACCAAGATAGCCAGGAATCTGTCTTCAAAACGGCCCAGTGACTTTTTGCCTGGCTCTGCGCTGGACGTGAATGAAGCCAAGTAGCATGTTTGTTTGGCGCACAGCTCCTCTCACTCCACAGTATTGCTCGTTCTTTCTCCTGACACTGACCTGGGTCATGTGTGCAGTCAAGAAACGGTTTATTCTCAGTAGCATCTAGTTTCCATGGTGTGAATACAGCACATGCTCTTTCTCCTGTTATAAGGCATCGGGGACATCTTCATTTCTACAGAATCATATTGAGGCTGGTTTTTGAAAATATTTTATTTTTATATATTTATTTGAGAGAAAGTAGGTGAGAGATAGTGAGAGAGGGAGAGAATGGCTGTGGCAGGGCCTCCAGCCGCTGCAAAGGAACTCCAGATGCCTGTGCCACCTTGTGCACCTGGCTTATGAGTGTCCTGGAGAAATGAACCTGGGTCCTTTAGCTCTGTGGCAAGCACCTTAACCGCTAAGCCATTTCTTCAGCCTTGGTGCTTTAAAAAACAACATTTTATTTATTTATTTGCAAGAAGGGAGGCGAGAATGGGCATCCCAGGTCCTCTAGCCATTGTAAACTCCAGACACATATACCACTTTGTGCATCTGGCTTACGTGGGTACTGGGGAATCAAACCTGGGTCCTTAGGCTTCACAGGCAAGTGCCTTAACTGTTTGCTAAACCATCTCTCCAGCCCCAGAGCTGGTTTTCTTTTCTTTTTTTTTTTTTGACATGTGTATGTGTGGTGTGTATACATGAGTTCATATGTACATGGGTGCACATGTGTGAGTGGGTGCACGTGACTGTGGAAGTCAGAAGTCCGTTGTCTCTGTTGCTCTCTACCTTACTGGTTTGGCCAAATCTCTCATTGAATCCCAAGCTGACCAGCCTGCCCCATGCCTCTGCCTCCTGAGGGCTGGGATTACAGATGTGTGCCACTATGCCTGGTGTCCATGGAGGTGCTGGAGATCTGAACTCAGGTCGTTAATGGTTGTGCCGCAAGTGCTTTAACCCACTGAACCATCTCTCCAGTCCCAATATTTATATTCTCTGTGATTTCTGTTTCTTAAATATTTTAATTATTTATTTGCAAGCAGAGAGATATATAGAGAGAGAAAGAGAGAGAGAGTATGGACACACCAGGGCCTCTGGCCACTGCAAACTCCAGACACATGTGCCACTTTGTGCATCAGGCTTTATGTGGGTGCTGAGTAATCGAACCCAGGTCATTAGGCTTTGCAGGCAAGTGCCTTAACCGCTGAGCCATCTTCCCAGTTCCCAAGATTTATGTTTCTGTAAACTTCCGTGTGTGTGTGTGTGTGTGTGTGTGTGTGTGGGTGGGTGTGGGTGTGTTTGCTTTTTGATGCATGGGGAAACCTCTGGCACTGAAGGGGGGCAAGGAGCCAAAACCAGAATCTTCTCTCGGCTTTCCTTCTTTCTCTTTCTAGCCCAATGGTCTCAGTTCCACCATGATGGTGTGCCTAGGATCCTCCAGACATTTCTCTACTAATGCCAAGTTTAATGCCATGTTTTTATTTGTTTGTTTGCTTTTACATGAATGCAATCTTTCTGCCATGTTTTCTCACTTATCAATATGTCCAGCACATCTTTGCACAGATTTCTCGCGCTGCTGTAAACTACTGAGCACTTTCTCATTGCAGACGTAAGTAAGCTGCTGAGCACTCTCTCATTGCAGACAAGCTGTGATGTGTGTAGCCAGGCTCCTCCCGATGAGCAAGCTCTCTCTACTTTTCCACTGCTACAAGCACGGTGGCCGTGAGCGTCCTTTTACGTGCTTCTTTATGGGCAATTGCAAGTGTTTCTCTCAGAGAGAAATAGAGAGATGGAATCAATGGCTGGGCACATTTGCCTGTAAGTGGTTTTTACGAGGTCGGGTGGATGGTCCGAGCCACTGTGAATTCTGGGTGAAGCTTGAGACAAACATAAAGACATCATGTGCTGGAAAGATGGAGATTCAATCAGGTTTGCAAAGACAAGACAGATGCCTGGGTTTAGGAGCCACTCAAGAGGATGCTCGGTCAGACATCTCTTGGTGACACTTCACCTGCCCCTCAGTCCCTGGGATGCTGATGTTTGCCAGAGATTCTGCAGAGAGAAGAAACTCCCATTGACTTATAGTGAGACGGTCAGGGGATGGGCCATCCAAGTGCAAGGGTCTGCTTACAGGAACAGGTCTAACTCGCTGAGCAGGTGTGTGACACACTCTGTGTCACTTACCTAATTTAATTCTTACCATGCTTTTGTGGAGAGAGCTGTGCTTTCAGGCACATTTTATAGTAGGACAAACTGAGGCTCAGACAGTCCCCTGCCCAAAGCCACACGTCCCCACCACTCTGCTAGTCAGTTACTGGGGAATTACGTCATTGACTAAGCGTGATGTGGTGCTTGCCTAGAGGAAGCTCACTGTCTACTGGTAGAGATGAAAGACGACCAGGAGAACAAGGAAACCTGGGGCCACTGGGTGCGAAAACTCTTCTCTTCTTCCATAGTGTCTCAAAAATGAATGCCTTGTCCAGAAAAAGATGACCATGTCCTCTGGTGGATCCTATCAATGCAGACTAGGGGGCCAACTCCAGGCCAGCCACCTCATCCCCATCAATCCTTGCACCGGTCTTTGGGGAAATGGAGGCTCCAAGACAATGTCTTGCTCAAAGAGCAAGTACAGTTAATAGAAAACAGAAGTAATATTTGAGCTGGGTATTTTTTTTCTTTGCACACATGTATGTGTGGTGTGCATGCATGTGTGTCTGTCTGTCTGTTGACACATATATGTGTGTGTAGGTACTCATGCATGTGTGTGAACATGTGTGTGGAGGCCAGAGGTCAACATTGGGTACCATCTTCAGTTGCTTTTCATCTTAGGTGTTTTTAAATTTTTTTCTTGTTTATTTTTATTTATTTATTTGAGAGCAACAGACAAAGAGAAAGAGGCAGAGAGAGACAGAGAGAGAGAGAGAGAGAGAATGGGCATGCCAGGGCCTCCAGCCACTGCAAACGAACACCAGATGCATGCGCCCCCTTGTGCATCTAGCTAACGTGGGTCCTGGGGAATCGAGCCTCGAACCGGGATACCTAGGCTTTACAGGCAGGGGCTTAACTGCTAAGCCACTTCTCCAGCCCTCATCTTACTATTTTTGTTAATTAGTTTTGTACTCAGTGAATACAGTCAATTTGGTACCATAATTAGGCTCATCCATTACCTACCCCTCCCCTTGGCCCCTCCTTGTTGAGGTATATGGGTCATGCATTCTGGAGTCAGCCCACAGTTATGGGTAGGATAAATGTCTGCATATCATGACCCAACATGTGGCTCTGACATTCTTTCTGCCCCCTCTTCCGCAAAATTTTCCTGAGCCATGCTGGGTTCAGTTTTGGTCTGCTTCAGTGATGAGGTATTGGGAGCCTCTGGGTCTCTGGATCTCTGATTTGGTAGGAGTTGCTTGTTCTCTGTGTTTACCTCCTTCACCCTTGTGCTGGTACCTGGTTCACCAAGAAAACAGCACCCTTGCTTGTTTCGCCAGTTGTTCTTAGTTTCAGCCGGGGCCCTTTTGAGGTATGATGGGGTGGCTCTTTCCTTAAGATCTACATCTATCTGAAAAAGAGAAGCAGATTCTCCAATGGAGAGTAAGTTAGCTCCAGACAAATAGAGAATTTAGTAGGTGTAGGCCCTTTTGTAGCCCATGATTAGTGGTAGCTTGATAGTGGAGAGCAGGCTTATGTTTGGATATGGTTTTGACTTGTTTCCCAGATCCAGCTATGGGTCCCATACCACTGAGGGGATCAGTTAGCCGAATCAAGACCAGTTGGTTTCCCACCATGGCTGTGCGCCACTATTGCACTTGTGTGAGCATCACAACAGGTTATTTGCTAATAAGTAGGTTATACCATGAGTTGCTTGGACAGATATTGGTCATTTTCCCCCAGTTGCCCATGTAGCACCTTCTGGCACTAGATGCGCTGACTGGGGACTGACTCTCTTCCAGCTTCCAGCCATGCCATTCCATTTTATGTGTCAACTGCGTAAAGTGTCTTCAGCAGTAGGGTCTTACCACTAACCTTTGGTGGGTCATCAACTACTCTGACAGAAATCTGTCCTTTTTTGTTTAGGAAATCTTGTAGGTCTCTCTGATCAAAAGCTCATTGTGAATGATAGCCACATGCTGGTACTGGGGGTTACAGGTGAGTGCCCACTAAGAAAAGGAAGAAAAAGATAGCTAATATAAAAGAGATAGAAAGAAGACAGAGAGAGAGAAGGAGAGAGAGAGGCTGCAGAAGATTAAGGTCAGTCTTCATCATACCCTCTCCAGTGTCTTGTGGGTCAGGTGTTCCCTCTCAGGGCCTAGTGAAGGTTCAGCCATTTGGTCTGCCTTTCTTTCCCGGGGATGTGCTGCGCAGTTAGGTGGTCGCCATCTTGGCCGGAAGTCCCCGTGACTCTTGTCTTACTTTTTTAAAAATACTTTTATTTGTTTATTTGCAAGCACACAGAGAGAAGACAGACAGAGAGAGAGAGAAAGAGAGAGAGAGAGAGAGAAACAATGGGCATGCCAGGGCCTCTAGACACTGTAAACAAACTCCAGATGCATGTGCCAGGGTGCATCTGGCTTTATGTGGGTACTGGGAAATCAAACCTGTGTCATTAGGCTTTGTAGGCAAGCTCCTTAACCAGTGAGTCATGTCTCCATCCCCATCTTACTTTTTTTTTTATTTTTTTTTTGGTGGAGGGGGTTTGATATAGAGTCTCACTCTAGCTCAGGCTGACCTGGAATTCACTATGTAGTCTCAGGGTGGCCTTGAACTCATGGCCATCCTCCTACCTCTGCCTCCCAAGTGCTGGGATTAAAGGCATGCGCCACCATGCCCGGCTTCCTATCTTACTTCTTGAGAGAGTCTCTCACCGAACCTAGAGCTCACCGATGCAGCTAGATGAATCAGCAAGCCCCAGAAACCCCCCTGTCTCTACCTCCATAGCACTGGAATGACAGGCTCACACCACCACACACAGCCTTTCACATGGGTGCTGGAGACCCGAACTCAGGGCCTCACATTTGAGCAGCAAGCACTACGCTCGCTGAGCCGTCTCCTCAGCCCTGAGTTTCAGCTTTTCTCTTCCTACCTTGCAGACATCACCCACACATCCTAGGCCTTCATCCTCCACTCTGGCAGTGGAGTGGGCTAAGAGCAGACGTCTGTTGCCTTGAGCCCCAGGTTATGGTCCTGCTGCACTTAACACTTTAGCCAGGCGTGGTGGCGTAATTCCTAGCACTCAGAGGCTGAGGGAAGAGGATCACCACGAGTTCAAGGCCAGTCTGAACTACGTAATGTAGCTAGCTTGGGCAAGCAGGGAAGATCTTGTCTTAGAGAACCAAAAACCAGGGGCAGTTAAGATGCTTACCTGCAAGGCCTGAAGACCCAGGTTTGATTCTCCAGTACCCACATAAAGCCAGAGGCACAAGGTGACGCATACATTTGGAGTTTGCAGTGGCTAGAGGCCCTGGCACATGCATTCTCTCTCTCTCTCTCTCTCTCTCTCTCTCTCTCTCTCCTTCTGAGACTACATAGTGAATTCCAGGTGAGCCTGGGCCCAAGTGAGACCTTACCTTAAGAAGAATCGAAAAGGAAAAAGATAAATAACCAACTCAGGTCATAGCCCATTGCTCCCCTGACACACACGTGACGACACTCTTTCCCTTTCAGATGAAGCCCTCCGGGGCTGAGCTGCTTAGGCCACAACTTGAAGCAAAACGCTCTCTCCTTTTACCTTGAAGTGGACTCAGACACGATCAGTGAACTCGGGAGCGTGTGGAGGTCAACACACACACGCCAGGGGCGGGGAGCTGCGGCCGAGCCCCGGGAGGTAAGAGGCAAGAGGTCGCCGTGCAACCTCTAACATCTGGTGCCATGGGAATCACATAAGAATGTGGACGGGCCAGTGCTGAGGGGAGGCCAGGGGAGTGGGGTGACAGGCTGGAGAGGAGTGACTCACAGACTGCAATGACACACAGGCCATAAGCCCCTCTTAGATGTCAGGCGGGAGGAAGCCGACGGGGCGGGGGTGGGGGGGGGAGAGGAAGGAGGGGGTCAGAGTTCCAGTCCTCGTAGCTAAAGATCTACAAATGCTTGCAGATGGGCCCTGGAGGATGATGGGGAGCTGACTGAGAGTGAGTGTCCCCAAGCACAACACCGGGAGACTGGGTTGGGGTTTTGTGCTATCTTGTTGCCCTTTTCTTTTTATTACTTGGAGACAGGGTCCAAGTAATAAAAAGTGGCCCAGGCTAGTGTGGAACTCATGATTCTCCGGCCGCAGTGTTCTAAGTGTTTAGATTACAGGTGTGCACCACTACCCACGTGGCAGGAACTGGTTTTACTAACAAAGAGCATCCCCAGCCCTCGTAGAGAGGACCCCAAGAGACTGCCAGTCCTACCCAGGTTCCCAGGCTGTGCTACATGGCACTGACTGGGTCTGACTTCCAGAGCCTGGCCCAGTCACCCTGAAGCTTTGTACTTAGGGTGGGGGAAAAGGCATTGAACTCCAGGTGCATGACTTTCCCTCTTATTCTACCGCCAAAGCCTCAGCCAGAGGCAGAGAGCATGGGAGAGAAGGGGCTTTTTATTTATTTATTTTTTTCTGGAATCACTTTCCTTCGCTCCATACAGAAAAAGCACTTTCAGGTCTGGAGAGATGTCTTAATGGTTAAGTGGGCCGGGGGTAACACTGAGAGACCCTTCAACCCACAGGACCTACATACACAGCTGGATGAATCCACAGGAGTCTGGAACCCCAATCCCATAGGGGTGCAGGGCCCTGCAGATCGGCAGAGGTTGCAAACAATGACATCAATCATCAATCAATCAATCATTAATAAATAAAAACAGCAGGTTCCAGGATCAGTTAGAGACTTTGGCTCAAATAATAATGGGGGGAGGGAAGAGATGGAGTGTGATGTTGCATTTGATCCTACCACAGCAGGAGAGTGTGCCTACTGTACACAAGCACGTGGGGCAGTACATGGGCACATGCATGTATCACACACACACACAGAGAGAGAGAGAGAGAGAGAAAGAGAGAGGGAGAAGAGGAAGAGGAGGAGGAGAAGCAACATTTCCAGAGTCTTCGCCTCCTCCATGCAGCTCTTGCTGGTCACATCAGATCTCATGCCCACCTTCTCTCCCAAGTCTTGGCCTTCAGGGTGGTCGCCTTTCTGCCACACGTCCTGCTATCCCAGTCAGAGACAAGGTTCCACGTCTCCTAACCATTCCCCGGGGGGCCCTCCCTCTCCTCCACCCATGCCTCCCCAAGTCCCGCCATCTAAGAGCCTCGCTGAGCCTCTGCATACACCCTACAGCTCAAAGACTGAGTTAGGGAAGCAGCAGTTCTCCTTTGAGCACTGCACATCTCCAGGCTCCAGGCGTTACTGAAAGGGATCAGTGGTTCAGCTATCACGGATGAGGGCCGCAGAGTCCGGAGACTTCCTCCACCGTGGTGTTCCTGGACGGGCAACGTTCAGCTTTTTTATGTGTCAAATGCAACACGACACCTCCTACGTCCTAGGGCAGCTATGACGGTTGAGTATGATAAGGTATGGAGTAAGGAGTGAGAAGAAAATGTTAACTGGGGCTAGAGAGATGGCTTAGCAGTTAAGGCGCTTGCCTGTGAAGCCTAAGGCCCCAGGTTCGATTCCCTAGTACCCATGTAAGCCAGATGCACATGGTGGCGCATGCATCTGGAGTTCATTTGCAATGGCTAGGGGCCCTGGTGTGCCCATTCTCTTGCTAATAAATAAATAAATATATTTTTAAAAAGAAAATATTAACCATAACTGGTAGCACATACCAATGGTCAAGTGTCTGTTCTTGGAGTTCTACCTGTGACTGTCCCCCCACCACGACCTGTCAACTCCTCTCAAGAACAGACTCCACTCCCTCGTCCTCGCCTCTGTGAAGGTTCTCGATCCTCCCCCGCCCCTCATCAGGCCATCTTCAGTGAGCTATTGGCTCACCCTTGCAAAGCGGAGATCAGGCCCCACTCCTTGCCAGTCCTGGGAGCAACCTGGGGTCTCAGAGACCGATGCTGCCGACATTTGCTGCTTTAGATGGAAATCCATCAAGACAGTTCTCCGCACTTCCTTTGTATTTATTTCCGGCCAGATCAAAGGTCCTGTCGGCAGCTTGGACTGATGTCTTCATTTCTGATTGTTTTGTTTTTTTTTTAAGCTGATGTTCTTTTCTTGATAGTGTTCACTCCAAATAAGCTACCGAGAATCTCAGGGTGGGGGTGTGAGGGGAGAGAGGTAGGGAGAGAAGAAGGAAAGGAACAAGGGAGAGAGGGAGGGAAAAGACTAGAGGGATAGGGGAGAGAGAAGAGCCAAAGGAGGGGAAGGAGAGAGGAAGAAAGAAGGGAAAAAGGAAGACAGTAGAAGACAGGAGAGGAGAGCATGCATGGATCTGGACAGGCCAAATTCAGCTTGACCTTGTTATGAATAAATACACCACATTACGCAGAGTTCAGAGGCTCGGGAATAGACATTGTTTTCCTTGGTGGGAAGAGACAAGCTTGAGGTTATTTCAAACAGCTCTCTCATAGGATGTCCAGCAAAGAGTGGATTCGTGGAATCCTTTCTTTTAAAAAATATTTTTATTTTATTTTATTTTATTTAGTTTGAAAGAGAGAAACAGGCGAACAGAAAGGGAGTATGGATGTGTCAGGGCTTCATGCCACTGAGAAAAAAAAATACAAAATACAAAATACAAAAAAAAAAAAAAAAAAAACTGGGCGTGGTGGCACACGCCTTTAATCCCAGCACTTGGGAGGCAGAGGTAGAAGGATCGCCATGAGTTCAAGGCCACCCTGAGACTACATAGAGTTCCAGGTCAGCTTGAGCTAGCGTGAGACCCTACCTCAGAAAACAAAACAAAAACAAAACAACAACAACAAAAAACTCCAGACATATGTGCAACTTTGTGCTTTATGTGGATACTGATACTGGGGAATTGAACCCTGATCCTCCGTCATCTCTCCAGCACAGCAAGCATTTCTTGAGAGAAAGTACTCGCCCAGTGATCAAAGGGCTCGAGGACGGGAGTCAGGCTCCACTTGAATGTTGGAGTTCCCACTCACTGACTGAGTCACCTTGGCAAAGTGACCTCACCTCTCTGTCTCCGTTCCCAGATTTGTCAAAAAGGGACAATCACCATTTCTGCTTGGGGAAGGTTAAATTAAGTTGATGGATGTCAAGTGCTCAGCACAAGGCCTGGCTTACGAGCGGCAGGTATGCGTGTATCCGTGTTCAGAGGCAGTCTTCGACAAGGATGACGCATCTATTTATCGCCCATTTAGCAGGACAGGCCGCAGAGAAGCTTGGAGAGCCCAGCGGAGCAACTGCCGGCACCAGAGTTCACGGCCCAGTTTCCCTGATTACAGGGACTGAGTTCCTGCACTCTGCCTCACCCACCTGTGGGTGCAGGTGAGGCCACCCAACAGGGAGCCTCACAGGTGCTCAGGGCAACTAGAGCCCTAACTCACCTGCCTGCGTAACTTCCAAAGGGGCTCCCAGGGGGTCACCCCAGCCTCACCAGTGGGCTTCTGTGATCAAGTACACGGTGGCAAAGGGGGGGGCTGAATGATTTCTGGTCCTTGGTCCGCGTGACGTTTGCAAGTGAGGCCTGTGCCTGCGTGAACTTGAAGTCGGCCACCAGTCAAGGCTGTAGGTAGCTCAACCATTCCCAGTCTGGTATGACCGTCTCAGGAGACCAGCACCTGCAATGTCTTCCGTACTCCAGTTACAGCAAGTACCCACTGCCTGGAATTCCTGGGGACTGGAGTTGGCATCCGGGATAAGGTCAAGACTTCCAGGGGCTTAGAGACAGGCTGTGCTTGTGTGTTTCAATGTCCTGTAATGAAGAAAAGGAAAAAGAAAAAAGACAAAAAGACTCTCTGTACTGCTTCAAAACTTGTTCCTGGGCTAGAGAGATGGCTTAGTAGTTAAGGCACTTGCCTGTGAAACCTAAGGACCCAGGTTCAATTCCCCAGGACCCATGGAAGCCAGATGCACAAGGTGGCACATGCTTCTGGAGTTTGTTTGCAGTGACTGGAGGCCCTGGTGCGTCCATTCTCTCCCCCCCCCCCCCTGTGTGTGTGTGTGTGTGTGTGTGTGTGTGTGTGTGTGCCTCTCTCTTTTTCTCAAATAAATAAATAAAATATTTTTCAAAAAAATGATTCCAGGGCTAGAGAGATGGCTTAGTGATTAAGGCACTTACTTGTGAAGCCTAAGAATCCTGGTTCGACTCCCCAGAATGGACATAAGCCAGACGCACAGGTAGCACGTGCGCACAAAGTGACACATGCGCAGAAAGTGCACAGGCGTCTGGCGTTCGATTGCAGTGGCTAGAGGCTCTGGCGTGCCAATTCCCTCTCTCTCTCTCATAAAAAAATAAAAAATGTTACTCTAAGCCTACCCATTACTTTTATGCTTTGATCAGATACCTTTGAAGACTTCTGAAGGTTAAAGTTTTGGAGAGTCTCAAGGTTGTCTCTGGGAATAGGGGCGGCATTTAGCCAAACTGGGCAGGGCAGAACAGCGTGACCCGCCCTCCTCTATACCCCCAAGGGGCTTGATTAGGTTTTTACCTCTTCTCAATTTCTATTATGGGCGTATTTCTCCTCTGTGCTTCTTTTTACTCTTCAACGCTAGCCCTGCATACAAGCAAGTGCCATTTGTGGCGCACTGCTTGTGAGCCCAGGACGGAGGTAAGTAAGCCCTCTCCCACATGCATCACCTGCTCTGAATTCATCTCAGACCTGTGAGGTGGCCCTGCTGCATTATGTACCCATTTCACAGAATAGAAAAACCGAGTCACCAGGGCCCAACGCAGTGTATGCATTGTAAGTGGAGATGGTAGATTCAGAACCAGGAAAACCCACGTCTCCAGCCTCCCACATCCTCATCCACATTGGAAAAGCAGCTGAGCAGTACATTACACATTGCCCAATTTCATTTTCTGATAACAAGCTCAATCCCAGCCATCAACTATGGACTAAGTATTTCTGCACGTCAGACACTGCTAGGGTGGAGGTGTGTGCATTGTCTTTAATTAATTAATTCACACGGAGACAGAGAGAAGGGGCATGCTAGAGCCTCCACCCACTGCACATGAACTCCAGGTGCATGCGCCACTTTGTGCATCTGGCTTTACGTGCACAGTGGGAATCAAATCCAGGTCCTTAGGCTTTGCAGGCAAGCCCTGCTGAGCCATCTCTCCAGCCCCCACGCACTGTCTTTCGTTCTGCCGACAGGCCCAGCCAACTGGGCGGCAAGCGGTCCAGCACAGAGGTCAGCAAATGGGTTCCCAGAGGGGAAGTCGTGGCCTCGTGCTAAGGGGCTCGCAAACAATGAAGCCAGTCTTGGGAGACAGGTTGGTTGGCTTCAAAATCCACAGGCTTTGTTCCGTGGTTGTCTTTGTATTGACTTGCACAAGCTCGGTTCTCAGGACCCAGCATTGTCTGGTTATGAACTTGCTGAACTGGTGAAAAAGAGTATATTGTCGAATGAAGAATCCAAGTCAGTTAGCCCCAGACTTCACAAGCAAATACAGACATCATGGAAGTAAAGTGGCCATGCTTCCCTATGCAAGATGTATCCATCCGGGGCATATATTGGAGCCCAACAGTTACCTTGATTGAATGCACTCATTTTCTCAAGATGAGCAGGCTGGTATTTAAAATCATCTCAAAGCCTCACATGTCCTGATCCCCACACAGAGGATCCCCACACACTGTCCCCGACCTCTCACCTGTCACTGTAAGAGAAACTCCATCTGGAGCTGTCCACGCCTTGTGTCATGTGTACCACACTTTCTCTCACACCCAGCTTGGATCTAGCAGCCAAGCCCATGCGTCCCGACACTGGTGAATTCTCCCCTTTCTCACCACGACTGCTCTGCTCCAAGACACCAGGACCCCCCTCCTGGAGTAGGGCAACAGCTCCCCCTCCCTTCTCCAGTTTATTCTCCACTCAGCAGCCACGAGGGTCCTGGTAAATCCTCAGTCAGATCATGTCAGTCCTTTGCTCAAAACTGTGTAACACACACACACACACTCATAGCCCCTGTCAATGTGACCCCCTGCCAGAAAACTGTATCATACACACACACACACACACACACCCCTCATAGCCTCTGTCATTGTGACCCCCTGCCAGGAAAACTGTATCATACACACACACACACACACACACACACACACACACACACCCCTCATAGCCTCTGTCATTGTGACCCCCCCCGCCCGGAACTCTCAGCCTCTAGGAAATTTCCTTGGCTTCCCCTCTGTCCGCTTCCTTCCTGCTGAGGCTCTACTGTCCCCTTCTTTCTAAGCCCTTGGTGCCTCCTTTTTGTAAGACAGAGCTTCTCCACTTGTCTAGGCCTCAGACTTCTTGGTCTCCCTTCTGCTGCTCTAGTTTTCTCCACGGGCGTACGCCTTCTGCACAGCCGAGGTGCCTGCGACTAGGAGCTTCACAGTGGCAGGTAGTATGTTTTCCCCAAACAAGTGCCAACACCAAAAACAACACCTGGAAAATATTTGTTGACTGAAGGGCTGCAGGGCTGTGAAATGTTTAGGGACATAGCCAGAGAGATGACTATTACCTGGACCAAAATTGTCCCATGGAATGTCTTGTGACAGATAAATCCAGGAGTGATGGCACACACCTGTAATGCACTTGGGGAGATGAGGTGGGAGGATCTCAAGTTCAACGCCATCCTGGGCTACACAGGGAGACCCAGTCTCAAACTGTGAAAGTGGCCATGTGCCTCTTTGAACTGCTCAGTGGAGCAGCCGTGTGCAGCTGTCAAGCACTTGGCATGTGGCCTGAGGAACTGTACTTTTTCAACGTTTTAGAGCAATTTAAAGCTCGAAGAAAAGTTGACCAGAAAGCACAGGGAGAAAGAAGTGTGCCTCACTTCATTTCCCCTTACGTCATTGAAATGGCTGCCCTGCTTGGTCAGGGCAGGTGGAGACTGAAGCCAGGGAGACAGTGCTTGTTGCCCTCCCTGAGCATGAATACCTGTGTCTGAAGGGATCATGGACAACCCCAGAGAGTCACTAACTCCCCACGGCAGCTTCAGGTCTCCAAGCAGCAGCTGTGCACGGCTGAGGCTTCGGGAAGAAGGAAGGAGACGGTGTGGCCAAGCAGAAACCCCGCGGAGGCCATGCCAGGTGTGACAGCGACACGGGAGCGTGGAAGACTTCCGCGGGGGAGCCGCGGCCGGGCCTGGCTCACCCCAGTCCATTCAGTCTCTCCTTCACAGCCCGTGGGGCCAAATCTGTTTCTTCTGATTCATTGCTGGGCCAACGGCTGGGCCAAGGGCTCTTGAGCCTTTCTGCCAATTCTTCCCAAATCTGGCCTAACTATTTTAGGTCTCTAGTCCAGTATTTGGTTTCCATAACAAACTCTGAAGCCAGGCAAGCCGCCCTAAGCGTAACGCTTTTCCTCTCTCTCCCTCTCCTTCTCCTGTTTTATCTCTTTAGCACGTGTTACATATAATACGCATATAGCTATACACGTTCATGGAAACACAGACTAGAATAAATGGAGTCCACAGAAAAATAAATATTCTTGACAACAAATCAATAGAGATTGCCCTAGGAAAGAGTAAAGGAATGTGGGATTGCCTGTAATTAGCAGATAGATATCACATCCTAGAACAAAATCAGACTTCCAGGATGGCTTCATTGGCATAGAAATGGGATCAGAGACCCATCAAAGCTCTTTCCAAAATGCTTTAGTCCTGGATCTCCCAGGGCTCCGTCTCTCCTCCAAAGACCAGGGACAAGGGGACGGAAAAACGATTGAATGGGGAAATTTCAGAAGCATCCGCAACTAGATGCTGCGGCTTCCATGAGCCATGGAGAAGGGGGTGCAGACGAGTCATTTCTCAGGGACTTGACACCCCGTGGATGTGCATGCTGGTCTCTGGACGTTGACTTGGGCCACAGTTTTCCTCAATACTTATTTTCATTTCTCTTTTATGCGACAGAATGAAAACAAGGCTACTAACCTATTGTTCTCGCAGATTTACTTCTTTCTCTTTTTTTTTTAATAACCTTTTTAGCATTAGGAAGGAAACAATCCAACATGTTCTTTATATCTCTTACATAAGTTTCTCTGTCAGCTAGAATCGGAGCTGGAGAAAGAAGGCACCTGGATTATTTTGGAAAAGCAACATAATCTATGGATCGGGTAATAGAGAAGAGTCTTGTGTGTTGTGATATATCGTGTTAATTTATCTGGGGGGGTCTCCTACAGGTTATTACTACATTGACTGTCACCCCACATTTTCCTACCCCACCATCTGCAGGAGGCAGATAATGCTGAGTCATATTATGTGGTTACCAGCCAGTAGTGAAAAAAGAGAGAAAGGGTACAATACGGTATTGCCAAGGTGCTAACTTGAGAAGCAGAGAACCGGGCCTGGGAACTCAGTGAAGATTTTACTTTATGTATTTGAGAAGGGGGACGTAGATAGAGAGAATGGGCACACTAGGGCCTTCAGCCACTGCAAACTCCAGACACATGTGCGATCTTCTACATCTGGTTTACTTGGGTCCCGGGGAATCGAACCTGGGTCCTTTGGCTTTGCAGGCAAGTGCCTTAACAGCTAAACCATCCCTCCATCCCCCTTTATTTTTTTAAATTATTTTTATCTTGGGGGCGGGGCGGGAATGGACATACATGGGCCTCCTGCTGCTGCAAATGAATTTCAGATGATGTGCCATTTGCTTTGAAGCTGTCTTTACGTGGGTCCCGGGGAATCGAGCCCGGGTCATTTTAGGTTTTGCAGGCAAGTGCCTTAACCACTGAGCAATCCCTCCAGGCCTCAGGGAACATTTTAGGACCTCTAATTCCAGTTGGAAGCCCCAAAGTGAAGCAGCGGCAGCTAGGGCAAGGGCTTGTGCAGACTAGGAACTGTCCAGCTAGTGCTGGAACTTTCTGACAGTGTGCAGAACGTCAGGGTGGACTGAGGGGCCGCCGGTGAAAGCAATGGCTGCTGCTATCGTGGGTTCCACTCCAGCAGCAAGCTGTGGGGACTGGGAAAGTCCTTCGGCTCTCTTCTTCTTGTCTTCTGACGGCCGCCTGCTACCAGAACAGTTCACAGAGAGAGGGCAAGGCTTGAAGCAAGGCATAGAACGGTGCACTTGCAGCCGAGAGTCAACAGCTGAACAGACGGCCATCATTCCATATGTCCACCAAATCGCCCATGCTGGACAGTTTGTGCTGTTAAGTCTTTGCGATTGTAGGTTTTGGGCTTCAGTAATGAACCCTCTGCTTCTGTTTATTTCAGATGATTTCTTTGTGATGTGTTCCCAAAGCGGAACTAATTTTCCAAAAGATGTATGTATCATGAGGGTTCTTGATAGGTAGAGTGAAAATTGTTCCCCTTTAAAACCATGTCAGGGCTGGAGAGATGGCTTAGCAGTTAAGGTACTTGCCTGAAAAGCTACAAGACCTCAGTTTGATTGCCCAGGACCCACGTAAGCCAGATGCACAAGGTGGCGCATACATCTGGAGTTCGTTCGCAGTGGCTGGAGGCCCTGGCGTGCCCATTCTCCTCTCTCTCTTTCTCTCTCTCTCTCTCTCTTTCGCTCTCTGTCCCTCTCCCTCTCTCAAATAAAAAAAAATATTTAAAAAAAAAAAACATGTCCATTTCAGTCCTATGTTCACGTATCTACTGAATGGAAGAATGAATGAATGAGTGAGTGAGTGAGCAGATACGTGAATGAATAAATGAGGGAGATATGGGGGGAAATGGATGGACAGACGGATGAGTGAATGTGTGAATGAAGTATGATTATTCCATTGTGAGAAGCAGTGAAAGTCCAGCCAGCTCCCTCAATTCTCAGGGTAACTTTTCATTTTCCCAGAGCTGAGGAAAATAACATCTAAGCCAAGAACAGCTGTGATACTCACTAGCCTCCTGGCTAAATATAAATACCTTCTCAAAGGAAGAAGTACACTGGGTGCCCATTGCACCATGAACTGCTGATCTCCTGGCATGGAACGACATGGCTGTGATCATGTATGTGCTGGGCACAGCACACCTCCAGCAAATCCATGTCTCGAGCGAGAGGCGACATCTTCCCTCCTCTGCCCAAATCCACGAGGGAGATCCGGGAGGAGGAGGGTGTGAAGAGAGCCGAAGAAGGATGGAGTAGAGAAGGAAGGATGAGGCAGGGAGACAAAGACACCACACACTTATTATATTACTTACTCATTCACCAAAGAGCCCTGGAGCCAGGCAGACTCCTAAAGCACTTGGAATACAGAAGTAAAATGACAATATCCCCTTTTTTTTTTTTTTTGAGCAGTTTTCATTTTAGGAGGAAATGATCACATTTATCCCACCGACACCTGAACCTGGAATGCTGGGTTTTAAGTGCAGATTGCCAACGACACTCACACCAGGAGAACTAATGCCCAGAAAGTTAACCAGTATGCTAGGGTGATGACCCATCCTTTACAAGCAAGCTACAAAAGAGGCGGAAAAACGCTGCAAATGCATCCTGGAAAGAGAGTTAATGCCCCCCTCTGTAAACAGAAATCTGGCTCTTTCTAGCAGAGGCCAAGCTGGCTTTATGGCCCAGCACCCACTCTATTCTTGCACATAACATATCTCTATAAGAGACCTCATACATTCCAAATAAATGCATACCGTGTGAGCTGCAACTTGACTCCCTGGGGAGATAAACAACTTTTCTCTGATCAAAGTGCAGTCTCACTGTGGAACATTTTTAGACAGGCTACTCAACACAGCCTCAATGCCATGGAGATTTATTCCGAGCCAGGCCCTCTCCACATGCTAATGGAATCTTTACACAGTGTGCTAATTGTGCTCTGTCACTAGGCAAAGCTTGAACGGCGCTGCCCCCAGAGAGGTGCAAAGAACTCCAAACAGAAGCAGAGATCAGAAGACGAGAGCGCGCCTTAGCCGTCCAGCTACCCAGAATGGTGCAGAACATTCCAGTGCCCTCAAAACCACAAACCTTTCCCTCCATTTCTAGTTCCTCTCCCCGCTCCCATTCTGCCACCAAATTCCCTTCATCCTACCTCAAAACTGTTCCAAGTCCCTATGAACCTACCTTCCCCTGCCCTGGACTCCATGGGATCTTACTTAGCTGCATGTGGGGTCTCCCCGTATCCACCTGTGTCCCTTCCAATCTGGTCTTTCCCCTTCAGCCAGGCTGGCACATTGAAAAGCAAATCTCTACCTCGAAAAACCAAACCTCATCAAGTTTCCTAATTCAAATTTTTGCTCCTCTTGAATATCCCCAACAGAGACACGATCTCTCTGTGACTCAACTGTGATCAGGGGACGAGCCTGGAGCTGACCTTCCTCCCTCACTGCCACCCTCACTTTTGGGCAACCTTTTCTTCTTAGGTTTACTCCACCTTCACTGGCCTTCTCGTCCTTTAGTGTTGTAAGGGGAGAGAGAAAGAGACAGAGAGAGAGAATGGGTGCACCAGGGCCTTTTGCCACTACAAACGAACTCCAGACACATGCGCCACTTTGTGCATCTGGCTCTACGTGGGTACTGGGGAATCGAACCTGGGCTGTCAGGCTTTGCAAGAAAGCGCTTTTAACTGCTGGGCCATCTCTCCAGACCCTGAAATTCATTCTTGTTCCTTCTTTGTAACCATCGGGTAAGATACCTAACAAATTATCATGAGCGTAGCATATATGAAATTATTGTACTATCTTGCAGTTTCTATGGGCCAAGTGTCTGGGCCTGGCTTAGCCACTGAGTTCTCTAATTTGGGTCACTCACAACTGCTGTGCACAGGTTGTCAGGATCTGAGGTCTCATGTGAAAGCTCGAGTAAGGAAGCATTCACCTTCACGACCACAGGGCTGTTGGCAGGACATGGTTCGTCACAGACTTCTGGCTAAGGGTCTCAGCTTCCTGCTGGCTCTGGGCTGGAGGCTACTCCCAATTCCCTGCTATGTGGGCCTCTCCACAGGGACAGGTAATTCATGTAAGACTGTGACGCAAGAAGTCAATAGAATCTGCCAGCAAGACCAAAGCTACCATCTTGGGTGGTGGTGGGGATGGGGGGGGTAGTGTTTGTTGTTATTGCTTTATTTTGTTTTGTGTGTTTGTGTGAGAGGGAGAAAAAGAGAGAGAGAGAGAAAAGAAGGAAGGTAGAGGGAGAGAGAGAGAGCGAGCAAGCGTGGATGGCGCACTTAGGGAGGTCGGAAGACAACCTGGGCACTGGCCCTCACCGTCCGCCTTGTTCGAGATAGCCTCCCGTTGTTTGCTGCTGCGTATACCAGGCTAGCTGGCCTGCAAGCCTCTGCGGGTTCCCCCACCGCACTAAAGCATGCTGGGATTACAGATGCTTCTGCTATTGCGCCCAGCTTTATTCGGGTTATGGGGAGCCAAACACTTTCACCCCCTGAGCCATGTCCCCAGCCCTAGTAGCATTTTTGGAGGCAAAGTAGATTTTTTGTTTTGTTTTGTCGTTTGTTGTTTGTGCTTCTTTTTCTTTCTTTCTTTCTTTCTTTCTTTTTTTTTTTTTTTTTTTTTTTTTTTTTTTTTTTTTGAGGTAGAATCTCACCTCAGCCCAGGCTGATCTCATGGCGATCCTCCAGCCTTTGCTGAGATTAAAGACATGCGCCACCATGTCCAGCCTGGAAATCGCTATGTAGTCCAGGCACACTGGCCTCAAACTCATGGCAATTCTTCTGCCCCAGCCTCCCACGTGCTGGGATTATAGGTATGAGCCACCACGCCCAGCTTCAAAGCTACGGTCTTGTTTGTATGGACACTGACACAGGGTACGAGCCAAGAGGACGTGGTGAGCACTGAGGGAGATGAAGTGCTCAGAACGCCCCGCACAGAGCCCGGCGGACACTCCCGGATGTGTGCCATTCTTTCGCATCTGGGAACTTAACTGTCATTGAGCATCTTGAAGAGTTAGTGTCTTCACATATTGGGCTTCCTGTTGATTACGTTTTTGGTATTTGTTGTCATTCAGCTAGATAACACCTTGCATCGATTGTGTTGTAGTCACTGAGCTGAACTTCCAAACCAGACACAGGTTATGGGAGAAAGAAGATTCATTTCAGGCCGGGCGTGCTGGTACAGGCCTTTAATCCCGGCCCTCGGGAGGCAGAGGTAGGAGAATTGCCGTGAGTTCAAGGCTACCCTGAGACTACATAGTGAATGCTGGGTCAACCTGGACCAGAGTGAGACCCTCTTACAGATCCAGGGAAAGTCCGACAATGGCTGGAGAGGCTGGCCCCCTTTCACAGATCCACACGCACACGCCAGCAGCAGCACTGCAAGCCAGCACGAGCAGCAGGGACCCCGCCAGAGCTCAGACCTCTGGGCTGGAAGTCAGATCCACCCCCAAATGCACCTTAGAGCTGGACCTCAGGATCCACCCCCTCTCCCACCCCAGTGACACATCTTCCAGCCAGATGGCTGGAAATCCAACATTTTTAAAAATTTTTTTTTGTTATTTTTATTTATTTATTTGAGAGAGTCAGACAGAGAGAAAGAGGCAGATAGAGAGAGAGAGAGAGAGAGAATGGGCGTGCCAGGGCCTCCAGCCACTGCAAAGGAACTCCAGATGCGTGAGCCCACTTGTGCATCTGGCTAACGTAGGTCCTGGGAAGTCAAGCCTCGAACTGGGATCCTTAGGCTTCACAGGCAAGTGCTTAACTGCTAAGCCATCTATCCAGCCCAAACCCAACTTTTAACAAAACACCAGAGTCTATTGAGAGACTTACATTCAAACTACCAAAAAACAAAAAACTGTAAATAGGGAATTGTTGACAATAATCCATTCTCAGGCTGATAGGTTAACTCAGGCATAGAGTATTTGCCTATTACATACAAGGCCCTGGGCTCCACCCCCAGTTCAGTGACAATGTATAATAATAATAATAATAAACCATTTTAATCATTTGCAAATCATCTTTCTGCCATTCCTCTAAATAATTTTATTTTATTTTATTTTATTTTTTATTTATTTTTATTTTTTATTTTTTTTTTTTGGTTTTTCGAGGTAGGGTTTCACTCTAGCCCAGGCTGACCTGGAATTCACTATGGAGTCTCAGGGTGGTCTCAAACTCACGGCGATCCTCCTACCTCTGCCTCCCGAGTGCTGGGATTAAAGGCGTGCGCCACCACGCCCGGCTTCTTCTAAATAATTTTAGATCACACTGCAATGCCACCTGCATAGGGTCTGAGCACAATTAGAAAAAAAAAAAAATCCACTGTGAGGGCTGGGGAAATGACACAGCAGGAGGGGCTGGGACCATCTGTACCTGTTACTTTCTTGTTGGGACAAAAATACCTGACCAGAAGCAGCAGAGGAAGGAAAAAGATTGTTTCCAGGTGACAGTTCTGAGGGGAAGCTGATCATGGCAGGGGAAAACAAGCATGGAGAAGTAGGAAGCTGGCTCACATCATTACATCAGCAGGGAGGAGGTAGAGATGCTAAGACACCAAGTAGGGCTGGGCTGTAACACCTTCAAGTCCGTTTCCGAGGCTCCTTTCTCAGCAAGGCTCTACTTCCTAAGGGTTCCATAACCTTCCCAAATGGCACCAACTGGGAATTAAGTGTTCAAAAGCACAAGGCTATGGGAGACGTTTAACATTGAAAGCACCACACTGTCAGAATCTGGTGCCCCAGGACCCACGTCAACAGCTAGATGTGGGCCCAGTCTATGAGTGTATTCGTCGGGGCTCTCTGCAGGAACAGAACTGAGAGAATGAATGGCATGAAAGGGGGAATTCATCGGATTAGTTTACAGCAGGCCAACACTGGCAGTCTGTAGGACTGAGCGTCAAGGAACTCTGTGGCTGCTCAGTCCACGAGGCTGGATGCCTCAGAAGCCCCAGCCCAGCGCTGAAGGCCTGGAGGCTCCTTGGAGAGACACTGGTCTTCTTCTGTCCACGCTGGAAGGCTGAGGAAACTCGGTGCCAATGCCGAGGAAGGACAGCCCAGCAGGATACAAGCACGTGCGAGGGAAGCGCTCACCAGCAGCCAGGAGAGAAGAAGGCGCCTTTTCCCTCGGGACCTCCTTACATGAAGGCCTCTCCAGGAGGGCCATTCACTCTGGAGGAAGGGCAATGTGCGCAGTCCAGCGGTCCTTCCACATACGCCTGATGGAGATCCTGCTGTACACAGCGAGGCATTGTGGTCCCTGGCACACAGCTTCTACCACAGTGGTCCCACGGGGACTCAACGGAGCTGTCGAACTGTGTCCCCCTAGTTGCAGTCCCCCCACCCAGGAGGCTCACACAGGAAGATGGAGACTTTGAGGCCAGTGTGGGCTCAATAGTAAGAATAGCAACAATAGAATAAGTGAATAGTAAAGATTCTGGTGGCCTTAAGAAAAACTCGGTTGTCTAGGGACACTACAGCTGTCACGATGCTGTGGTGGTCTGCAGCACTTATGTTTGTGACGGCGCCAGTGAATATCACTTAGTCCATCTCTTAACACTTGGTTACAGAATAGCTTTTTTTTTCCCTTCCTTTCTGTGCAGGAGATGAAACTCAGGACCATGTGTGTGACAGGCCAATGCTCTCAAACTGAGGAACCTCCCCAGCCCAAGAGTAGGTTGTTACCAACAATGACCCATAAGCACAGCCCATTTTATAAAAGCATAGCTCAAGGGCTAGGGAGATGGCTCAGTGGGTAAGAGTGTTTGTCGGGAAAGCATGAGTACCTGACTTCCATCTCTAGCACCCATGTATAAAACAGCTGAGGGTGGGGCTGGAGAGATGGCTTAGTGGTTAAGGCGCTTGCCTGGGAAGCCTGCGGACCCAGGCTTAATTCCCCAGTACCGATGGAACCCAGATGCATAAGGTAGTACATGCATCTGGAGTTCGTTTACAGCAGCTAGAGGCCCTGGTATATCCATTTTCTCTTTCCCTTTCTCTCTCAAAATAAATAAATAAATAAAATATTTTTTTTAAAAAGTTGAATGTGGGGCTGGATGGGATGGCTTAGCAGTTAAGGCATTTGCCCTGCAAAGCCAAAGGACCCAGGTTCGATTCTCCAGGACCCATGTTAGCCAGATGCACAAGGGGGCGCATGCGTCTGGAGTTCATTTGTAGTAGCTGGAGGCCCTGGCATGCCCATTCTCTCTCTCTCTCTCTCTCTCTCTCTCTCTGTCAAATAAATAAATAAATAATAACAAATAACAAAATAAATAAATAAAGCTGAATGTGGCTGTGCATGCATGTAATTCCAGTACTGAAGGGGGTGGAGACATGAGGATCACTGGGGCTCCCTGGTCAGCCAAAGGTAGCTGAAAAATGGGAAGCTTCAATGCGAGACTCTATCTCAAAGAAATGAGGCAGAAGGGCTGGAGGGATGGCTTAGCAGCTAAAGCATTTGCCTGCAAAGCCAAAGGACCCAGGTTTGACTCCCCAGGGACCTATGTTAGCCAGATGCACAAGGGGGTGCACGCATCTGGGGTTTGTTTGCAGTGGCTGGAGGCCCTGGCGTGCCCATTGTCTCTCTCTCTCTCCCCCCACCTCCATCTTTCTCTGTCAAATAAATAAATAAATAAAATACTTTTCTAAAAAAGAAATGAGGCAGAAGAGCTATAGAGGACACCCAGCTTCTTCCTCTGGCCTCCACCAATGTGCCTACAGTGTGCACACGGTTTACACATACACACACACCACGTACTGCACACATCCCCAAACAAACACAGAAAAGCACACACCGCATACTGCACACACCCTAAAATAAACAAACAAAACAGCACAGTACAGACAATTAGGTATAGTACAAAATGCTTGATTGTACTAATAAAGACCGTGTTGCTAGGTTTCTGCATTTACTGACTGTCTTACTGTTATTTCAGAGAGTTCTTCCACTCGTTAAAACAGAATGTTTTCTGTCAAGCCACATTGAGCGACTGACCCACATGTCTAGGTTTGTGTAATTGAGCCCCGTGACAAAATCACCTAATGAAGTGTTCCTCACAACATCATTAAGTGATGCACAGCTAGCTATATTCAGTTCTGTTCTGGGTGTCAGAGTCTCGTTTCCCTGAAAAGTCCCGTAGAAATATGACCACAGAACACAAGGTCAGTTTTCCTCTAAAGCAGAAGGAATGATTCCCCCATCCCCTCGCTGCCAGGATCTCCTGATTCTCGCTTACAGCTGTGTCCTCGCTCTGCTCACGTAGGCTGCAAACTGTACTTGCTTGCTTCTCGGGGCATGCCCTGGGCCTGAACTTGGGTTTTCACGAAACTATAAACAGAGTCGTCCTAAACCGAAGGCATCGAGGCTGCCTCGTGTCTCCCAGCCACCACCTTCTGCCTGTTTCTCTCACCGAACACACATCTCGGGTAACCAACCATGTGTGCCTTCCCAGGGGCATGCGGGCTTAGAAACAGGACATCAGTCTGGCTTTACTTAGGGACAATTTAAACTGAAACAGTCCCGTAACATGACTTGAGAACAAAACAACGCCAAACGCTGGCTTCTGGGAGTCTGCACCAGTGTGCGGAAGTTAAATGACGACGATTTTGCAGGAAGAGCAAGCATGTCCTTCAGTTCATGTCTTCTCAGAGGGAGCCTCGTTCCCCAGCAGGGTGAGACCTCTGGCCCCTCTCCTGGAACACCCTCAACTTTCGCTTTGTATGTATTTGTTACAGGAAGCACATCAGTGTCTGCAGCGGCATCATGACATTGGTCAACCCCACGTGCGTCACGAATCGGACTCCTTGCTCCGGTCGCTGGGGACAGGTCTTTCTTCTTCTGCATACCTGTGCAAACTCAAGCCGGGACTTCCGGTGCTCTCTCTAAGCCTTTGTCACTTGGAGGTTCTCTGCTGCCATGCCAACTGAGATTGCATGTGAGGTTTCTGAGGATCTTGTCAAAAAGACTTGTTGGGGGCTGGAGAGATGACTTTGTGTGGTTAAGGCATTTGTCTGCAAAGCCAAAAGACCCAGGTTCAATTCCCCAGGACTCACGTAAGCTAGATGCACAAGGTGGCTCATGCATATGGAGTTTGTTTGCAATGGCTAGAGGCCCAGGTGTGCATTCTCTCTCTCGCTCTTTCTCTCTCCCTCTCTCTCTCCCTCTCAAATAAATAAAATAAATAAATAATATTTTTAAAAATTGTATGTTGATGAGTCTGAAGAGATAACTCAGCTGTTAAGGTGCTTGCGTGCAAAGCCTGATGACCTGGGTTCCATTCCCCAGTGCCCAAGTAAAGCCAGATGTGAAAAGTAGCACTTGCATCTGGAGTTCATTTTGCAGTGGCTGTAGGCCCCGGCATGACCATTTTCTCTCTCCTTGCAAATAAATACATAAAAATCTGTTTTAAGTACATGTTGATTTACTGGGTTTGGGATGAGCAGCAGGGCTGTGCATTTTTCCTGGCTTTAAGCGATGCCTCTAGCACTCTACCAACTGAACTTATATCCCCATCTCTGAGACCCCACACTTCTCATAGCAATGGCTCAACTGGTAAAGCACTTGCCTGAAAAACGAGAGGGCCTGAGTTCAGACCCCCAGCACCCATGTAAAAGCTGGGCATGGCAACATGCTCTTGAAATCCCAGAGCTCAGGAGGTGGAGACTGCAGGATGTCTAGGGCATACTGGCTAGCTAGAAAAACGGCCAAAATGATGAGCTCTGGATCCAGTGAGAGATCCTGCCTCAAAATTATAAGGTGGAGAGCATTTGAAGAAGCTACCTGATGTCAGCGCCTGGCCTCTACAGTGCGTGCACATGCACACATACATGCAGATGCGTGTACACTTATGCATACCCCAAATACACATGTTAAAAAAAAGAAGAGGATAAGATGGGGCTGGAGAGATGTCTCAGCGGGTAAGGCACTTGTCTGCAAAGCTTAATGGCCTGAGTTCGATTCCCCAGTACTGACGTAAAGCCAGATGCACAAAGTGGTGCACGCATCTGGAGTATGCAGTGGCTGGAGACACTAATGTGCCCACATCGGGAAACACATCTCTGTCTCTCTCTTCTATCGCTCTCTGCTTGCAAATAAATAAATAAAAGATATTTAAAAAAAAAAAAAGAAGATACAGGAGGTATAAACAGGTAATTCACAAAGACTCTAAAGCCCAGGAAAGATGATCAGTTTCAACAGCGAGCCAGAAGTCCTAGTTGACACCATGAGACCATGGTCCACAATGATCAGGATAGCTGCAAATGCAAAAGATAGGAATAAAATAAAATAAGAGAGGGCTGGAGGGATGGCTTAGCGGTTAAGGCATTTGTCTGCAAAGCCAAAGGACCCAGGTTCGATTCCTCAGGGCCCACATTAGCCAGATGCACAAGGGGGCGCGCATGTCTGGAATTCGTTTGCAGTGGCTGGAGGTCTGGTGCGCCCATTTTCTCTCTTTCTCTCTCTCTCTTTCTCTCTCTCTCTTTCTCTCTCTCTCTCTTTTCATCTTTCACTGTGAAATAAAAATAAAATAAAAAAGATAGGTATGCAGGGCAAATGAGCAACCCAAACTCACAGCTGATAGTTGGGACGGAGTGAAGCAAATCCTTCTGAAAACAGTTAAACTTCCACCCAGATACACACACTTCCTTTCACTGCCATTTCATTCCCAGCAGAAATGCGTGCGCAAAGGGACGCAGAGACGAGTCTTCATAGCGACGCTATTTACAGTACACCCACACTGGTGACGACCCCAAGACCCATCCCAAGCTGCATGGCTCTACAGTCACGACAGATCCAGGCCCATAGGAGGATGTTAAGCAAGTGCCAAACAGCTTTGTGCATGGCAGAAACAAAGTTTCCAAAAGCCCAGACTGCACGGAGTAAGGGAAGACGACCACAGGAGAATACCCGGAGTGTGCGCTAAGTACAGGAACCGGACAAAACCAGTCCTTGGTGTTAAGACAAGGGTGATGTGGAAGAGCATGGTGGGTGGCAATTAGGCGAGTATGGAGAGAAAGTTCTAGAGCAGGCCGGCATTCTGCTCTTTGATCTGGGTGCGGTTGGGTGGGTGTTCGCTTTGTGAGCTCAGGAAGCCTTTATCTAAGGTATGTGCCGAGAGGGTTTCTGTCAGCACGACATCATTCATGAAGAGGTTTAAACCTCAGAAGGCCCCGTCATAGCTGCTGTCATACGCGGCATGCTTCCGGCAGCCCAAACCTAAGGAGCGTGTTTGCCTTTGGATTCGGAGGATATGCCCTCCGAACCTCCGCCACCAGACCTCCCTGCTCGGCCCAGCAGTTCTAGGACCTCCGGTTGGCCCCACGCCAGCTTCCTCCACTCCTAGGGTCTTTTGTGCAATTCAGGTGGGAGTGTTTTCCCAGCATGCTCTAGACCCCTTAAGTCAGAGGCCTGGGGGTCTGGGTTTTGTTTCCTCAACATCACCCTTCCCTGTGGGTCACTTCAAATGAATCCCATGGAAGAGAGAGAAAAGAGAGAGTATTAAAAATGTCACAGACCCATCCCGAGCCACACAGCTGGGTAAATAGAGCTGGGGGAGGTGTTTTTCTTAGTGGCTTTATAGTTCTGCTCACTTAAGTTATGGATTTAAGGGGGAGCAGGCCTTCTACCCATTTCCGGACCTGCCCAGATCACATCCTTCAGCAGTTAAGATTTGGGAAGGGGGCACCCTCGATTTGGGGAGGATTCTAACTGTGCTAGGAAATTATATACTATTGCACTGTCCCTTTATAGAAAAGTTTCCTTTCTGGGGATAGAAACTTAAAAATTCCCTTTGCTTAGATTTCTTTAGGAAAGCTGGCTCCCTTGCCCCGTCTTGAGAAGAATGGACACATTGTTTCTCTGACAAAACGTGCTTGGTTTTCATATGGGGAATTTAAAAAAAAGGGGGGGTGCTATTATTGAAGTTTAGAGGTTACACATTTCTGTGATGAAATGTCACAATCAATGTCCTCATAAGTCACCAGAAATGAAGGCTATCTCCATGGTCATTTGATGAGCACCCACTAGAAACATCAGAGAAACCAAAAGTTCAAATTCACTCTTACCATTTTGTAAGCTGTATTATCTTAGAAAAATTATTCCGGCTTCTTTTTTTTTTTTTTCTTTCTAGCCCAGACTGACCTGGAATTCACTCTATGGTCTCAGGCTGGCCTTGAACTCACAGTGATCCTCCTACCTCTGCCACCTGAGTGCTGGGGTTAAAAGTGTGCCCACCGTGCCTGGATCTGTTTTTCTTATCTCTAAATGTAGCAGTTACCTTCTCATTGCTAGGGTAAAACACCTGACCAGAAGCAGCTGATGGGAGGAAAGGGTTGATTTTGGCTTACAGTTTTGAGGGGAAGTTACACCACAGCAGGAGCTGACATTCACGTCTCCAAAGCAACAGGGAGGAAGTAGAGACAATGAGCTCTGTGTGTGACTAAAAGGACTGGATTATACACCACAAGGCCTGCTCCTAGTGAGCCACCATCTCTTGCAGGGATCTACCTCCCAAAGGTTCCACCAGCTGGGGATTAGCATGAGACATAATCACAAGCACATGCGGCTATGGGGTGGGGCGGACATTTTGCATTCAAACCACCACATTAAAATATTAATAAAATCATGCGCCCTCCCATCCTGCACTAAGGAGTCCGGGGACAGTATGAAGTACTTAACATAGGGTCTGCATAATAAACCCTCAGTCCATGCTAGCCGCTGTCAAGGGGAGAGCATGTGTTCCCAGATGTCATATTTGAGTGTTATCACAAAGACAGGAGTAATAGTAGCTCATGGTGACATGGTTTTCATTACTGTCTAACAATCTATCTCCAAGCTCAGTGGCATAACAACACACTGAGTCTCCAAGCTTATGTGTTTGGGGGAGTCAAAGCTCTGGTCGGATGGGACTGGTGAGATGGCTCAGGAGTGGAAGGCGCTTGCTTAGAAAACCTGACAGCCCAGGGTTCCATTTCCCAGTACCCATGTAAAGTCCAATGCACAAAGCAGTGCATGTGTCTGGAGCTTATTTGCAATGGCAGGAGGCTCTGGCATGCCCATTCTCTCTCTCTCTCTCTCTCTGCGTGTGTGTGTGTGTGTGTGTGTGTGTGTGTGTGTGTGCGTGCCTCTTTCTGTTTCCCTATCAAATAAATAAATAAAATACTCAAAAACAAAAAGTTAAAAAATATATCTGATCAGAACCCCAAATAGATGGTTGAAAGCTGCCCCGCTGCAGTCAGGGGTGAAGACCTGGCAGCCAGATCAGAGAACACACTTCCTCCAGGTATCCATGGCCTCACCGAGTGGCTGGGAGGCTGGGTTCAGCAGGCTCTGTCCGCTAAGTCAACCCATGGCCTCACGAAGATGGAGGCCCGTGGGCAGATGGACTTCTCCCTGGGAGCTCGGTGTCCAGTGACTGAGGCCAACATGGTGCTCCCCCTGTATGACCTAGGCCTAGAAATCACATAATAGCTTCTCTGCTGTCCCCAGTCTGTCAAAGCAGTCAAATGTAAGCTGAGGAGATGGCTCAGTGGGCAAAGTGCTCATGACATAAGCTTGAGGGCTTGAGTGTGGATCTCCAGAGCCCATGCAAAATGCCAGGCACGATCGTGCACACTTGTAATTTTAGCGCTGGGTCGGTAGACACAGGGGCTCGCTGGGCTGACTAGTCCAACCGAAGGGTTGAGTTCTGGGTTCAGCAAGAGACCTTGTCTCAAAGAATAAGGTGGAAGCGACTAAGAAAGACTCCTGACATGGACCTCTGGCCTCCACGTGCCCATGCACACACATCTCACACACATGCCTATACACATGAACAGGCATGCATGCATGCACACCACCCACAATATACATACGTGCTCAAATGTAGTCAAATGTCTACATACATTCACTTGGAAGAGCCATGCATTTCTTTTCCCAGAGAGAAAAGTATCAAAATTTGATATGTGACATGTATGCATTGTGTGTTTGCATACATGTGTGTTCAAATTACCACGCTGCTTGCTCTGTGCCGGGTTCAAAGCCCAAGTCTCTCTTTTTGTTGTCGCTGTGGCCGTCCCAGGTTTATTGAGACTGTTACAGCATTCAGAAAGGTTCAAATGACTCCATGTGGCATTTTCAAACTCATCTCAGGGGCTGGGGAGATGCCTCAGTGGTTAAAGTTACTTGCTTGCAAACCCTGCCAGCCTGGGTTCAGTTCCCCAGCCATCCACATAAAGGCAGATGCCAACCATGGTGCAAGTGCCTGGTGCTCATGTGCGGTGGCAAGAGACCCTTGCAAGTCCACGCACACACATGCAAGCAAATAAATAAATAGACAAAGCCGGGTGTGGTGGCGCACACCTTTAGTCCCAGCACTCGGGAGGCAGAGGTAGAAGGATTGTCATGAGTTCGAGGCCAGCCTGAGACTACAAATGAATTCCAGATCAGTCTGGGCTAGAGCAAGACCCTATGCGGAACCCCTCCCCCCCAAAAAAAATTTAAAATAAAAATAAATTAATTAAATTAAAAAAAAACACTCCTCCCAGGTGTAACCTGAAGTTTAGAGGTTCTGTCAAAGCCCAAAAGTTCCAGAAGTTTTTAGGGTCAGGATCGAGGGCTGAGACCTGGGGAATTCCCATCTTCTTTCCTTCCTCTCACCTCCTGCAGCAGCTCCGTGGTGGCATCTCTGACCGGGCTTTCTGCACGGGTGTCATCGGATTTGTGACAGCTGTCTTAGCACAGAGCTCTTGCTGGGAATAACGCCAGTACACACACACGCATGCACACACGCACAGATACGTGACCTGGTTCGCTGTGGGTTTTGTTTGCAGTCCTGAGGGGCCCAACCTGGGTCCTTGTGCATGCTAGGCAGGCACTCCGCCACTCGCAGATCCTCAGGCCCCTTTCACTTTGGATTTGAGCAAGGGTCTCACTCTGAAGTCCAGGGTAGCTTTGAACTTGTGATCCTCCTGCTTCAACCTCACAAGTAGCTGGCATTACATCCTGGGTCACCAGGTCTAAGTTCAAAAGTCCTACTATACATGTTCTCATTTGATCTTGGCAGTGGCTAATGAAGTAAGCATGATCACTTTTTGCGTTGTAATGTGTGGCAAAGGAAAGCGGCCTCCCAAGCTAGTGTCACTTCAACCACATGCTTGGCCACGTTGCCTGACTTCACAAGCAGGGTTCTTATTAACCTCATAATACTGGACTCCCTAAATGAACGGCCATATCCAGAGATGGCATATGATAAAAGGACAGAGGGAAGCTGGGAGAGAAAGAGGAAAAACCGGGGAAGAGAAGGATGGGAGGAATAGAGGAAGGAAAGAAGGAAGGGAAGGAAGGAGAGAAAAAAGGAGGGAAGGAAGGAAGGAAGGAAGGAAGGAGGAGAAGGAAGGAGGGAGGGAGGGAGGGAGGGAAGCAGGGAAGGAGGGTGGGAAGGAAAGAAAAAGGGGGGAAGGAAGGAAGGGGAACAGAGTGAGTGGGAGGAAGTAAGGAAGTAAGGAAGAAGGAAGGGTAGCGTAAAGAAAGAATGGAAGGAAAGAGGAAGGGATAGAAGAAGAGTGGGGAAAAGAATAACAGGCAATAAATGATAAGTTGGTAGACAACTAGATAGAGGTTAGATTCCTGAGTTGAATGAAGTTAAAGCCCAGGTTCCCAAGGGATACTAGGCCCTTTGTAAGTCTACATTTGTTCCAGATCTCTTAGGGATAAAACAAAAAGAGAGAGAGAAGCATTTTAGGGAGACTGAAGGAATAGAAGCACCCCCTGAGAATCCTGAGCAAGGCTTGCCAGGTAGGGTGTACAAGTTATGGAACATCTGACATCTTCAGATGGATGCACAAGGACCACCACCTTTCACCCAGCTTCTCTTCTATGTGATAGACACAGGGCCTTGAAAATTAGTGTTCAGGGGCTGGGCAGGTGGTTCAGTGGTTAAAGGCATGTGTTTGCAAAGCCTGATGTATGCCAAATGTAAAAAAAAAATGGCACGAGTATCTGGCGTGTATTTGTAATGGCAAAGCACCTCGGGGAGCTCACACGCACAAACACATTCAAATAAATACATGTATAATTTCAAGAAATAAAATGAATGCTGAGACCTCAATATGAAGGGACTTCTGAGCTTGTGTTCATCCACAGTACACACACACACACACACACACACACAGAGAGAGAGAGAGAGAGAGAGAGGAAGGAACAAGGGAAAGTTCCCTCTAACTGCATTTGGCATTTTGATTTAAGGAAGCTCTATCCTGGTACTCAAAAGCATCTAGCTCCAGGAAAAGTCTACAGAGTGGTGGGGGAAGGGAGCTGGAGACTACGTAGGTGTCCATCTCTCTCTAGGGCCATTGTATAGCAGTTGTGGGGGCTGTATACTATGGGTCCTTTTGCATTAGCTGGAAACAAATACACACATCCTGATATATATATCTATATATATGTATGTATATGTATATGTGTATGTGTATATATATATACACACACATATAAATATACACATATACATACACACACACACACACATATATATATGTCAATATAATCACATGGAGGTATCTTAAAAGCACCATGACCTTGACTAAAAACATTAACAAGATGGGATTTAAAAGTCAATGACCCTCAACATCCCCACATGTGCAAAAATCATACGGTATGTTTTAGAAGGAAAAGGATTTAAGGGAACATTTGAGGTCTACATCTGCAACTGAATACCTTCAGCTAAGTTGGGTAGGGGAGAGAGGTCAGAAGGTAGATTGGGATGAATGATATATATATATATATATATATTGCATATATTATATATATATCATATAACCAACATAATACACATAATATGATATATACAATATACTCAATATAATTTATGCAATACACATAATATGCATACAATATAATTGAAAAAACACCTACTAAGAGAGGCATGATATACACTACACTGCACAGCACAAAACACATACTACATACAACATAATAATGCAACACAATGCCCATGATACCACTCATGTGACACACAAAGTGATAATATGTCATACACTCTAGTGTTCACATATAAAACACACACACACACACACACACACTATAGTGCAATGACATGCCACGGGACAGGGGCTTTTACACGCCGTTGTGATCATTGTTCCCTGCCTACCCTTCGCCTCAGTGCCATGACATCATGAGAAATGCCAGGAATTCTTCCGCTGCCCGACAACAGCTTCTGACCTAAGTCCTTGAGCAGGGGTTGAAAGGTGAAAGACGTCTGTCTCCAAAAGTCCCGTTTTCATCAGCACTGATGGCCTAAGCCCCGTGGGAGATGTCACGCCAGTCTCACCTTTCAGGGCGATTTCCTCCCTCCTGTTCTGGGGATTTATATCTCAGCAGGTGAGCATCCTGTGGCCAGCCAGGGAGATCACTTATCGGAAATGAAGGATGGATTTCCATCTTCCCCGAGAAGGAGGTCTTTTCACAGCCGGCAGACACTCTCTGTGGACGGGGCCATCCACCAGCACCTGCGCAGGAGTGGAGACCTTTCCCCTTCCAAGCTGCCTCTACTCTGGTGCGCTCTTGGCGCCAGCACAATGGGGCCGTAGCTTGGGAACCGTTACCCCTGTAATAAGTAAATAATTAGAACTGAATATTCAACAAAGTACCTAAAGTCACACGTACATCTTTTGAAGCCCATCCTCCAGGGTTCTGACATACTCTTTCTCATGTCATATTTGCAATTCCACTAAAAATATTTTTTAAAAAATCATAATTTAATCAGGCTGGTGGGTGGAGCTCAGTGGAACACTCAGTGCCACAACCATAATGACAGTTTTACAGACTGATTTATGACCGCGACAACTACTTTGCAAGGACGGTACTAAGTCCTCCCGGTCATCTCGTACTGCTTCATCTATTTCCCAGGCAGGGAGCTGAGGAGAGGAGACCACGTTACCACTGTTAGTATGTGACAGTGCTGGCATCTGAACCTCGTCACTCAGGGCAAAGTCTTGCCCTGAAATTGCTAGATTTTTCTATGTAGGGTCATAAGTCAGTTGTGTCATGTATAATAGATAGATAGACGACAGATAGATAGATAGATAGATAGATAGATAGATAGATAGATAGATGATTGATAGATAAGTGGTGATAGATGAAAAATAGATAATAGATGAATGATAGATAAATAGGTAGTAAATAATAAATATTAAAAAAATAGACGATAGATTAATAGGTTGTAGATAGATAGATAGATAGATACATACATACATACATACATAGATACATAGATAGATGATAGATAGATAGATAGATAGATAGATAGATAGATAGATAGATAGATGGATGATTGGCAGGTAGATGATAAGTGATGGTAGATTAACAGGTAGATGGTAGTTAGATGGCAATTACATATACATAGCTGATAGATTAATAGTTATAGGTAGACAGATGATAGACAGATGATTGGCAGGTAGATGATCGGCGATGGTAGATTAACTGACTGACAGGTAGTTGGACGTTATTCACGTACAGATGGACGGTGGGTCCGCTTGCACACACCTCATCAGTGCAGCGCCCATTCTCTAGTGTTGACTGAACACTGTGTGCCGCACGTTGTTCTGGGCCCTTTGGTGAGGAAGACACAAGCCACGAGGAGAAGCAGCACAAATCCGGGATTCGCTCTGCCTTAAAGCTGGGTTTCCCAGACTCGAGGGAGAGACAACGACTTCTGCATAATGGTGACTTTGTTGGAGAGCAAGTGAGAGATGGGCAGGACAGGAGGGAAGGAGGGAAAGCCACGACTGCCATTGAGTCAGCCACTGTGAGAACAGCCCCGGAAGCTTGCTCAGGGACACTTTGGAAGAGACGTGCATGCAAGCACACGCACACACACGCGGGCACACACGCACACCTCTGCTGCTTGCATCCCCACTCATCCAAGTGTGTCACGTTACACGCGGCAAGAAATGGGTCAGGCCTCTCACATGGCCCACCATGTGATATCAAAAAGAGAAAGAGAAAAAGAAAAAAAAAACACAGTTGGGGGCTGGAGGGATGGCTTAGCAGTTAAGGCACTTGCCTGCAAAGCCAAAGGACCCAGGTTCAATTCCCCAGTACCCACATAAGCCAGATGCACAAGGTGGCACATGCATCTGGAGTTTATTCAGCAGCAGCTGGAGGTTCAGGAACATGCATTCTCTCTCTCTCTCTCTCTCCCTCTTTCTCTTTCTCTCTCAAATAAATAAGTAAAACTAAAATATATATTTTTTAATGTGGGGCCAGAAGAGAGAGGTGCAAGAGTGGGTCTGGGGTAAAGTATTTCACCCCATGAGAGAAACAATCACATCTTGCACAGAACTGGACCCCAAGAGTAAACTGGAATCAAAGCCCGAGGGGAGGGGGACAAAGCACGGGACATGGGCACCAGGCAGCTCTGTACCCATTAGTGACTTGCAGGGGTCTAAAGCCGGTATTTACAGAGATAACGGTGTTTGTATGAGCATGGTACTAACCACACACACACACACACACACAATGTACATCAGGGTTCTGTATATGGGCAGATGCAGGAAATGTTTCCCACACAGACTCAGACTTGCCAGTCCTTTCAGGGTGACCACAGGAATGTTGTGGGGATGTGAGTCTGCTTCCGTGTGAGTATGTTGCCAGGGCGACCCCAACAGAGCATGATGGATGAGCTGGGATTCAAACTCGGGTCTCCAACTCCGGGACTCTTTCCTTGGTATCTGAAAGTTCCAAATTCTTGCCCTATCCTATTTCAGGAGAGGACAGCTGGGCGGGGGTGAGGAACAGCTGCCCTCAGCCTCATAAAAGATGACTTTCTTGCTCCCCACTGCTACAAAAGGAAGGGAACAAATCCTTTGTGTCTCACTGGAAATAAAGCAAACAGTTAAAATATTGTGGGAAGAGGGAGAAATATTTTCTCAGCTCCATTCAGGGAGGGATTTAACCCATTAGGATACTCATTTCCAGTGACCGATCATACCTGGGATGCTGAGGGTGACTTCTCTCTGTGCCTCAGTTTCCTAATCTGTACAATGGAAACAACCATGACATTTGACTCACTGGATAACTATGAAGCTTTTGTATGTATGCTGTGTGCACACATGTGTATGTGTGTGAACACGTGAGTATGTGTGCAAGAGGTTCATGGGGGGCTGTCTTTTTCAACCACTCTCCACATTAGTTTTGAGGCAGCATCATTCACTAAACCTGGAGCTAGATGCATTGGCTAGCTAACCAGCAAGCCCCAGAGGTCCTCCTGACTCAGTCTCCCCGTTGCTGGGGTTACAGGTGCCCCATACGTCCAGCATTTTATGTAAGTACTGAGCATGGAACTCAGGTCATCATACCTGTCTGAAGAGAAGTGACACATCATTACCCCAACTCTGCAGGCAAAGAAACTGAGTCCCAGACAGGTGAAGTAGACTCAAGGTCACACAGAAAGTAATAGAAAGATACGGAACTCAGCTGACCCCCCCCCAAAGCCCACACACACCACTGGGCCACATTGTGCCTGCTCTTGCTTATAGCACCGATTCGGGTGGCTTCAATGACCACATAGTGGAGTCACCACCATGAGTTTCCACGTGTAGTGTTGGCATCCTCTGCTTGGCTGGCTGTCCACACTGCCCACTCCCCATTGGAGCCCGCACTGCCAGCCTTCCTCAGATCTCACACTAGATGCCGCCATCCCTGGGAAGCCTTTCTCTGTTTCCTATGACTAGCTACCTTGGTTTGCCCTATGCTTCCCTTGGCCATGGTCCTTTTCACAATTTATCTGACTCACCTTTTTGATATCTTTTGTCTCTCACTGGAGTGAATAATCCGCAAGGGAATGTAACAGGGTTTTGGAGATTCAGGGAAAGTCCTTAAAACCCTGGGTTTTTATCTGTTTAACAAAGAATTGAAATAAACGGACTGACAAGGGTAGATTATAAACTATCACATTTATTCAGGGGCTCAGGGATGCACAAGGGAGTCTGTGAACTAAGGGAAGGGGTCTGAGAGTCCATGTGGGAGCTGAGCATGGGTCTGGGGGAAAAGGGATTTCTCAGGGAGATTTCAAAAGGCTAATGTTTAAAAAAACAAAAACAAAAAGGCCAGGAGAAAATAGAGAATATGTTGGCCTGGCCGCCAGAGTGGGAAAGACATGGTCTTACTTGTGTTGAAATCTCTAGATTCAGGTACAGAGAGATGAACACTCAAGAGGAAGAAAATAGCTAGAGGTGGTTGCCACCACATAAATCTCTATTTCCTTGGACTCAGGGGCCCGGCTCAAGAAGAGTTCAGCCCACCTGGGTATGGTGCGAGGGTCAGCACACCTGAGTAAGGGACAGGAGAGAGACCTGATTGGATGTGACTAGATGAGGCTATGAATTCCAGTTCTGCTATAGCAAGCTGGCAGTGTGACATCTTATGGGTTCCCTCACTTTTTTTTTGAGTTTTCCCCTAACTGGCTATCTAACTAGTTCCCTCACAGGAAGAACAGGCCTTTCCCGCACAAAGTTGGATCCATAGTGCCCAGTCAGATCCTGGAAGAGAGCTGACCTTCAATGAATAAATAATAGATTCTGGAGCCCCACGGGCTTACAACTGAGAGAAAACATTGAAGAAAGAAATATGAGCAAGCCTCTAAACTTGCAGTGGGCATAATATGCTGACCACCAGGTTTCAGGGCTGAGGATCCATGAGACAAGGAACCCCCCCCACACACACACTCAGACAAGTACGGACAGCTTGGTGGGTGCTTCCGGCTCAGGGGATGTGATCTAAGACACACTCTTGCTGCTTCGGGCTGTCCACTCTTCCATCTGGGCCATTTGGACCTTCTGTGATTTTAGACGTGGGCTTGTGGGGGCTGAGTAAGAAGATGGGGAGAAACTCAGTGTGGTCCCTGTGTCTATTAGCCAAGACCATCTGCAGAGACCAACTCTCCTGGCGGCCACCTCCTGGGCACTTGAAACCTCTCTCCTCACACTCACTATTCATGTCCACCCCGCGGCACATCCATCAGCTGGTGAGTCTCGAGGGCAACATCTCTAATATGCTCGCCTTGTTTGCTTGCTTGTTTGGGTTGCAGTCAGTTCCTGGGTGCTGAGACAGACAGACATCCAACCAGAAGCAGCTTCAGGAATGGAAGGGTTTATTTCTTGCTTACAAATGCAGGGAAACACCATGAATGTGGGAGGAAGCTGGTTCCCGTTCACAGATCCAAGCAGGGAGACACCACCTACGGCCGGAGCTCAAACTGCTCTCCATATGCCTCTAGGCTAGACACGGGATCCACCCCCTAAAACACACCTTAGGACTGGACTCCACGATCACCCCTAGGGACATACCTCTTCTCCAGCAGGGCTCTGCCCGTTGGAGACTCAAGATTCAGGCCTGAGTCTACGAGGCGATGCGTTGAAACCATGACAGGTGGTGTGTTCGTTTTCTGGTTTAGACAGGGTCCGGTATCTAGCTCAGCCCGGCCTCTCACTCTCCATCCTCCTGTCTCCTCGTCCCCAGTGCCGCAGTTTCAGATGTGCAGCATCCTGACATGGGGGCCCTGCGATCGTGCGCAGTCACCTCCTGTCATTTGTCCCAGCCTCTCTTTCTGCCACAGCTGCTGCTGCTTGGACTCACTTCTGCCCCGTTTTCCAGTCTTCCTGCCAGAAAGATGGCTTCTCTGATCTACTCGATGACTCCTCTCCCATCATTTTCCAGGGTTGATCTCACTCGGAGAGACGCCTTCCCTGCGCACTATGGATGCTTTTCCTCGCTGTGTTGTCTCGTTAATACTCAGCACGCCTGCGCACGGCTTACCTTGTTTGCCTCCATGCGTGACGCCTGCCTCCCCGTTAGGCAGTGAGTTCTGCGAGGGTGTATCTGCCACTCACGTACGCGTTCCTGAAGCTTCTCCTGCAGTCACAGCACTGGAGAGATAGAGACCATTGCATCCCTTGGCTCACTGGCCAGCCAGTCTAGCCTACTTAAAGAGTTCCCGACCAGTAAGAGAACCTGTCTCTACAACAAAAGGTGGGAGAGCCGGGAATGATGGTACACGCCTTTAACCCCCCCCCCAGCACTTGGGAGGCAGAGGTAGGAGGGTCACTGTGAGTTCAAAGCCAGCCTGAGCCTACATGGTAGATTCCAAGTCAGTCTGGGCTAGAGCGAGACCTTACCTTGGGGTGGGGGGGAAAGTGGGTGGTGATCTGAGGAATGGCGCTTGTTAGTCCTCTGGCTTCCACACACGTGCACGCACACCCACACACGTGAGCACGCACACATACGTCTATGCGCAAAGGCCCTGCAGGCCTCTCAGGCACTTGTTGAGGGAACCGACATCCCGCGGCACCACTGAGCAGGCTCCCACAGACGGTGGTTAATCACGGGGACACTAGTTCATTCAGGGTGCCAGAGTCACCGAGACAGTCCCCTCCAGGGGAGCCTTCACTCGTTCATCTAGTCACCAGCAAGCCTTGGCTGGGCCAGTGTCACTCAGACATAGTCACAGAGCAGTATTTCTCATCTCAGTGCGCCGGTTCCGGCGACCTCTTCGCTTGGGTGCAAACGTCTGGTTCTAGCTCTGATTCATTTCTTTGCCAGCATCCACACCCAAGCCATCACCAAAGCTTGTTAGCTCTCCCTTTAAGACGTCTGCCAAATGCTCGCACCTCTACCACCTCCATGATGACCACGCGACCACAGGCGCCATGACCGTCCTCTGACAGTGACCCACCTCTTCAGCCATCTCCTGGCTCCTGCTTCTCCTTCCGCCCCACTACAGCGTTCCTCACCAGACGGTTCGAACATCCTGTTACCACCTGGATGGTTTCACACTCCTGCAAGGAGCCACGCTCCCCCCGCGGCCGCCCCGCTGATCTCCTGGCCTCTCTGGTCTCTGCCCTCTAGGCTGGCCACACTGGCCAGCCTGACATTCTTCAGGCTCTCACTTCTGCTTTCTGTCCTGGCTCCAGCTGCAAGGCCCATGCACAGAGCCGCTCAGCTTCTAGGTCACTCTGGGTGGCTGCGGACCCCGTGCATAACAGCCCTCCATCAATGCAGGCCCCCAGCTCAGTCAGCTCTGTTGTTAAGCTTTTAAAAATTTATATAATTATTTATTTATTTTGAGAGAAAAAGGAAGGTAAGGAGAGAGAGAGAATGGGCATTTCATGGCCTCTACCCACTGCAAACGAACTCCAGATGCATGCTACCACCTTGTGCAACTGTCTTAGTGGGTACTGGGGAATCGAACCTGGGTCCTTAGGCTTCACAGGCAAACGCCTTAACTGCTGAGCCATCTCTCCAGCCCAGCCACTCTGATTTTGATTACAGTGTTTGCAGATAATTGACATACTTGTTTGTATCTCTCTGATGCCAATGACAGTCTGGGGAGTCAGGGTGTCTCATTGACTGATGGGTCATCACGCTCTGGGACAGGCAGAACGGTGCCTGGCATGGAGTGGTTCTCAATAAGTTACTGTGAAGAGAGGAAAGGAAGAGGGAGGGGAGCAAGAAAAGAAGGGAGGGAAAAAGGAGAAAGAAAAGGAAGGGGTGAAAAAAGAAGAGAAATGGAAAGGAGGGAAAGAAAAGGGGAGAAAAAGAAAGAAGCTCCAGGAGGGAGGAAGGAAGGAATGAAAGATAAAGAAGAGAAGGGGGAAGGATCAGAGGGGAAGGAGAGGAGAAGTGAAGGAAGGGAGAGAAGAAGCAGAGGAAGGATGGAGGGAAGAACAGAAGAAGGGAAGTGAATGAATGAACCGGTGACTCAATAAAGATGGAGACAGTCCCTACCATGATAGGTTGGTCCCAAATCAGTCCCTTCAATAGTCCCCTGTTCTCATCCAGCCTCCTTGGTCTGTGTGTCCTTGGAGGGAGTCCTTGCCCAGAGAGGCCCTCGCCACCCCGCCCCCAGGCCCTTGCCCACCACCCAAGTCGCAGATGGCAACATCAGCCAGGCTGGTGGTCAGCGCCTCTCAAACACTCCTCTGCACTTCCTCAGAGCAAACAGACTCAGGGGAGGGTTTTATTTTCCTTCCTTTCGCCGAGCTGCTGGCCTGTCCTTGAAATCCTGCAAGAGGTCAGGCAGAGTGACTGTCAACAGCTCCCTAGTGTGGGCTCTGCCCCCAGAAAGGGAGTCCAGGGGTCTATTGAGTTGAAGTGCTTGGATGGGTGCTGACACGCGCGTGCGCGCGCACACACACACACACACACACACACACACACACACGGGAGTCACTGTTTGCTTTCTCTGAAGTCTGTCATTTGGTCTGTGGGAGAGGGTGAGCTTGAAGCCAGAGGCCCCCTCTCCTAATTAGACATGAAAAACAGTTTGAGTAAACAGAGACTTGCCCCCCCCCCCCGCAACTATGAAATCCTTTCCCTGTCCCGGATAGTAGGAACACTGAAAGCTTCAGGAAACTTTTTTTTAATATTTTACTTTGTTATTAAACTTTAAGTTTTACAGTAAAATATTCACGTATTTAATGTGTTTGTAAAATTTTTAGCCCGTGCTGTGGCACATGCTGTTAATCCCAGAACTCGGGAGGCAGAGGTAGGAGGGTCACTATGAGTTTGAGTGAGACCCTACCTCCAGCCCCTCCTTCCCCCCACCAAAAAAAACACTATTTTTACCTAAAGAAGACAGTGACAGCTTGCACTTTTTTCCTTCAGTCTTTTTTTTTCTTTGAGGTAGGGTCTCACTCTAGCCCAGGCTGACCTGGAATTCACCATGTAGTCTCAGGAATGCCTCGAACTCACGGCGATCCTCCTACCTCTGCCTTCTGAGTGCTGAAATTAAAGGCATGTGCCACCACGCCCGGCTTCATTTTTTTTTTTCAACAAATGTTGATTGCATCCCTACTGTGCACCAGACACTGCCCTAGGTTTTGCAGGGGTGAGGGCGACAGGCTACAATGCTGAGTAAATTCAACCCTCTTCCTAGAAGTTTTTCTTTGCAGCTAAAAATAAAAGTTTAGACAGAAGAGGGGGCTGGCACATTTTTGTCATGTCATGTGACCTCACAAGCTAATCATCCTAGGCCTGCTGGTCAATGGCTTTATTTTCTTTATTTAAAATTTATTTTAGGGGGCTGGAGAGATGGCTTAGCGGTTAAGCTCTTGCCTGTGAAGCCTAAGGACCCCAGTTCAAGGCTTGATTCCCCAGGACCCAGGTTAGCCAGATGCACAAGAGGGCGCACACGTCTGGAGCTCGTTTGCAGTGGCTGGAGGCCCTGGTGCGCCCATTCTCTCTCTTTCTCTGCCTCTTTCTCTCTCTGTCTGTCGCTCTCAAATAAATAAATAAAAATAAAAAATATTTTTAAAAAATCATTTTAGGGGCTGGAGAAGATGGCTCAGTGGTTAAGACATTTGCCTGCAAAGCCTAACAACCTGGTTTTAATTCCCCAGTGTCTACATAATGTCAGATGCACAGGGTGGCCCATGCATCTGGAGTTTGTTTGCAGTGGCAGGAAGCCCTGGCATGCCCATTCTCGCTCTCTCTCCCTCCAATAAATACATACATAAATACGTACATAAATAAATGAAATGTTTTAAAATTTATTTTAAGCCAGGTATGGTGGCACATGTCTATAATCCCATCCCTTGGGAGGCTGAGGCAGGAGGATCAGTCAGTTGTTCAAGGTCATCGTAGGCCAGCTATGTAGTGAGTTCCAGACCCACTTGGGCTGCATGAGACCCTGCCTCAAATTTAAAAACACAATTCAGGCAGGTCATGGTGACATATGCCTACACTGTTGGCATCTGGAAGGCTGACGCAGTAGGATCATGAGTTGATAGGGGTCAACCTGCACCACACAGCCATATCCTGTCTCAAAATAAATAAATTAAATAAATAAATAGCATTTAAGCAGGGCAGTGTAGTGTGTTTATAGTCCCAGATGACTTGGGATGCTGAGGCAGGAGGTTGAATTGAGTCCAGGCGTTCAAGATCAGCTTAAGTAACATAGGGAGACTCCTCTCAAACAGTAATCATTAAGTAACTTGAATTCTTCCCTTTATCAGCCCGCAGACTTCTATCTTATACATTTCAAAAGCTGAATACTCCCACATTCATTATCTGTGGGAGGATATTAGGGCTGTTTCCAAACCAGTTTCTAGAAGTGAGCTGCTCGAAAGCAAAAGGGTTGGAAACAGATACTGAGAGAGAAGCTGAGGGTTCTAAAGAGAGAGGGTCCCTCTTTCAATGCCCCATGCCACCTCCTCACCTCCAAAGTGAAGGAGCTGGTCCCACCCACACCACTCAGGGATCTGCTCACATTTATTTGGCACACAGCTCTGTGTAACCATAAATAGCTGGGGTGGTTTGAATAGATGGCCCCCAATATATTCCGTTTTTTATTTGTTTGCAATTTGCATCTGCAGCCACCTGGCTGGAGGCAGTGTCACTGGGTGGATCTTAAGGTGTGGTGGTGGGTTTCAGATTTCAATCTAAAGATATGCAAAGTGTGCCTAGCAGGAGTTCCTGAAATGTGCTCTGGCTTTTGGCTTTTTGGCTTATGCTTTTCTCTCTCTCTCTCTGTTTGGTCCTGTGAAGGCAGGCCAGCTTCTTCTGCCATTTATGGAACTTCCCCTGGATCTGTAAGCTTCAATAAATCCCTTCCTCCATAACTGTGTCTGGTCTGAAAGTTCATCTCAGCGAACCTGAAGCTGTCTGCTTCTACAGTAGCCTAACTTTTTTTCACCTGTCTTGCTGAGTGACGGTTATGTACTTATAGGTCTGCCATGAGACCTGGTGTTTTCTGTTCTCCTCTCTCTTCAGTGCCTGGAAAACAAGTAGGGACAGAGGACACCCTCAGTAAAAGCCTACTGGGGTTACGATCCATGGCAGAATCTAGGAGAAGAGAGTAAATGAAGGCAGAGACGCTGGGTGGGTTAAAGGACAGGTGGTTTGGCAAATGAAAGATGGGCGGAGGCACTCGTACATTTGTGGTCAGTAGAGCAGTCGGGGAAGGACGAACCGATGGATGGATGGACGAAGATTCTATTAGGTTCTTCTCTCGTTCCTGTGACAGAGCAACTGACAGCTTAAAGGAGGGTGTTTTTTGGGGGGTGTTCACAGCTTGAGACAGAACAGCCCGCCATGGCTGGGAAGTCATGGCACAACATCATAGCAGCAGTGGAGGGGACTGAGTCTCCTCATATCTTGTCAGATCAGAGACAAAGGGAACGCAGGCAAGACACAGAGGCAGATGTCACCTTCAAGGTCCTGTGCCCCGGGGGGGGGGCTCACTTTCTCCAGCTAGGCTCCGCCTCCTACAAGGTCCGCAGCCTCCAGAACACCGCGCCAGCAGCTGGAGACCAGCGTTCAAAAGCACACGAGTCTCTGGGGGACCATTTCACATTGGAACCACAACAGAGACAGAGAGAGGAGTGCATCCATGAAGAAGTGAGGGAAGATGGAGAGAGAGAGAGGGAGGGGATGAATCAGCAACAGTGAACAGATCACAAAGACGATGGGTACTTAGCAAAATAGCTTAATAGACTAGTAAAGAATTTCTTTCCGAGTGTGGTGGTTCATGCCTATAATCTGAACACTTGAGTGGCTGCGCCATGGGTTCAAACACAGCCTGGTCTGTACAGCAAGTTCAGGACAGCCTGGACTGCTGAGGATGATCCTGTCTCCAAAGAATATACAGCAGTACAGCTTAGGACACTGGACTGGGGAAGGGGCAGCTGGCACCATGTTTGGCCACAAAGTTGGCAAGAAGTCCCTGAAACAGCCCAAGAAGCAGACCAAGGAGCTGGATGAGGAGGAACAGAAGAAACTTGGGGAGCTGAAAGTGAAGGCCGTGGGGAAGGGACCCCTGGCCACAAGGTGGAATCAAAAGAAATCTGACAAAATGTAAGCTGCTCCGTAGGCCTGAGAAGATGGTGGCCCTTATCCATTCCTACTTAAACATCTGGATTTCCTGTCACAACACCTTTTGCCACCTATAACTAGAACGAAGTGTTGTCTTGGGGTCTGGTGTACATTATAATAAACTTATGTAAAAAATTATACACACACACATACGTATACAACAGGGCTGGAGTGATGGCCCAGCAGTTCAGGACCCAGGTTTGATTCTTCAGGACCCACATACAAGCCAGGTTCACAAGATGGCACATATCATCTGGAGTTCATTTGCAGTGGCAGGAGGCCCTGGTGTGCCCATTCCCTCTTTCTCTTTATCTGCCCCCCTTCTTCCTGTCTCATAAATAAATAAAATATTTTAAAAAACTATATACAGCAAAAGTTTTCACAAGGCTCCTTTCAGCACTAACTCCTGGATGCATTTGACACTAACTTAACCCTCACACAGTTTGACAGAAGCCCGACAAGTGAACCCGACAGGATCCTAGTGCCCCCATGGGAGCAAGCCGATGTCACTGGCAGAGGTGATGGGTAAGAAGAGGCTGGAAGACTGGTGCCGCCTGACACTCACTGGCATCTGAAAAAGAGGGGATGCCAGGAGCCCCCTACCCCTTGGGCCTAGAAGATCAATACCAGAAACTGTCGCCTTCATAAATGTCCAGGGTGTACAAACACAGGAGGCATCACCAAGGTCTGGAGAGGCCCGTTTGTCTCCACAGCTCACATGCAGAACCATCTGTCTAAGAGCTGCAAGACAGGCTTCTGTCCCAGCTTCTCCATCCAACCCCTGAGACCCGACCCGGAGCCCCTGGGTCTCCGGAGCCTTCACCAGGCCCTCAGATGCCACCAGTTAGACAAACCTCCTTGGGCCCGGTGAGGATGGCTGCCAGGAGGGCCAGGTGAGGAGCCTGGTGTGTTTGTCGGTAGCCAGTCTCCTGCTGTTGTTTGTGAAGGTAACAACTGGGGCAGGAAGCCCACCTGCATCTGAGAAGAGGGGAGCAGCCACTATTTGCCAAGCACCTGACTTGTGCTAGTCTCTTTTTAAAATATTTTGTTTATTTATTTATTTATGAGAGAGAAAGAGGCACAGAGAGTGTGTGTGTGTGTGTGTGTGTGTGCGCCAGGGCCTCCAGCCACTGCAAATAAACTCCACATGCATGTGCCACCATGTGCATCTGGCTTATGTGGGTTCTGGGTAATGGAACCCGGGACTTCACAGGCAAGTGCCTTAACTGCTAAGGCATCTCACCAGCCCCCATGCCAGCTATCTCACTGCCTTATGCATAAATGCTTCCTTGTATCTAAGAGGCAAGGGGCAATTTTCAAATGAGAAACTCGGGGGGTCACAAGCTAGGAAGTGGCAGAATGATAAGTTGAAGCTAGGTCTGCCTTCACCTAAAACTTTGTTTGTTGTTTGTTTGGTGGGGCAGGATCCTATGTAGTCCAGGCTGTCATCAATTCACTACGTAGCCAAGAAGGACCTTGAACTCCTGGTCCCCCTCCTCCCTCCTCCCTCCTCCCACCTCCCAAGTCCTAGCATCACAGGCATGAGCCACCATGCCCAGCTCTCGGAAATTGTCTTGAAAGCCACTTTGTAAATTGTCTCCAAAAAGGTCGGGAATGAGACCTATCTCCTAATTGGTGCACGTGTCTGGAATTTGCTTGCAGCAGCTGGAGGCCCTGGCGTACCAATTCTCTCTCTCTTGCTCTCTCATAAAGAAAAAAGGCCCGTTGTTTGGGCTTGCCTCAAAGATAAATATATATATATATATATATATATATATATATATATATATATATATGATAAAATTTAAAGAAATCCCCCACCCTCAAGTTAAAATAAAGAATTAAATAATAAAAGAAATTATTTTTGAAATCCTAATTTAAAACCAGACGTAGTGGCACACACCTTTAATCCCAGCACTCGGAGGCAGAGGTAGGAGGATCATTGAGCGTTGAAGGCCACCCTGAGACTACAGAGTGAGTTCCAGGTCAGCCTGAACTAGAGTGAGACCCTACCTTGAAAAACCAATAAAATAAAAATAATTTTCAAAAATCCTAAGTTAAAGTAGATTACAATGAGTGTTTTGTATTGGATTGGTTACTGTCCAGTTGCTGGGACAAAATTTCTGACTAGAAGCAGCATGAGGAAAGAAGCTTGGAGTTCCGGGCAGGGGAGGCCTGGCTGCGGGCGTGGGTCTGTTCAGTCCACACTGAGGATCGGGGCTGAGTGATAAGTGCCAGGGCTCCACTGGCATTTCCTTCGTACGCAGTCCCGTATCCCAGCCCGTGGAGCGGTGCCACCCGTGGTTAAGATGTTTCCTCCCACCTCAGTTAACCTAGTCGATATCACCTCTCACAGCCGTACCCAGATACTCATTTCTGAGGCCATTCTAGGTCCTGTCAAGTGGCAGGGAGTGACCCCACTGATTCCTCCTCTCTGGGATGTGCCTGTCGGTCATCATGGTGGGACCAGCTTCCAAGATGAGGAGAAGGAGAGGTGGGGTGATGAAGCACCTTGCCCAAAGGCACCCAGTGAGTAAGAGAACCAACCCTGGTGTAACAACAGGCCTTCTGGCCCAGGGCCTACACCCGTCACTGGACCCTTTTCTCCTCTTCATTCCAATGAACCTTTCTGGATCTTTCTCCAGCCTCTTGCCTTCCATTCAGTCCCATCTGCTTCTGACCCCGGGGCCCTGTCCATGCTACTCCAGAAACAATACTTTAAGGTGGTGAAAAAAAGAACCCTAATCTTTCTGTGCCCTCCCTTATTAAAATCCCTTGGTAAAGAGATGAGCAGTGAAGAGGTATTGAAAAGATAGAGCTGGGTATGATGGCACACGCCTCTAATCCCAGCACTCCGGAGGCAAGAGGTAGGAGGATCTCTGTGAGTTCAAGGCCAGCCTGGGCTATAGCAAGACACTACCTTGGAAAACAAAACAACAACAACAGAAACAAGAAGAAGATACTTACAAATAATGTATCTTCTGACCCTGGGCCCCCTCTATGCTACTCCACAATCAACATGTTAAAGTGGTGGAAAAAAAACTATAGCTGGGTATGGTGGCGCACGCCTTTAATCCTAGCACTCGGGAGGCAGAGGTAGGAGGATCGCCATGAGTTCGAGGCCACCTGAGAATACGGAATGAATTCCAGGTCAGCCTGGGCTAGAGTGAGACCCTACCTTGAAACCCCCCCCAAAAAAAAACAACCCTAAACTTTTTTTTGTCCTCCCTTACTAAAAAAAAAATAATAAAAAAAAATAAAAAATAAACCTTGGTTGGGCTGGAGAGATGGCTTAGTGGTTAAGGTGCAGAAGTGATCAGTTTTCCATCCAGACTTGGCTCATGAAGATGACGATATGATCCGGGAGTTTGGGGAGTCCTTGAGAGCGAAAGAGCCTTTCTTGGTTCTTGAGTGAGAAGTAACTCAGGAGCTAGAGTGCCCGACACTCATAGTCACACACAGCTGTCACTGAATCAGCGGTCTCGGGGTTCTTGTCCTATGAATTCAAAGAACATAGACCATAGAGGGCTAAGATTTGAAAGATTTTATTGTAGAGAATATAGAGTTGAAGAGGAGAAAAGAGTACAGAGGTCCTACCCACGAGGGATCAAGAGTGGGGTTCACAGAAAGCCCACCTAGAGACTCAGATTGGGGTCTTTTATGCAACTGGATGAGGGCTAAGTAGCTAATCCAGCCCCAATGCCGGGTTTCTAGGTTGGGGGTCTGGTTTTCTGGGAAAGGGACTAATCGTTCCAGGAATCCTAATTCTCCAGGAAAGGGGACAAGCTTTCATGACTCTTCTAGGGAAGAGGAACTCCTTTCGGGAAGACGAGATCCTAGGAGGGACTCAGGTCTAAAGAGAAAGAGATGAGGAGGAAAACAAACAGATTCTCCCTACCAGGGTAAAGAACATTTCTTGCTGAAAGCTGCTTCTAGTTCACTTTCAGGAGCCCGTTAACCCTAAACTGCCTCACCCCATGAGGTCCTTGTCAACTGAAGGGAGACACCACGGTCCCAGAGGAGGGCGGGATAGTAAGTGGGAAAGGTGCTGGTCTCTCAGGGACCACACGAAGGACATCACACCGAGGAAGAGCGCTCGTGTGGGCTTTACCGTGAGCTGGATGAATGTCCTTTGGGCGAATCCACTGAGTTCAGAGCTGTGTATCACCCCGCAGGCTCTGCTTGTCCTGGGTCTCCCGCTTACCGCTGACTTCCTGGCCCACAGCTACCCATTGCTGTCACCTGGATGCTTTTAGGGGAGCAGAAGTCAAGGTGGTGGGCATGCTCGGTGAGAGCTCTACCAATGAGCTGCCTACCCAGCCCTACGGTTTGGGTCTCAGGAGTCCTCCAAAGACCCAAGTCACAGAAACTTACCTGTCCCAACTGAGCACGGGCCCACACCCTCCAAGCCCCCTCCCCCTGGCTAGTCTGTTGTGGACATAAAAACCCTGGCACCATTCCCTCGTGCCCTCTCTCTCTCCCTCTCTCTCTCTCTCTCTCTCCCTCTCTCTCCCTCTCTCTCCCTCTCTCTCCCTCTCTCTCCCTCTCTCTCCCCCTCTCCTTCTTCTGCTGACACAGGCATGAGTATTTTCTCTCTCTGTTTTCCACTTCAGCCTCCTACTCTCTGTATATACCTTTTTTTTTCTCCCTCTCTCCATTTCTTTCTTTATCTCTTCAAAGGGCGTCACCCCAACCACAGCAGCCCGTTCTCTTGCTCCTAGCCTCCCCCTGTGTGCCTTCTCCAAAGACCCTCCCTTCAGTCATTAACAAACCTCCCATGTCTTTTGTTTGAAAGATTGATTTTTATTTATTTATTTATTAGAGACAGAGAGAGGAGTGGGGGAGAGAGAGAATGGGCACACAGGACCTCCAGCCACTGCAAAAGAACTCCAGATGCATGCACCACCATGTGCATCTGGCTTACATGGGACCTGGAGAATCAAACCTGGATACTTAGGCTTTGCAGCAATGTGCCTTAACTGCTAAGCCATCCCTCCAGCCCCCATTTCTTTTTTTAAAAAAAAAAAACACTTTAAAATTATTTACTTGAGATAGAGAGAGAGAAAGAGGCGTGGGGGGAAGAGAGAGGGAGAATGGCATGCCAGGGCCTCTAGCCACTGCAAATGAACTCCAGATGCATGTGCCACTTTATGTGGGTACTGGGGAATCGAACCTGGGTCGTTTGGCCTTGTAGGCAAGCACACTGTTAAGCCTTCTCTCCTAGTTCTAAAAGTGTGCTTTCAGAGCCTCTGTTTTCGAGCCTCCGTTATCACACTGGAAATCACTAGCATTCATTTAATCTTGGTGCTGGACAAAAAGAGAACTATAGTTTTCACTTTGTGGTTCAATGTTAGAGAGTTTCCTGCTCTTGTGCCTCCCGAAGAACCTCTTCCACGTTCAGAAGCTTTGTTCCGGAAGATGCTAGAGTGACTGGGGTCGGTGTCTGAGTCCGAAGTAGGTTCTTAGAATTGATGTCATCTGAAGTGTATTAGCCATTGCATGTCCCGTCCCAGGTTTACGGTCCCTGGGCCCTGGCATGCCAACTGGCAGACCCCTGAGCCAGCTCTTCTTTGTCGGAAAACTAGGAGACAATTCACCCACCTTTTCCCAGGCAGGATCACAACCAGTCACATGCCTCCACCAACACGCTTCAAAGTCCTTTTCCCCGTCACCTCCCTGTTCTTTGGCCCCAACACCCAATTCTAAGAAAGCTTTGTGAAGAAAGGAGGGAAGGAAAGGGAAGCAAAGATCTTTTTCTCTAGTACCCAGGTTCTTCTGGATTCTTCTAAATGCCCCCCCACAAGGGGAGGGAAACCACACAGAGACCCATGCCCACACCCAAGGAAGGGGGGGCTGCATGTGTTTTGTGTGTGTCATATGCTGTGAGTGTTGTGTGTATGGTGTTGTCCTGCATTATTCCTTGTGAGAGAGAGTGTCCTCAAATCTCTCTTTAGTCTGTTTAAACAGTTCTTACCATTAGTTATTACTTTAATGATTTTTGTGATTTTATCTGCATGGGATGGAATGTGCATTTCCTAAAGATCCACTTATTATAATATTTTCAGTACATAAAACAGTTATTTAGAGCTGGAAAAATGGCTTAGCAGTTAAGGGGTTTGCTTGCAAAGCCTAAGGACCCCAGGTCGACTTCCCAGTAACCACATAAAGCCAGATGCACAAGGTAGGTGATGCGCCTGGAGTTCATTTGCAGTGGTTGAAGGTTCTGGTGTGCCCATTCTTTCTATCTACCGCCCCCCATTTAAATAAGTAAAATATTGTTTTTAAAGTTATTTTACAACACTGTCCAGAAGTCCCCATTTAACCAACTGCACAATGGTGGTTGAGTGACATTGTCTTACTAATGGGTTTGTTCTCTCATCTACAATATTGCATTTTTGTTGTTGGCTTATTTGTTTGAGATAGGATCAACATGTAGCCCAGGCTGGCCTTGAACTTGATATGTAGCTGAGGATGATCTTCAACTCCTGACATTTCTGCCGCTACCTCTTGAGTCCTGGGGTCACGGGTGTCCTACCCAGACTGTGTCAAATGGAGCTCCATCCAGCCATAGCTATTTGTGACTTTAGAATTCCATAGAGTGACAAAAGCCACTGCCACCAGAGAGATGCGATGAGCTTGGCCACCCACAAACTGTGTGCCTTTGAGAAAGCCACACACCCACTCTGTCCTGTCCCCAGGTGCCCACTTCTCTGTGGTAGGAATAATGATGGTATCTGCTTGGTCGAACCCTAAACAGGATTAAGCCAGTTCATCCATTTGGGCTCCTGGTTACAACTTAGTAATTAAACTGAGTGGAGGGGAGGATCCACACTGTGTGGTTTCCATGACTCACGTTCCCTGTCTGCCTAGTGTGGATGCTCATGGCAAATCCACAACACAGCCATAGAGAAAGCAAGGGTGGGGACTGGGGAAGGGCACGCGGCGGAAGGTGACTGCTGTTACTGTCTTTCCCAGACAAGCCCTGAGACCAGGTGAGGCGACCTCAGCAGGTGAGAGGGCTCTTCCTGCCAAGCTCTAGATTCTTCCAAGATTGGGAAGTACAGAAAGTGAGCGAGAGGTGGGGCTGCTTGGCCAAGCCACTGAAACAGGGCTCTACCCTACCTGGGACCGCAGTGAAGCTTAGAAGGCAGGGAGAGAGCGAGAAGGGGGGGGCGGGCATGGGTGGCACTGGCAAGCAGGAAGGGCCCAGAGTTCATCATGCCTCTCTGAGGATTCCAGGAAGACTTTCCGAGCCCCCAGGCCCAGGGAATGAACAAACCTTTGTCTTGAGCCTTTGTTGAGTAACCAGGGCCTCTCTGGGTGCGTCTGTCTTTTTCTCTTTTATTCCACTCAGGAAAGAGAATGAGAAGAAAGATTGGCCTTTAAAAAACCAGGAGACATGGGGAAAACATGAACCTCTGAACCCCCAGAGGCATCTTCTGCATCTGCCCACACAGGGCAGATTCCTTGTCCCTAAATCCTCCCAGCAGCGCAGAGGGCTCGGCGCTGGCAGCTCATTAAGCCGTTGTTACCCTGGAGATGAACAAGTTCAGGTTGGCTCTCGGGACGTGGAGGTGTCAGAGACAAAGACAGACCGACAGAGAAGGTTTAGCTCAGTCTGGAGGGTCGGGGTGAGAGGCACCTGGCACAAGACAGTCTAGGACAGAGGAAGCCAGGTGGCGTTTTGGTCACAAAAGTCCTGATCTAGGAGCTCATCTGGGAGCTGGTAAAAAAAAAAAAACAGGAAATGGATTCCCCATAGCCAGCAAAAGTCAGTCCTTCCCATAGCTTGATCTCAGCCCTGTGACCCTAACAACTAAGACCAGTGGAGTATAGAACTATAACATAACAATTTTTGGTTGCATTAGGCACCCATGTTTAAAGTAACTCATTACAGCAGTAATGTGACGCTAATACACTTCATTTGAGTACTTTCTTCATCGTTTTCTTTCTTTTTTTTCTTTCTTTCTAAAAATATATTTATTTATTTATTCACAAGCCCAAAGAGATAGAAGACAGACAGAGAGAATGGGTATGTCAGGGCCTCCAGCTGCTGCAAATGAACTCCAAATGCATGCACCACTCTGTGCATCTTAGCCTCATGTGGGTACTGGGGAATCAAACCCAGGTCACTGGGCTTTGCAGGCAAGTGCCTTAACCCTTGAGCCACAGCTTCAGCCCTCTCATCATTATTTTCTTGCTCCAAGAGTGGGCAGTTTCTTTGTAGATTTGACAGCAGTGTCCTTTCTGATGGAGTTTCTTAGGACATCAATATTGCATGATTCTTGTATAACAGTTTTATAAACCTGAGGTTCTCATACCATCCATCCCACGATCTCAGTCCAATCACATATACATACATATATATATATATATATATATATATATATATATATATATATATATATACATATATATATATATATATATTCCACTATCACCCCAGTCTGTTTTAGGGCACTCCCATCACCCCACCCTTTTGCTGGCATCTGTACATCCCTTTAGTTCTCCTTGTCCCATTCAGGACACTCCACAAGAACAGCGTTATAGTCTTGTGTGACTGGCTTCTTGTGTGACTGTCACATAGCATGCTGCTCGCATGGTTCACTGGTATTGGACCATACATTACCTTTGTTCCTTCTGGTGGCTGGATAGATAACATTCCATCTTGCAGATACAACACCTTTTGCTTATGCATTCATCGGTTGGTAGACGTTTGAATTTTTTACATGATTTTTATTGGCATATACTAATTATACGTGAGTTTCATCATGACATGTTCATGCATGTATACAATGTACTTTGACCATATTCACCCATTTCTGTCTCTCTCTCACACCCGTGGATCCCCTTCCTCTTCTCTCTTTTAAATAGTTTATTTATTTATTTGAGAGAGGGAGGGAGAAAGAGAGAGGAGGAGGGAGAGAGAGAGAATGGGCGCACCAGGGTCACCAGCCGCTGCAAACAAACTCCAGACACAGGCACCACCTTGCGCATTTGGCTTACACGGGTCCCGGGAAATCAAACCTGGGTCCTTAGGCTTCGTAGACAAACACCTCAACTGCTAAGCAATCTCTCCATCTCTCTCTTCTATTTTATAATTAGTTAATTAATTAATTGCAAGGAGAGAGGGGGGATGGGCAGGCCAGGGCCTCTAGCTTTTCCAAACAAACTGCAGACGCATGCACCACTCTGTGCATCTGGCTTTACGTGTGTCCTGGGGAATGGGGCCAGGGCCATCGGGCCTTGCAGGCAAGAATCTTAGCAGCTGAGCTATCTCTCCAGCCCCATCTTTCTCTTCTAATTAGGCTTCTTTCTAGTTTAAGGACTTTTATTTTGTTGACCCAATGAGTCTCATTTGGGTTGGTCACAGGTAAGGTTCATGGGCACCTTACTAGTGCCTGCATCACTGAAGAAATATCTCTCTTCTGACAACCAGTATAGAGTATAGATCCTCAGGGAAAGGTGGGGGCCTCGTGAACACCTTCCCACTCCATGACAGGGTGTTGATGAGCTCAATCTTCCACAGATCCTCTGCAGGCAATCACAAGTGCTGTGAGTGCATGGGCCCAGTGGCCGTGCCATGTCCTGAGGCCAGCGTTCCACACTGCTCCTGTTTGTCCTCCAGCGCCTGTATTCTGTCCACCCCTTCATCTGTGATGTTCTCTGAGTCTTGAAGGGATCGATATAGATGCCCCATTTATGGATGAATGGTCAACTGTCACTTAACTCTTAGCACCTTGACCAGTCATGAGTCTGTGCTAATATCGCTGCCCACTGCAAAAAGAAGTTTCTCTGACCAAATCTCAGAGCAACTCATTTGTGATCACAACCGTAGTTATTAAAAAGGTGATTTAAGCTGGGTGTGGTGGCGCACGCCTTTAATCCCAACACTAGGGAGGCAGAGGTAGGAGGATTGCCGTGAGTTTGAGGCCACCCTGAGACTCCATAGATTCAGCCTGGGCTAGAATGAGACCCTCCGTCAGAACAAAAAAAAAAAAAAAGGAGACTTGAGGGCTGTTCCTCAGTCGTTAAAGTGCTTGCCTGCAAAACCTAATAACCCTGGTTTGATTCCCCACTACGAACATAAAGCCAGATGCACAAATTGGCGCATGTGTCTGGAGTTTGGTTGCAGCAGCTAGAGGCCCTGACACACCCATTTTCTCCCCTACCCCACCCCCAGTCTGTCTCTGCTTGAAAATAAATAAATAAAAATATTTTTTAAATGAGGTGATTTTCTGTTCATGCATCACTCGTATAACCGAGAGCAAGAGCAATTTGGCAGCGGGTATATGCCGTCCATTTAGCAAAACAGCAGCAACAGTTTGCCCACTTGGGCCTATGAGCTCCCCAATCATGGGCCTTTGACTGGACTTACGGCACCAGGCATGAATTCCCTCTGTGAAGAGGACCTTGGATCTGATCAGAAAGGGGTTGGTTATCCCCACAACAGACTTGCCATTGTTGCACCAATGGGCATGTGGTACCTGGTCAGTCAGTACCACAACTCTCTGGTTCCAATTCTGGTTTTGACTGTTCTTTTAGCCAGCAGCCTGCGCAACACTTCCATACACCATGAGGACTGACCAGCGGGGAGGAAACTGCCAACCCGCTTCCAGCTTGACTTCTCTACCTTGTGTGTGGTGTCTTAAGCAAAAGGGTCTTACTGGGTCATTCTAGTGGGCAACCAAGAGCCGTCACAATTGCCTATGTTGTTTTTGTTGTATGTGGGGGAGGGGGGCTCAGGGGCCTGCCTAACCAGCCACTCATAGGGAGGTACCCCACCCGTGGCACTAGAGTTTTCATTTGACATTGAGTTTTCGTATCTCTTGTCTGCTGTGAACAATGACCTTACAGATATGGAAGTGCAGATTTTTGTGTGGAACTATGTTTTCATTCCCCACTCCCAGTGACATACTTAGGAGTGGAACTGCTGGGCTGTTTTGTTAATGACATGTGAAATCTTTGAGAAATTGCCGTGTTGTTTACCAAACTGGCTACACCGTCTCACATTCCTGCTCTCAGTGCGCAAGGCTCTAACTTTTGGACACCCTCGCCAGGTCTTGTTATTTCCCGATCCTTGGGCAACAGCCATCATCCCCGTGGGCACAAAGTAGCCCCCATCCTCGTGGTTTTCTTTGCATTTCCCTCATAACTAAAAAGGATAGTCACTTTCATGTGTGTTTACTGCTGTTTGGGTATCATTACCTTGATGAAATGTCCACTTATAGACTTTACCCACTTAAGAAATTTTTTTAATGTTTCATTTATTTATTTAAGAGAGAGACAGAGGCAGAGAGAGAGAGAGAGGGAATGGGCACACCAGGGCCTCTAGCCTCTGCAAGCAAACTCTAGACACATGCACCACCTTGTGCATCTGGCTTAAGTGGGTACTGGGGAATTCAACTTGAGTCCTTAAGCTTCACAGGCAAGTACCTTCACTGCTAAGCCATCGCTCCAAGCCAGGGGGGCCTCTTGCTGTGGCAAAGGGACTTCAGATGCATGCCTTGCTTTGTACATCTGGCTTTACGTGGGCACAGGGGAGGGGAATCAAACTGGGGCTGGTAGGCTCTGTAAACAAGTGCCTTTAACCACTTAGCCATCATCTCAGCCTCATTGCAGATGTTCTGAGTGGCACTTGACGAGTTATTTAAATGAGAAGAAAATAACATAGGTAAAGCATTTGGTGCAGGGTATGGAACCAACACTGGGCCAGCATGGAGCTGCTGGCACTAACAGCACCAGGAGACTAATGCTGTGCCTCTGCCTCCTTTCACCTTCTAGGTATAGAGGGTGATGGAATAGGGTGTGTGTCACCAGTCCGGAGGCCTGGCTGAATCACTGTGCTGCACTGAATACTCTGAATTGGGCCTGTGGGAGTTGTGTCTTATTGGCAAGGGGGTGTGCGGAGGATCTTGGCCCAAGACTAGAGAGCATACCCAGAGAGAGATTTCCAAGCACAGCAGGCACTGTGTATTAGACACTGTCTGCGCGAAGGCCAAGGCCAAGGGCGCGGGCTTTGTGCTGCCAGCGATGGCTGCAGGTGTCATGGCCTTGGAGCTCCGTGCCTCTGTCTCACTCTGGAAGCTGTGAGCATTCAGGCAGGTCGCGTTCTGTCCCTGAAAAGACTCCAGCAGCTCGCTCAGCTCCACCAGCACATGTACACGTGCACACACACACACACACACACACACACACCCCACCAGGAGTCTGCCATTGTGTGATGCAGCCTGAACTTTCTACCATCCACATTGGAGTCAGCCCAGCCCAGCCCCAGTGAGCGATTGCTTCCCAAGTCCTATTTATGGAGGTTTTGTTGTAGCAGGGTGTGGGGGGCAGGGTGTGGGGGGCAGGCGGATATTGTTGTTTTCAGCCAGCGAGTCTATTTAAAAAACAGAACTCCCGCCCGCCCGCCCGGGTTGGGTGGGTAACAATGAGGACAATCCCACGCTCCTCTGTCACTGTTCCCTTCCTTCTGCTGGGGCTTTTGTTGAAACTCAAATCCAATGGCAAGGCACACAGACACCCTATTGTAGGATCCACCGCTTTGTCCTTTATGACAAAGACAAAGCAATCGGGAGAGATATGTTAAATATTTGCATCGGCTGGCCCACAGAAGACTACACCCTGGGCTTGGGGACCATCCAAGTCTGCATCACTCCCTCCCTCCCACTGTGCCTTTTGGGGGAGGGGGTCACGTGGCCAGCAGAGGGGACACTGCACTAGGGCTCTTTCACTTGCTGGGAAATGTGATTTGATCCTCCTGAACCTTGCTTTCTGGAACACAAAAGATGGTAGGAATAGTTTTCACTCATTCTGCATTCACACATTCAAAAGTTTTTGAGGACTAATTTGGGGTTAGGAAAGGCTCTAGGCATGAAGAAAACCAGCGCAGCAGATGTGCGCAGGTGCACTTGGCACTGAGGCACCAGGATTGACATGAGTTTGAAAGCAGCCTGGAATACAGAGAGAGACCCTGCCTCATAAAGAAAAGAAAGGGGATGGAAAAAAGACGGGGGAAGAAGGAAAAGTAAAGAAAAAGAAGAACAGAAATGAATAGAAAAGAGGTGATCAGGGAGAAATGCTACACAGCAAGATGAAGGAGGAATAGGAAGGAAGGCAGGAAGGATGGACCGGTAGACATTGGAGAGCATCCCACACAGACATCACCTAGGCAGCGACATTAAAAAGGAGGACTGCAGGAGACGGAAGAGCAGACCATGAGCAAGCATTTCAGGGAGAGGACTTGAGGTAGGTGTTTAACTTACATGGACCCTGGAAGAAGAGGAGAGATGGAAGTAGATGAGCTCACAGCATGGAAGGTGGAAGTGGAGGAGAGAGGGAAGTGGATGAGCTCACAGCATGGAAGGTGGAAGTGGAGGAGAGAGGGAAGTGGATGAGCTCACAGCATGGAAGGTGGAAGTGGAGGAGAGAGGGAAGTGGATGAGCTCACAGCATGGAAGGTGGAAGTGGAGGAGAGAGGGAAGTGGATGAGCTCACAGCATGGAAGGTGGAAGTGGAGGAGAGAGGGAAGTGGATGAGCTCACAGCATGGAAGGTGGAAGTGGAGGAGAGAGGGAAGAGGAGGAGCTCACAGCATGGAAGGTGGAAGTGGAGGAGAGAGGGAAGAGGAGGAGCTCACAGCATGGAAGCCGGATGTGGAGGAGAGAGGGAAGAGGAGGAGCTCACAGCATGGAAGGTGGAAGTGGAGGAGAGAGGGAAGTGGATGAGCTCACAGCATGGAAGGTGGAAGTGGAGGAGAGAGGGAAGTGGATGAGCTCACAGCATGGAAGGTGGAAGTGGAGGAGAGAGGGAAGTGGATGAGCTCACAGCATGGAAGGTGGAAGTGGAGGAGAGAGGGAAGAGGATGAGCTCACAGCATGGAAGGCCGGAAGTGGAGGAGAGAGGGAAGTGGAGGAGCTCACAGCATGGAAGCCGGATGTGGAGGAGAGAGGGAAGAGGAGGAGCTCACAGCATGGAAGGTGGAAGTGGAGGAGAGAGGGAAGAGGAGGAGCTCACAGCATGGAAGGTGGAAGTGGAGGAGAGAGGGAAGAGGAGGAGCTCACAGCATGGAAGGTGGAAGTGGAGGAGAGAGGGAAGAGGAGGAGCTCACAGCATGGAAGGTGGAAGTGGAGGAGAGAGGGAAGTGGAGGAGCTCACAGCATGGAAGGTGGAAGTGGAGGAGAGAGGGAAGAGGAGGAGCTCACAGCATGGAAGGTGGAAGTGGAGGAGAGAGGGAAGAGGAGGAGCTCACAGCATGGAAGGTGGAAGTGGAGGAGAGAGGGAAGTGGATGAGCTCACAGCATGGAAGGTGGAAGTGGAGGAGAGAGGGAAGAGGAGGAGCTCACAGCATGGAAGGTGGAAGTGGAGGAGAGAGGGAAGAGGAGGAGCTCACAGCATGGAAGGTGGAAGTGGAGGAGAGAGGGAAGAGGAGGAGCTCACAGCATGGAAGGTGGAAGTGGAGGAGAGAGGGAAGTGGATGAGCTCACAGCATGGAAGGTGGAAGTGGAGGAGAGAGGGAAGTGGATGAGCTCACAGCATGGAAGGTGGAAGTGGAGGAGAGAGGGAAGTGGATGAGCTCACAGCATGGAAGGTGGAAGTGGAGGAGAGAGGGAAGTGGATGAGCTCACAGCATGGAAGGTGGAAGTGGAGGAGAGAGGGAAGAGGATGAGCTCACAGCATGGAAGGTGGAAGTGGAGGAGAGAGGGAAGAGGAGGAGCTCACAGCATGGAAGGTGGAAGTGGAGGAGAGAGGGAAGAGGAGGAGCTCACAGCATGGAAGGTGGAAGTGGAGGAGAGAGGGAAGAGGAGGAGCTCACAGCATGGAAGGTGGAAGTGGAGGAGAGAGGGAAGAGGAGGAGCTCACAGCATGGAAGGTGGAAGTGGAGGAGAGAGGGAAGAGGAGGAGCTCACAGCATGGAAGGTGGAAGTGGAGGAGAGAGGGAAGAGGAGGAGCTCACAGCATGGAAGGTGGAAGTGGAGGAGAGAGGGAAGAGGATGAGCTCACAGCATGGAAGGTGGAAGTGGAGGAGAGAGGGAAGTGGATGAGCTCACAGCATGGAAGGTGGAAGTGGAGGAGAGAGGGAAGTGGATGAGCTCACAGCATGGAAGGTGGAAGTGGAGGAGAGAGGGAAGAGGAGGAGCTCACAGCATGGAAGGTGGAAGTGGAGGAGAGAGGGAAGTGGATGAGCTCACAGCATGGAAGGTGGAAGTGGAGGAGAGAGGGAAGAGGAGGAGCTCACAGCATGGAAGGTGGAAGTGGAGGAGAGAGGGAAGAGGAGGAGCTCACAGCATGGAAGGTGGAAGTGGAGGAGAGAGGGAAGAGGAGGAGCTCACAGCATGGAAGGTGGAAGTGGAGGAGAGAGGGAAGTGGATGAGCTCACAGCATGGAAGGTGGAAGTGGAGGAGAGAGGGAAGTGGATGAGCTCACAGCATGGAAGGTGGAAGTGGAGGAGAGAGGGAAGAGGAGGAGCTCACAGCATGGAAGGTGGAAGTGGAGGAGAGAGGGAAGAGGAGGAGCTCACAGCATGGAAGGTGGAAGTGGAGGAGAGAGGGAAGAGGAGGAGCTCACAGCATGGAAGGTGGAAGTGGAGGAGAGAGGGAAGAGGAGGAGCTCACAGCATGGAAGGTGGAAGTGGAGGAGAGAGGGAAGTGGATGAGCTCACAGCATGGAAGGTGGAAGTGGAGGAGAGAGGGAAGAGGAGGAGCTCACAGCATGGAAGGTGGAAGTGGAGGAGAGAGGGAAGTGGATGAGCTCACAGCATGGAAGGTGGAAGTGGAGGAGAGAGGGAAGAGGAGGAGCTCACAGCATGGAAGGTGGAAGTGGAGGAGAGAGGAAGTGGATGAGCTCACAGCATGGAAGGTGGAAGTGGAGGAGAGAGGGAAGAGGAGGAGCTCACAGCATGGAAGGTGGAAGTGGAGGAGAGAGGGAAGTGGATGAGCTCACAACATGGAAGCCGGAAGTGGAGGAGAGAGGGAAGAGGATGAGCTCACAGCATGGAAGGTGGAAGTGAAGGAGACAGAGAGGGAAGTGGATGAGCTCAAGGAGCCAGATCTTGATTTCCTAATCACCTGAGCCATTTTTATTGTAAGCATGTATCAAGACAGTTATTGATGGTGATGTGAGTGTCAGTGTGTGTAGGATGAGTAGAGATCTCTGGCAGTTAATATAACTCTGTGGCTCAAAGAGGTCCATTGAGTTGTTTGAGGCTCCTCAAGGTGGCTTGGGAATATCTTGATTTTAAACTTTGGATCCTGACATTCTTTTGAAGGTAAAATCTTTCCTAAGTTACTTACAGATGAAGATCTGGCCAGGCATGGTGAAAGGAACACATCTGACATCCCAGCCAGCACGTGGGAGGCTGGGGCATTAGGATCAGCACTTCTGGCCAGTGCTACACAGTGAGACGTTGTCTCAAAATAGACAAATTCTGTTTTTTTGTTGTTGTTGTTTTGATTAGTTGGGTTTTTTTGGTTTTGCATGGTAGTGTTTCACTAGCCCAGTCTGACCTGGAATTCACTAGGTAGTCTTAGGCTGGCCTTGAACTCACAGTGTTCCTCCTACCTCTGCCTCTCAAGTGCTGGGATTAAAGGCTGGGCCACCACGCCTGGCAAAATTCTGATTTCTAAGGAGGAAAATAAGCACAAAAAGGGAAAAGGAGGGAGAGGAAAATGAGGAGAAAGGGAAAGAGGAGGGAGGGACAGAAGGAAAAGAAGAGGGGTGAGGAGAAAGTGGAAAAGAAGTAGAAGAAAAGGGGGTAGGGAGGAAGAAGAGGAGAAAGGAGAAGTGGTCGGGGAGAAAATGGTGATGGAGTCTCTCCTCCAGCCCAGCTCCAGATGCCACGATTGTGAACTGAGGGGATTGGCTTCCCCACCCTACAGCACATGGGATAGCCCTGACCACAAATGTCCTCCCGAGTGTCTGTCAATAGTGTCAAAGTTGAGGAACTTCAGAGGAGGGAAAGAGCCCCAAATCTGTTGTGTCCCTTCTTCCTCTGCAAAGTGCCATTGTTTGAAGCTGAGCACGGTGCGTGTCCCGAGCTGATAGTGGGGATTGAATGCGGGGTGGGACCCACTTGCTCCTCCACCCACTTGTCGGGGAGGAGAGGGGTGGGGGGCGTCCTGGCTCTGCTCAATGGTGTTTCCCCTGCCAGGGATCTTTGTGGAAGGTATCCATGTGGACTGGGGGAAGGGCGGGACAGGAGCAGAGTTTTCCAAAACAAAGCCAGAGATGACAGAAAGACTCACACACTACTGTGCCTCCATCCAGAGCTGACCCCTTTATCCAGGGCTCCCCTGGGCAGGGAGGGCGTGGATGCTTTCAGAGTGTCACATGGAAGTAGATCCTGGTTCAAAGGGCAGGGAGAGACCCCATTACACACCATCCACACTTGTCCACACCCCTTCACAAGGACCAGGCGACAAGGGCGTCACGGTAGGCCAGTTGGGAAGGAGCGATTGCAGTGGAAGGCAGGTTCAAAGTCACACGCAGATAGGTGCCTTTGAGCCTCACTCATTTAGTCAACAAACATTTAATGGGCGCCCACAATGTGTCAGGTCTAAGCTACATGGTGGAGACATGACTGTGGGTGGGACACAGCTCCTGACCTCAGGCAGGAGTGGAGATGGGGCTCGCTAGACAGTGGGGAAAAGAACAGATAGGGGTCACAAGGGCTCTCTGAACTCCATGCAGCAGAAAAAGAGGCAGCAGCGTGTGCAGTTGGAAGCATTCCGGAATGGTGTGACCCATATACTAAACCCAGGGAGGTAAGGGAGGCCTTCCTGGCAGCTCCTCTACCTGGGTACTATTGGCATTTTGGACTGGGTTAGGACAGAACAAGTTGTGTGGGATACTTAAAGCATCCCTGGCATCTAACCATCAGATGACAGCAGCTCTGTCCCCAGGCTCCAAGCTGTGGCAAGCAGACATTGCCAGTTGTCCTGTCGGGGTACAGTCATCCCGGTCCAGTGAGATCCTCTGGTCTGGACAGAGGTGCAGAAGATGTCATGGAAATCAGGGTAGTAGAAAGTTCTGGACCGATGTACTCCACTCTGGTATTGCAGAAACCTGGCTGGCACATGTATTTACACACACACACACACCTGGAGAGGTGGTCCAGGCTCTGAGCCAAAGAGGACTTCCTCTCCCAGGTCCCCTGGTTCTGAGGGACAATGGGAAGTCTCTACTTGCCTGTGACTCAGAGCAAAGGGCCTTTCCCTTTCTGAAAAGATTAACTGTAGCCCAGTTTTTTTTTTCAATATTTTATTTTATTTTATTTTTTTTCGAGGTAGGGTCTCACTCTAGCCCAGGCTGACCTGGAATTCACTACGTCGTCTCAGGGTGGCCTCGAACTCACAGCAATCCTCCTACCTCTGCCTCCTGAGTGCTGGGATTAAAGGCGTTGCGCCACCACGCCCGGCTTTAATATTTTATTTTTATTTATTTATTTATTTATTTGACAGAGAAAGAGGGAGAGAAAGCGAGAGAGAGAGAGAGAGAGAGAGAGAATGGCTGTGCCAGGGCCTCCAACCACTGCAAACGAACTCCAGACACGTGCGCCCCCTTGTGCATCTGGCTAACGTGGGTCCTGGGAAATCAAACCTGGGTCCTTTGGCTTTGCAGGCAAATGCCTTAACCGCTAAGCCATCCCTCCAGCCCTGTAGCCCAGTTTTTAAGGCTGGTTAGATGTTCATAAACATATCCAGCCCACCACTGAGGCCCAAGAGGCCCCTGTCAGAAGCCTATGCAACACCCTGGCGGGTCATGCTGGACACTCCGCCTACAGACCACCATATCCAAGCATGTGGTACCTTCTTTGCCATGCTACCTGCTATGCAGAGATGACCAACTCTCAAGGAATATGAACAAAGTTCACTTAATATTAAAACTTTTACAGCGCACTTTTAGGACTTTCCTGGTGAATGTCAGTGGTCGCTGGGCTGTAGGAGCTTATGCCAGCTTAAGGCTGATGAACCAGGCTCAGCAGGGGAAGTGATTTGCCTAAGGGTCACAGAGCTCAGAACCGTGGGAAGGGTGCTCAAGTCAGACTCTGTCACCATAAACTCTCAGCTCCTCCGCTTCGCCACTGCCCAGCCTGTCACAGCCCATGGACGTCACAAACCAGCACTGAAGATAACAGGCATTCCAGCCACTTTAGGAGGAGGATGAGGCAGGATGGCCATGAGTTCAAGGCTAGCCCTGGGCAAGATAGTGAAACTGTCTCAAAAGGGAGAGAGAGAGAGAGAGAGAGAAAGAAAGAAAGGAAGGAAGGGAAGGAGTGAAGAAAGAAAGGAGGAGGCTAGAGAGATGCTTAGTGGTTAAGAAGCTTGCCTGCAAAGCCTAAGGATCTAGGTTTGACTCCCCAAAACCCATGTAGGCCAGATGCACAAGGTGACGCATGCGTCTGGAGCTCATTTGCAGTAGCTAAGGGCCTGGTACACCAATTCTCTCTCTCACTCTCACTCTTGCCCTCTCTCTCTCTCTCATGAAAAAGAAAGGAAGGAGGGAAATGAAGGGATAAAGGAACAAAAGAAAGATAAAAGAAGGAAGGAGAAGGGGAGGGAAGAAAGGAAAGGGTAAAAGAAAAAGGAGAGAAAGAAAGGAGATCACAGGTGTTCTGGACAGCCTCACGTTGCTGGGATGAACCTCCAGACCAGACACAGGTATGCAGGAAGGGAATTTATTTGAAGCTTACAGATCCAGGGGAAGTTCCCTAACGGCAGAAGAAGCTGGCCCACTTCCACAGGTCCAAGCAGACAGAGAAATACCGTCACCAGCACCATAAGCGAGCACACTCAGGAACCCCAGGCAGAGCTCAAGCACTCTGTCTATCTTTAAACTGGAATTCCAAACCCACCCACCCCCACCTTAGGACTGGACCCTAGGATCCGTCCAGTGACACCTCCTTCAGTGAGATAGCTGGAACTTTAAGAAGCTATGACAAAACTCTTGAATCTATTGGGGGACATCTATTCAAACTACCATAGCAGGTATTAATGTCTTCTTAAATGTCTATTGAAATTTTTTGCTTTCTGGACTTTATTTTCCAACTTTCTAAAAAAAAAAAAGCAAACTGGAATAATCTTTGAGGTCATAAAAATAATTAGTAATGTATTCCAGCAATGGAATGACCATGATGAGTTCACTGAATCCACACACTAGGCGTCTCCATATTCAGGTCCCTATGCATAAAGTTGAGCCTATTATAGTGCCCATTTTACAGAGAGGAAAACTGAGGATCCGAGAGACCTCCCTCTAGGAAGACACACAGTCACACTGAAAGTGAGTTGTGGCTGTTCCCAAGTGGTTCAAGGACGCTGTGAGGCGTTCAGTCACTGCCAGGCTGTGGGCTTCTTTCTCTCCTTGGGCTGCGGAGTGACACCCGCGTCCTGCTGGAGGTATGTGAAGAGCGGAGCTGCACCTGGGCCCTGGGCCTTTCATCCTTGGAGACATAATAAGGCTTTCATGTAGCTCCAGGCAGGGGCCTGGGCACTCCAACTTGGCCTTGGAAACTCTCCATGGGAACGGGTCACCCCACTCCTTTCCCTTTTGAGCCTGCAACCCTGAAAAGTCAGGGAAGAGGAAAGTCACCGAGACAAAGGTCTCCACCTGGTCCTTCCAGGAAAGATGCGCCGGGTCGGCTCAGTGGCAGCCACAGCCCTCGTCTGAAGCAGTGGCCAGAGCAAATCTCTCTGCTACTTGAAGTCCCCATGTTTACTTTTTTTTCTTTCTTTCTTTTTCATCAGCCCCAAATGCCTTATAAAGACTCTGCTTACACCTCCAAGCTCAGACCTCTCTTCCTAGCTGGTCCCGCGAACACCCCACACCGGCCCTGGACCCTGTACTTACTGACCGAAGCCTGACACCTGCTTCTTGTTCCCTTTCCATCCTGGCCCCATCTCCTCCTTAGAGGTGTTCAGATAGGCAGAGAGGAGCCAGGGGAGGCTTCAGGCCACAGGTGTGACAATGGGGGGGGAGGGGAGGTAGGGGGGATAGAGGATGGAGGTGGCAGCATTTAGTCTTCAGTCAGTCCTGTAAGCATCTGATTAGGGTTCTTTGATTGACACTTAAAATTTTTTTAATTTATTTACTAGAAAGTGAGAATAACATGCTGGGGGCGGGAGAAGAGAGACGGGGGACACACCACGGCCTCTAGCCACTGCAAACGAACTCCCAATGCATGCGACACCATGTGCATCTGGCTTACCTGGGTTCTGGGGAGTGAAACCTGGATCCTCAGGCTTCACAGGCAAGCACCTTAACGCTAAACAATCTATCCAGCCCTTATTGACCTTTATTATACATGTAGGAAATATTTTTATCATAATCTGCATTGTCATCTCTGTCCCCTCTCCCTACATCCCACTGAACCCCTTCTCCTCAACTAGTTCCTCTTCTACTGGGATGTCGTGTGTGTGTGTGTGTGTGTGTGTGTGTGCACATGCGCGTGTACACATACCTATGTCCCACTGAGTTTAATTACAGGCTCCTGCATGAACATGGGAGGGGATTTACCAGGGCATGTGCAACCTACCAGCAGTTACACCACTTTTTCTCGCTCCCCCAGCAACCATTAACTGCCAATATCAGGGAGGGATGGGGCCTCAAACCCTCCTCCTAAGTTGTTTTATAGATGAGAAAGCTTGCATCTATGCAAGGCCTGGTTCGTGCCCAGGGCAGCTGGTTTCCAATGATACAGGTAAGATTTCCTGCTCTGCTGGGCTGTGGTCCATCAGTTTCCTATCCTCAACCAGACTCCGTGGGCAGAGCCATCATTCAGGTCATGAAAATCAAGTCTAGGATAATTCACCTGCCCCCATGGAGGTCGGCCACCTTCGTGAAGCATCATTAGCCTGCTGGGATGGGGGAACAGAGAATACCACGTAGAGCGCAGGAGCAGTTCGTCAATTTACTGGAGTCTGAGAAGGCAAAGGCACCAAGGACAGGGACTCTGTCCTGTCCATTGAGGGATGAGAGGCCTAGGAGCATCCTGGCTGCCTTTGATGACAGACTCGACAAAGGGGAACGAAGTTCCGCTGGCTGATGGAGCCTGCGTAAGACTCCAGCCCTCCTAACCTGGACGGTGGTGGCTTGTGAAGCTGCTTTGTGGCTCCACATTGGACCTTCCCACACGACGTCACTGTTAACCCACAGGAAAAGCCAAGCCAGGTCTTAAAGTCCCACCCAGGGTTCACTAGCAGATTCAGCAGAGACTCCCAGACACCGCTGTAGGGTCCGATGGGAAGTCCACAGAACCTCAAACTCATGTGACCTTTGGTGGAGGTGTCATGTGACCTCTACAGGGCTCAGGAGCACCAATCAGCAAGATGCATGGAAGTTCTTGCTGACTTCCAGAACCTGGGCCATTTCTCACACCTAACCCCACAGGCTCCTCAGAGAACTGAAACATCTGCAACATGGGACATTCTCAAAACCCGGATCCAGAAAGGCTTTCTGGGCTGAAGAGATGGCTTAGCTGTTAAAGTGTTTGCCTGCAAAGCCAAAGGATCCTGGTTCGATTCTCCAGGACCCACGTAAACCAGATGCACAAGGGGGTGCATGCATCTGTAGTTTGTTTGCAGTAGCTGGAGGCCCTGGCATGCCCATTCTCAATCTCTCTCTCTCCCCCTGACCCTTTCTCTCAAATAAATAATAAAAAATAAAATAAAGGTGTGAGCCACTATGCACAGCAATAAAGATTTAAGAAAGAAAAAAAGAAAAGAAAGGTTTTCTAGAAAGGACCAGATAACACAAATGTCTAGATTTCTGGAGCAGAAGGTAGTCACCCTGCCATTACAGATCCCAAACAGTCAGCGATGGAGTATAAACAAGTGAATGCATGTGTGCCAACGAGATAGCCCACAGCCCACATTCAGCCTCGGGTCCTTGTCTGTTGACCCTTGCTTTGCAAAACACACGAGAGGCTCAGGGCTCTAGGTGCGTATCCTGTGGGACTGCCTACCTGTTGCCCAAGGTAGAAAGAAAGTCCCTCTGGACCCAGTAGAAGACAGTGTGGAAGGACCCAGAACTGGAGTGGCCATGTGATCTGCTCACCAGCTGCCACATCTCCAGTGACTGGGAAACGCCTGGCGTATGGTAGGTGTTACATAAATACTTATTTATAGGAATATGCTGAGCTTCTGTTTTTTGGTGATTTTTTGTTTTGTTTTGTTTTGTTTTTTTGAGACTGGGTCTCCTATAGCCCAAGCTGGCCTCAGACTCTAGATAGCCAAGGATGACCCTGAACTGATCCTTCCACCTGCATTTCCCTAGCACTTTGATTTCAAGCACGCACCACCACCTCCGGTTTGTTCAGTGCTCAGGATTGAACCCAGGGCTTCACATGTGTCAGGAGACACAGTACCCACTAAGCTACAACCCCCGCTTCTGACTGAACCCACAATATTCTGAGTGTTCAACAGAAGCTTTTACCTTTCCAGCCTGGTGTAACCGAGGAAAAAATAATCCACCCTGGCATTCTTACATGTGGCCAAGGAGATGGCCAGAAACGTCTGTCCTGCTCGTCTCCTTAGCCACCCTGGTAGGTGACTGCTAGTCAGAGACGTGACCTGGTCCGTAGAGACAGCCATGAACTTCCCACATGACTCATGTTGGGCAGGCTCCGTCTTTGATTCCTGATTCAAAGCACACCAGGTTGTCCTAATTGGTTACAGGGAACTTGTGTTATTTTTGTAATTACTGTTGTTACTTTTCTTTATGAAAACCACTCTTCTTATGTGTATACTGGGATAGAAAAACCACAAAGAATTTGTTTCTAAAATACTTGACCAGGATTGAATATGTGGTTGCAGGGTTAAAATGCCATTCCAGGGCTGCAGAGATGGCTCAGTGGTTGAGGCACTTGCTTGCAAAGCATAACACCCCAGGTTCAATTCCCCAGTACCTATGTAAAGCCAGGTGCAAATTGGCACATGCACTGGAGACCCTGGCATGCCCACTCTCTCATATGCATTCATTCTCTCTCTCTCTCTCTCTCTCTCTCTCTCTCTCTCTCTCTCTTTCTCTGCTTGCCGATAAATAAATAAAGATTTTTTTAATGCCACCCCAGGGCCCATCCCTGAGCAGCCCTCATGACGGTGGGTTTGGGATGGTACCCGGGACTCTGCATTTACAAGGCACACACCTACCCCGGGTGAATGTGGACCAGCCTTAGATCAAACACCAGTCACGTAGTAACTGCTCTCTGACTACTGCAGCTTTTGAAAGGAAAGCCCTGCCAAGCCAAGGGTGGCGGGACATGCCTGCCTCGCAGGTCCAGAGAGAAGCAGAGAGTCACAAGTTCGAGGCTAGCCTGGACTACATGCTAAGCTCTGTTTCAGCAAAAGCCTGTTTCAAAGAGGAAAAAACAATTAAGAAGGAAGGAAGAGAGGAAGGGAAGGAGGGAAGAAAATGCAACCCTCAACCTCCCCACCCCCCAAAGGCCTCTACATTTCTGGAAGGGGCCCTGGACATCCGAAGGCAGCTCCCGCGGAATGCAGTGGGTGAGTCACCTGGGAAGGCCTCTCCCCAAGTTTCCTGCATCCTGTCTGCCAGGTAGTCTGCTCTCCAAGCAGCTTCCAACTGCAAAGCAACTTAGGCTTCTTAATTACACTAATTGCCACCCCAGGCTGTAAATTTCATGTTAATGCTCTCCTAAGTGATTCATGTGGTAATGAGACACTTGAGATTTCACCAAGATTTCACCAGGATTTTAATTCTAATCCTAAACTCACTTAAGATACCAACTGCTGTCCACGCCCCCAGAGCTGGCAGCTGGAAGCCAAGGGACAAGAGGGACCTCCCACAGTGCCTCGCTGCAGCCCTGTCTCCACCTGATGTTCTGCTTGTCATCCATCTGTCCTTGAGCGATTCTGACACTCCCTTCCTTACAACAGGCAGGGCTCTACTTGCACACAAACGTGCCAGCCGTGTGGGTCGTGTCAGCAGCTCCTAGGATCTGATTATGGGTGGCAAGAACTCAGGAGGAAGAAAAGAAAGAAAGGGACTCAACCTTCTCCCCCCCTTCTTAACAGGTGTTTTCACATACATTTCTGGCAGATGCCTCCGGCCCAGAATTCCTAGTGCACCACTTGGATAATGTCACTCACAGCTCAGACATCTTCCATGGCTCCTACTGGCTACAGTTTAAAATCAGTATCCTTGGGCTGGAGAGATGGCTTTGCGGTTAAAGGCGCTTGCCTGCAAAGCCAAATGACCCAGGTTCTAGTCCCCAGGACCCATGTAAGCCAGATGCACAAAGTGGCACATGCATCTTGAGTTCCTTTGCAGCAACTGAAGGCACTAATGTGCCCATTCTCTCCTCCTCTCTATATCTGCCTCTCTCTCTCTCAAATAAAAAATAAATAAAAATGAAAATCAATATCCTAAAGGCTGGACCGATGACTCGGAGGTTAAAGTACTTGCCTGCAAAGCCTAACCACCCAAGTTTGGTTCTCCAGTACCTACATAAAGCCAGATGCACAAAGTGGCACATTCATCCAAAGTTTGCAATGGCTGGAGGCCCTGGAACTCCCATTCTCTCTGCCTGTCACTCTTTTCTCTCTCTCAATCTCTCTCTCTCTGCTTGCCAATTAATTAATAAAAATAATTTTTAAAAATCAGTAGCTTTTAAGTTGATTTTCTTACTTATTTATTTATTTGGTGTGTGCATATGTCAAGCATGTTTGTGATGTGTGTGTGTGTGATGTGCAGTATATATGCATGTGTGTGTGCAGATGCACATGCCTCATACATGTGTACAGAGGATAGAGGAGAACATTGGGAGGGGAGGGGAGGGGAGGGGAGGGGAAGAGAGGGGAGGGGAAGAGAAGGGAAGGGAAGAAAAGGGAGGGAGGGGAGGGGAGGGGAAGAGAAGGGAAGGGAAGAAAGGGGAGGGAGGGGAGGGGAGGGAAGGGAAGGGAAGGAAGGGGAGGGAAAAGAAGGGAAGGGAAGGGGAGGGGAGGAAAGGGGGAAGGGGGAGGGAGGAGGGGGAAGGGGAAGAGAAGAGAGCCACGGGGAGAAAAGCCTGTGTCAACAGAAGCAGATCTAGAAGGATCCAGGCAGGGATGCAGGCAGGGAGTACACCAGAAGATTCTCCTGCTGAACTTTTGTAGGGAACATGGCCATGCTGATTTTGAAATTCTGGCCTCCAGAGCTTTGAACGAATGAGTAAGGATTGCTTTAACCCATCCTGTGTGGGATGTTGTTATAGCAGCAATAAGAAACAAACACACCAGAGCGACTTATCGCAAGTGTTTCTTTAACAGCCACTTGCCAGGAAAGCCTCAACTCCATGGGAATATCATCTTGCCCACTCCCATATCCTTCAGGAATCACACAGTAGCTGCTCTGAATCTAGCTTTTCTTAGCCTGGGAAAATGGCTCAGTGATTTAGGGGGCTTACTGTGCAAGCCTGACAGCCCAAGTTCGGATCTCCGGCGCCCAAGATGTGCAGTGGAGCATGTGTCTCTAAGCCCAAAGCACCTAGGCCATTGGGAAGCCAGCCGAAAGAGTCCACAAAGCCAGAGGGCCACACCCACTCGCATTCGTTCACAGCAAACGGGAGAGTCCGTGTCGCTAATGAGGTGGAAGGGAAGCCCCGACACCCTGTCCATCCTCTGACTTTCACACGCACACTGTCGCATGTGCGTGCCCATACACGCACACGTGTGTGCACCTCTCTCTCTCTCTTTCTCTTTCTTACACACACACATACACACACTTAGTAATAATTGGACTACAGAGATGACTTACCCATTAAGGCCCTTGCCTGTGAAGCCTTAAGGACCCAGGTTTCATTCCCCAGGACCCATGTAAGCCAGCTGCACAAGGGGGGCACATGCGTCTGGAGTTCGTTTGTTGTGGCTGGAGGCCCTGGTGTGCTCATTCTCTCTATCTGCCTCTTTCTCTCTCTTTCAAATAAATAAAATACTTTTTAAATAATAGTAATAGTAACAAAAGCTAGCTTTTGCATGCATGCATGACTGGCCTGTCATCCCATGTGGAGGCCCCAGGATCAAACAGTCATGGCTAATGCCCATTTGTAGAATCCACTGTGAGCATCCTGTGATTTCAGAAGTACCTTAGTGGCCCTGCCAGCGGGGGGTGCCCTGAAGATCCTCAGGATCCTGCCTCTGAGCAATGAGCTAGTGGTGGTCGAGAGTCATTAAAGCCTTCTTCCGTCAGAGCCTGGGAGCCAGGCTTCTTTTGGAAATCTGAAGACAAAAAAATTAGCTGCCTCAAAACTAAGAAAATAAACTTAAAAGCTCCCAAGTATTGAATCAAATTGCAGCCGCGCACAGGCCGTAGCTGCACGCAGCCTCTGGCGTTCGTTCGCGGGGGTGAGTGTCACGTTCAGCGGCTAACCTTTCTCCTAAATTGCCTGTTCAAAGGAGACCATTATTCTAATGAAATACCTCAGCCGGGCACGTGCTTGGTTTCAGCTCAAAGGTTTTCTTTCTGAAGGCTCTGCTCCCAGCGTTGCCTTAAATTGGGGGACCCTCCTCCTGGCTGTCCACAGAGAACGCTGACGGGTCGCCTTTGATTTTCTTTGATTGGCTTCACGTGGGGGTGCGTGTGGGTCAGCATGCCCCAGTCTTAATGATGATGAAAACTGGAAAAGATGGGGCAGCCCCAAGACAGGACCAGGGGAAGGAGTTGTCATTAAGAGGAGTGTTCTAGAAGGCCTGGCATCTTTTTGCCTTGGGAAGGACCTCCTGGGAGCTGGAAGGAAGTGATCAGACCTGGAGGGTGGCAGCCTTGGGACCCTCTGGGCCTCTGTTTGAGTGGACACAAAATCGTCACAGCACGAGGTTCTCTCTCAGAAGGAGCAGCTGGGAGGGCACTGAGCCACAGTGAGTGCCCCTCCCAGGGAGGCTGGAACAAAGTGCTGGCCTGTCACTCTCCACTCAATATCGCACTCTATGACATCGAGGTCTGACCTGTCTGCCAAACACCTGGGCTCCAACCACAGGCTCTCCACCAGCCATTCCAGGTCCCAGGCAGACACTTGGGTATCTTTGTTTCCCTCTGCCTGGTGTGGGATGGTCATCGTATTCTGAACACTTGCCTTCTAGGTCTCACCTGAAAATACCCACACCTTCTTGAAAAATCAAGGCCCTGGGCCTCCGTTCCCACAGGGCCACAAATGGAGGGCAAACTTCCCTCTCCATGGACATCCTGAGCACCAGCTGTTGGTGAAGAGTTTGGTTTGAGGATATACACCCCCCCCACATACACACACCCCAACAACCAACCAACACACACAGCATCTAACCACTAGATAACACAGCCCTCCTATTTATTCCACGGGAATCAAAGGTCACCATTCCATAAGTCCTTTCTGTCCCTCCCAGACAGAACAGCTCCCGCTTGGCTTTCCTGAAGGTGTGGGTCTCATTTGCCTAAGTCGTTTGGGTATAGATCTGTCTGCCTGAGTTACCCAACTTAACCCCATTCATTCTTCCCGACCCAACACGGAGGTCACCTACTCCGGAAAGCCCTCTCTGATTGCTACCTCCTCCTGCCTCCGCTTTGTGCTTCCCCAGCCCTGGATGGAAAGATCTGTTTTTTTTTTTTTTTGTCTCTCCTGCTGGGTAGCCAGCTCTTGGGAGGGCAAGGGCTGCTTCTGAAGTTACCATTGTGATGGGGTGGCCTGAAGCATGCAGCGTGGCACCAGGGAAGAGCTCTTTAGAAAGTGTTTGCAGAATATAGAGAGGAGACAGAGAGGGGGAAACAGTTTTGCTGGAGGTAGGAGGCTCGCTGTGAGTTCGAGGCCAGCCTGAAACTACATAGTGAATTCTAGGTCAGTCTGGGCTACAGTGAAACCCTATCTGGGGGCGGGGGGAGAGGTTTTGCGCCAATCTGTAGGCATCAGCAGGGGAGTCTAATAAAAACTAGTAATAATAACTAATAAAATATTAGTTGTTAGTATTCATAAATAAAATTAACAAATTAGCTATTATTAATAAGGAAATATTGCTTCCACGTGAAGCTTGCACACAGCCAGCTCCTTTGGCAGGTTTGGGAGTTTGGAGAAGCAGACCCCTGCGATGGGCTGGGGGCACTGAGGGGAAGAGACCTCACTCAGGATGTAGGCCACCGGAGCGGGTGGAGGCAGGGCGAACCTCTCCAGCAGGTAAGAGGGTGAGGAGAGGGCAGGAGAAGAAAGCCTGAAAGGGCAGGCCTCAGAGTCAGCCAGGGTCATGGCTGGTGCGAAAAGCCCCTTGTGCAGGGCAGACAGGAGTAACCACGGGTGCTACTGTCCACTGGGGGCGGCAGGCCAGAGTGCCCCACCCCCCTCCCCCACGGGATCACAGCCCTCCCCAGGAGCAGCCTGAGTCAGGTATTATGGCCGCAGCGTTGGCCAGGTGGGGTGACTTGGCCCCAAGGTCCACGTTATCATAAAGATGAACTCAGATTGCAATTCTCAGATCAAGCTGGCCGCCCAGAGGTCAGTCGGCAGTCCCAGGTTCAGGGAGGCGGGGAGCTGGTGGCATGGGCCCCACGTTACCCAGGCCAGGAGATAACCTAGCCATTGGCCAACCCGGGTCTCTTGGCCTGTCCTGCGGGCAATGGAAGGAGCCACAGGGCACCCAGCCTGGTGTTTAGCACCAGGTGGACTTCCATGAGCCCACTCCTTCCACCTCCAGTCACGTCACGATGACATGGCCAGCTGGACACTGACTGTGGGCACACATCGCTTGTCCCTCTGACCCTCCGGGCAGCCCGGTGGGGCAGGGATTTCTTATTGTCCCATTTCACAGAGGGGGTGCACGGGGGTGAGGGGGTTGGTGGTGAAGACCTCCACCCAAGGAATGGCAGATCCACGATGCAAAGCCACTGTGCGGGACTCGCTGATTTTAGCAAAGGGGAAGGGAAAAAAAAGAGACAGATTTTCCCCTTCCACGTGCCACACCTGACCCAACAGTGTGTAAAACAACAAACAGTGCTTGTTTTCTCTGACACATAAAGGGAAGCCGGTCCGAGCGACAGATGGGTGACAGTGACGGTTGCCTGGGGCGGGGTGGGGTGGGGTGGGGGGGAGGACGTGGGTGGCAGGTGCCTGCGGGTGGCCCCCCAAGGGAGGCAAGTTCCCCGCGGCCGCACCTCCTCCGAGCGCCTGCCCGCGTGCGTGCGTGCGAAGGGCCGAGCCCGCCCCGCCGCCCCGCCGCCCCGCTCGCGCCCGGCCCGCCGCCCGCCGCCGCCGCCGCCCGCCTGCCCGGCCACCGCGCGGACGCCGCAGACTCGGCGGCGCCAACGCACCTGCGGCGAGGCCGCCGGGCCGGGCCGGGGCCGCTGATAAGAGCTCCGGGGGAGGGGCCGGCTGCCTGCGCCCCAGCGCCCGGCGGCTCCCCGGAACTGCGTGCATCCTCCGGCCCTCTTTCCCCAGCCCCCTCTGGTCTCCTCCCTCTTTTCCCCATCTCTCTCCTTTTCTCTCTCTCTTATCCCCCCCCCCCTTCTCCCTCTTCTCTCTGGCCCTCTCTCCCTCCCTCTCTTCCTATTCCCTCTTCTCTCCCTCCTCCTCCCATCTCCTATCTGCCCCTTTCATTTCCATCCTCCCCCCCTCCTTCTCCTGTGTCACTAGCATCCTCTGGGCCCCCCACCCATACCTCTGCCCCACCCCACTCCCCACCCCCAGCCTGGCCTCCTGAACCCTGGGACCCTTCCATCACATACCTGCCAGCAGGAGCCCAGCTGGAGGGAACAGGGGACCCCCGGGGGCTGGCTCAGCAGGTGTTCTGACATCACTGGTCCGGGCCCTACTCCCTTAGGGCCTTTCATCTCTGGGCACACTTCACCGTCATTAAAGGCCTTCGGGCAGGTGGGGGATATCTGGGCCAATACTGTTGATTGCCTATGCTATTCACGCCCTCCCCTTTGAAGGAGTTTAGTGCAGTGTCAGGGTCCCTGGCTGGTGCCCTGGAGACTGAGGTCTCTCTGGGTAGCAAGATGACTGCTAGAGCATCTGAAGGGGATGGAGGTGGGACAGAAACTCCCTCTGTAGGGGACTGAGTAGGTCCTGGCTGGTGGCCTCAGCTGCCCCAGAGAAGAAGTGGGGGATGGCTCCTTTGCCTTGGCACTTCCAGAGCTGCTGGGAGCAACGTGGTGGCACTGGGCTGTACTTAAGTATTCATGTGCCCCCCCCCCCCCCCCCCCCCGTCTGGTGGAGCATTGGCCGGGGCTGAGGGTCAGCTCAGAGACTGCTTGGCAGGTCCGTCTCTGGAGCTGGCACTCAGGGCACAGCCATGGCAGAGAAGGCTGTGCTGCAGACTTTTGCAGGCACTTGTCATCCATGGTCCGCCCAATCCATTTCTTGCCCCAGGAGGCTCCACGGGTCTCTCTGGTGATGCTATCAGAGCCGGTCAAGGTTTGAGTGCAGATGTCCCCGGAAGTCCTTGTGTCAAAGCCTCCAGGGTGATCCAGTGGAGGAAGGTGACCATAATACTTCGTCCTCTTGAGAACTTTCCTCCAGCTCTGCTCTCCTACCACACCTTCCAAGGCCCGGGGTCCATTGGGGAAGAGGTGGCAGAAAGAATGTAAGAGCCAGAGGAAGAGTAAGACCGCTTACAGGGCAACTGTTCAGACACAAAATGGCCCCGATGTCCATGACCTCACAGTGCCTGGCACTACCAACACAACACCTTCAAAAGAAGAGGAAAAGATGCTGGCACCAAGAGAGACTACTTGTGAGGGGAAGGGGGGGTGATGGAGGGTGGATTTGTGACGGGGAAGTTGAGGGAGGGGAGGGAATTATCATGGCTTATTGTCTGTAATGATGGAAGTTGTCAATAAAAAAATGTTAAAAAAATTAATGGGGGGCTGGAGAGATGGCTTAGTGGTTAAGGCACTTGCCTGCAAACCCAAAGGACCCAGGTTTGATTCCCCAGGACCCACATAAGCCAGCTGCACAAGGGGGCGCACGCATCTGGAGTTCATTTGCAGTGGCTGGAGGCCCTGGCACGCCCATTCCCTCCTTCCCTCCCTCCCTCTCTCTCTCTCTCCCTCACTTCTTCTCTCAAATAAATAAATAAATATATTTTTTAAAAATAATGGTCTAATGCAGTCACTGAATGGCTTTCACTGTGTAACTTCAGCCAAGTTGCTTGATCTCTCTGGCTTTAGACAGAGATTAGGAATCAAAAGTTCCTTCCTTCCTTATTCTCTTTCTCCTGTCCTCTTTACTTTCCTTTTTTTTTGGGGGGGGGGGGTTTGCCTGGAACTGTGAGGCCCACGGTGGCCTTGAACTTGTGATCCTCTTGCCTCCTTCACTCCCAACTCAAAGGAACCCACCACAATTTATTGCCTTTCAGAACTCTGACCACACAGTTTCTTGTGACCTCGCGTGTTTCACCCTGCAAGGGATCTAAGAATTCCTTGACTTCAAATTTCAGACCATTTCCCCAGTGATCCCAAAACTCTCTGGTTTTGTTATTTTGTTTCTTCTTGTTTTGGAAGAGGTAGGAGTCTTACCAAAAAAATAAACAAACAAACAAACAAAAACAGACTTATGGTACCAAATAACATAAAATTTTTATTTGACATATCCATGCTGGAATATATTTTGAATGTGAAAAAATATTCTGAAAATTTACTGTAACCTCCTGGTGTTTAAACAATGTAAACTTTTTGTAAGAAACTGAAAGATTTGAGAGTTTTCTTTTAAAACTCTTTTTTTTGTCATTTTCAGGTACTTAAAAAGACTTAGTAAAATCGCTGACCATGACTATCATTGAAAAATCCCTTCCCTGCAGCTGGGCATGGTGGTGCACACCTTTAATCCCAACACCTGGGAAGCAGAGGTAGGAGAATACCTATGAGGCCAGCCTGGGACTACAGAGAGAGTTCCAGGTCAGTCTGGGCTACAGTAAGACGGATAGACCAAAAAAAAAAAAAACAAAAAAAAAAAAAAAAAAAAAAAAAAAAAAAAAAAAAAAGGAACCCTCATGTGCTTAATAGCAGCCAGGTAATTAAAGCAAAATAAAATGAAAGGTCCAAGGTGGAATCAAGCCCCAGGCTAGACAGGTATTCAATACAGGGATCAAATTTTCCGTTTATGTGAATAATTTTTTATAATAAATGCTGAGAACAAAAGAGGAGAATATAAATCAAACTTCTTGTCATCGGGATCTTGTTAATAACTGAGTTGCCCGAGGACTCTGGATGCTTCTGGGACTCTCTTTGAGGAAGAAAGGACAAAGCCCGCTCAATGGGCCTGGCTGGGACTGATAGCCAAGAGGAGCCTGTGGTGGAGAAATCTAGAATCTGATTACACAGCCTCACACTCTGATCTTGGGTAAGTAGGTTAACCACGTGGTGTCCTGTTTTTCCATCTGTGAGATGGGAGAGATAACGCTGGGCTGTTGGGCCCAGCTTGCAGATAACTTCCAGAAAGCCCTTTGAGCTTCTTGGAAATCGCACTGGAGATACGATTAGGCGCCAGTGTGGTGCGCGGGGTGCATGCCTGGTGGCAGGCGGGTGGGATGATCTCTGTGCAGTCTGGATAGCTGTGATCACATGACAATAAACAGCTTTTCAGTACGCCACCTACCCTGGTTCATCTCCCCTCCCTTCCTGCTGCCTTTGTCCTGCCCCCTCCTCCCACCACTCCCAAAGGGGCACATCAAGCAGCCATACCTCTGAACAGTGTTTCCTCATTCACACCGGCTCTTGTCATTCTGGCCTCCACACCCTTACTCCTGTCACTTCTCAACCCCTACTCTGATAAGTCTTCTAAAGCCTGTCCTCCCTTACCTTGTCAGTAAGAAACAGCCAATGCGATATGGGATAACCTGGATTAAGGAAGGGCTTTACAAGTAGAATCTTATTTAATCTTCACCAAAACTCTTAGGGACAAATAGTCTTATTGACAGATTTTTTTGTTTGTTTGTTTGTTTGTTTGTTTTTGTTTTTTGAGGTAGGGTCTCACTCTAGTCCAGGCTGACCTGGAATTCACTCTGTATTCTTAGGGTAGCCTCAAACTCACGGCGATCCTCCTACCTCTGCCTCCCAAGTGCTGGGATTAAAGGCGTGCGCCACCACGCCTGGCCCAACAGATATTTTCAAGATACATCACTACCTATCCAAAAATACCTTCTGTAAGTTATTACATTAAGATATAACCCTCTGGCTGAAGAGAGAGCGCAGCAGTTAAGGCACTTGCCTGCAAAGCCTAAGGGCTCAGGTTCAATTCCCCAGTATCCATGTAAGCCAGATGCACAAGGTTATGCATGCATCTGAAGTTTGTTTGCAGTGGCTAGAGGTTCCCTCTCTCTCTCTCTCTCTCTCTCTCTCTCTCTCTCTCTCTGCCTCTTTCTGTCCATAAATTAATAAAAGATTTGTAAAAAAAAAAAAAGGCACAACCCTCCCAGCACTCAGGAGGCAGAGACTGGAAGATCATAAGTTCTAAGCCAGCCTGGGCTACAGAGAAGAGACCTTTTCTTAAAAGCAAAACAGACGGCGTGGTGGCACACACCTTTAATCCCAGCACTCGAAAGGTAGAGGAAGGAACATCATTGTGATTTCAAGGCCACCCTGAGACTACATAGTGAATTCCTGGTCAGCCTGGGCTAGAGCAAGACCCTACCTGTGGTGAAGGCTCAGTAATGACTTCCTGGTTCTGGGTTCACTGATGACTTCCCCACTCTGAGGTCTCACAGATGCTCCAAATATCCCTCGTGGTTCAGTACATGTCTTACCAATTTCCCCAGAATTTCAAGGGTGCACAGACACCTGCCACACATGAACCAAGGGGCAGAATGGCTGCTGTCACCAATGAAACCTTCAAACCTCCACGGTTTGTCATGAGGAGTTTATTTCTGCCCGTTGCCCAGCGCAGCATAAGTCAGAAGGTTCTCCTCCATACCTTTAGGAGCCCATGCTCCTCCCATGGGGTGGCCCTGCCTTGGAATCTCAGTTTTTCAGCGAGTGCTTGGGGAAAAGAGGGTAGCAAAAGATGGGGGAGGTTTCAAAGGATAAGACCTGAGTGTAAAGAATGTCACTGATACCCATCATTTAGTCTACTGGCACAGGATGGTGACATGTCTCAACATCCTCCCAGAGACATTGGAAGAAGTCGTGGTACCTTCTTCCCCGGAGGAGACAGCAGGGAATGAAGCAAGAAGATATAGATGGGGCTGATGTGGTGACACATGCTTTGAACTCCAGCACCCAGGAGGCAGGCCGAAGGAGGAGGATTGCTGCAAGTTCAAGGCCAGCCTGGGCTATCTAGGGAAACACTATAGTAAATATATAAGGCAAACAGCAGGGCTTGGTGGCACATGCCCTTCATCGCAGCACTTTGGGAGGCAGAGGTAGGAGGACTTCTGTGAGTTCAAGGCCAGCCTGGAACTACAGAGTGAGTTCTAGGTCAACTTGGGCTAGAGTGAGACCTTACCTCAAAAAAAAAAAAAAAAAATTCCAAGATTTGCCACTTTTAGAATTAAGCACCCCACCCTAACCCTACGTCCCCTCTCTAGCACACACCAGCTAGGACTTCCAGCCCTCTGAATAAAAATAGAATTAAGACTATCAGTCCTAGAAGTCTCGACTAGCTGCTAATAGAACTTCCTCAGGGCCACAATAGGCAGTCTGACTACTTCCAAGTTCAGAACCTCTCCATGACTCTCAAGAACAAGTCTCTCTCTCTCTCTATTTTTTTTTTTCAACACTTGCCTGTCCTTCAGGATGTGGCTCTACTTAACCTCTTTCACCTCACCTTCCATCATCGTCACCAACACAGTGCTTCCAGCAGTCTCGTTCTGGTCCCAGGCAATTCTCTCTAGCCAGTAAGGCCCTGGTGGCCCCTGGCCCCAGCTGCGGTGTGAATTCCTCCTCCTTCTCTAACACTCAGCCCCAACGCCGCTATTTCTTGAGGCCTTGAGCACATCCCGAAGGCCAGAATTGGGGTGGGCTATATAACCCATAAGCCCCACCCTCTAGGAACCCATTTTTTCCAGCAAGGCCCCACCACCTCTTAAAGGTTTCACAACCTCCCAAAATAGCAGCACCAGCCGGAGACTAAACGTTCTGCTACATGAGCCTATGGGGGGAACCTTTTGTATTCAAGCCATAGCAGTTGCCGAGGGCAAAGCAAAAAGGAGACCTTCGGGATGCGCATGTCTGCCCTTGACACGTGCATGGCAGGTGTCTGTGCACCCTTGAAATACTGGGGAAATGGATAAGACATGTACTGAGCCACGAGTGATACTCGGGGCATCTGTGAGGCCTCAGAGGAACTAGTAGTGGGGAGGTCATCAGTGAGGCCAGGACCAGGAAGTCCGGTCTTGCTGTCCGTGGTGAAGGCTCAGGAGTGACATCCATAGGAAGCAGCGAGCATAGGCAGATGACCTTGCCAACAGGAACTTGTGTGTGAAGGCATCTGTGGACAGTCGTGCCAACACCACGCACATGCAATGGAATGGAACCAAGGCACATGTCAAGCTATCTTCTGCCGAGTCTAAAACCAAGCAGATAAAAGCTTACATACCTATTGGGTATAAACTTCCCCCACTGTTTAAGCAGAAATGACCTCATCTGGCTCACTGACATGAGGACTGGATAAGAAGGCACGCCCAGTACTCCTCGCAGGACTTGGGGCTCTGCAGGCTGCTGTCCTTCCTGAAGACAGAAGAGAATTCTGGCCTGCCTGCTCATTTCTGGTCCCTTCCTAGCTCAGAGCTTTTTTTAAAAAAAAAATAAAGATATTTATTTATTAGAGACAGAGAGAGGGGTGGGAGGTGGAGAGAGAGAGAAAAGAGAAAGAGAGAGAATGGGTACACCAGGGCCTCTAGCCACTGCAAATGAACACCAGATGCATGTGCCACCATGTGCATCTGGCTTACATGGGACCTGGGGAATCGAACCTGGGTCCTTAGGCTTCGCAGGCAAGTGCCTTAACAGCTAGGCCATCTCTCCATCCCTCTCAGAGCTTTTGATCTTTGCCCTGATGCACCTTCTAGTTTATTTCTATGGATTTATGAGAAAAAAAGAGGGAAAGGGAACAAACCCTCCCAGGGCCCACAGCCTTTGTGTCCATTTCGCTGTGTGGAGAAATACAAAGAAAAGAGCTTATGTTACTGGGAACCTAACTGTGGTGAACAATGAAGGACTCCTGCGCTAGGTATGGATCACACATGCACACACATGTACGCATATGTGCACACATGTTTCATGGAATGTTTGAGGTTACAAGTGAGTGAATAAATGAACAAACAAAGGCCTCATTGAGATCATTAACCAAATACCTAAAATGAGTATATGAATGGATGAGTCTGAGTGAATGAATGAACGAATGATTGGAGTCAATCTACCAAGAAAATGGCTGCCATGGGACTTGGAAGATGGCTCAAAAGGGTGAGTAAAAGGATGAGGGTCAGGAGAGATGGCTGAACAGTTAAGGCGTTTGCCTGCAAAGCCAAAGGATCCTGGTTCGATTCTCCAGGACCCACGTAAGCCAGATGCACAAGTGGACACATGCATCTGGACTTCGTTCCCAGTAGCTGGAGGCCCTGGTGTGCCCAGTTTCTCTCTCTCTCTCTCTCAAATAAATAAAATAAATAAATAAATAAAATATATTTTTAAAAAAGGATGAAGATCTAGGCTTACTCCCTAGCACCCATGTAAGAAAAGCCAGGTGTAGCCACATTTGCCTGTAACCCCGGGAGAATCACCAGGACTTGATGGTCAGCCAGTCTAACCAAGAGAGGAAAAAAAAAAAAAAACAAAAAACTTCACTGACTGATTCCATCTCAAGGAAACTACACCGAAGCATTAGAGAGAAGGATACCTGAGGTTGTGTTCGGGCCTTTGCGTGCATGAGTAGGGGACAGGCACCCCTGCTCACACACACGGGTACACACACCCACAAAAAATTAATACTATAAAGGCTGGAGGGTTGGCTTGGCACTTAAGAGCACTCACCTACAAGACTCACCGTGAGTTCGATTCCCCAGGACCATGTAAAGCCAGACGCACAAAGTGGTGCATGTATCTGGAGTTCATTTGTGGTGGCAGAGAACAGATTCTAGTGTACCCATTCCCTCTCTCTCCCTCTCTCTCTCTCTTTCTCTCTCTCTCTCTCTCTGTGTGTCTCTCTCCCTCTCTCTGTCTCAAATAAATACAATATTTAAAAAAGAGAAGCTGGGCAAGGTGGCACATGCCTTTAATCCCAGCACTCAGGAAATAAAATCTTTAAATATTTTATTTATTTATTTATTTATTTATTTATTTATTGGAAAGAGAGGGGAAAAGACAGATATATAGAGAGAACGGGCATGCCAGGGCCTCCAGCCACTGTAAATGAACTCCAGACACATGCATCACCTTGTGCATCTGGCTTACGTGGGTCTTGGGGAATCAAACCTTGGTCCTTAGGCTTCCCAGGCAAGTGCCTAAACTGCTAAGCCATCTGCCGGCCCACTCCAGGGTAAATTTTGTCTGAGGACTTTCCTGTCTTTCTTCTCTGCTTCATGAGCCCCCAATGGCATGCTCTGCTTTGCCTACCGTATGCTTCTTGCCACGATGTTTGGCCTTACCGTAGGCTCAGGAAGGGCAGAAGCAAGAGGCCATAGACTGTGTGAATCAAATGAAATCATTTCTCCTTTAAGTTGATTGTCTTAGGTACCTTGTCATAGCAGCAAAAAGCTGAACGCTTATCCACTTGACAGATAAGGATGTGGGGAAGGGTCAGGAAGGCTAAGTTGCCGAAAGTCACAGGGTAACACGGAACAAACTTCAGGTGTCCTTTGGTTCCTTTTCCACCACAGTATATTTTCTCTCAAATGACCCATCACAGGTAGGAACTAGTCTGAGACTGTCACTCCGAAGCGGGTTCTCCAGTGGCCCCTGATCCATACACTTTCTCCTGAAGGAAATGCCCACAGCTAAACATACAGTTAAGCTGGGAAAAGTCCACCCAGGAAATGCAGATATCTGTAAGAGCAAGGAAAACCCCCTTGGGAAGGCCCTGGAGACAACTCAGAAAGTCAAAGTCTGGAAACATACAAAGGGTAGTTAAAACAGGACCAGGGCTGGAGAGATGGCTTAGTGGTTAAGGCGCTTGCCTGTGAAGCCTAAGGATCCATGTTTAACTCCCCAGATCCCACATAAGCCAGCCACAAGGTAGAGCATGCACAAGGTGATTCATGTGCACAGGGCGGTGCAAGGTCCTGGGGTCTGATTTGCAGTGGCTGGAGGCTGTGGCACATCAATTTCTCTCTCTCTCTCTCTCTCTCTCTCTCTCTCTCTCACACACACACACACACACACACACACACAGGAATAAAAAAAGAAAACCAGGATCAATAGGGGCTGGAGAGATTGCTCAGTGGTTAAATCGCTTTCCTGCAGAGTCTAAGGACCCAGGTTCAATTCCTCAGTACCCACATAAAGCCAGATACACAAGGTGGCCCATGCATCTGGAGTTCATTTGCAGTGGCTGGAGGCCCTGGTGTGCCCATTCTCTCCTCTCTCTCTCTTTCTCTCTCTGTCTCTCTCCCTCTCTCAAATAAGTAAATAAAATATATTTTAAAACATTCTAATACCCAGGGTCAGTGGTTTTGATGAGTTGTCACAACCATGTCCCTGGAGATCATGAAGTTTAATCATGTGGATGTCATGTGCTCAAACATCCAATGGGATTATCAAGGTGGACAGAGACAGAATTTCGAAGTTTTACTTGCATTACAGTTTGAAGGGGAAACACTTGGTCCTTGGATAGGGGCACCATTTGGGAAGGGCCTAACTGGCACACGTAGGACTGTGGGGACAAAGCTTGAGGTTATAAACCAGCCCTGCTTCCTGCCCAGTTCTCTGCTCCCTAAGAGGCTACCAGGATGTGACCAGCCTCCTTCAGCTCCTGACACCATAGACGAGCTCCTCCCGCTGCTGTGTCTTCCCTGTCGTGATGGACCGTGTGTGGGCCGTGAGCCAGACGACATTCTTCCTCCCTCAGTGTGAGACTGTCACCTACAGGTGTTCTTATCACGGCAGCGAGGAGAAAAGTCACTATGCCAGCCTCTGGTTAGCTCTCTAGGGACTCTCTCTAATTCAACGCAGCAAACACGAGTGCCCAAATGTGGTTGGTCTGGAGATCCAAAAGAAAGAACAGCATCTGCAGAGACCTCAAAACCGGTGGCAGAGGCCGTTCATGAGCAAACCCCACAGCGCTATTCTCCACACCCTGGAAGCTGTTTGCCAAAGAAAAGCCAGGGCTGGGTGGGAGAAGACGTGCTCCATGGCTGCGTCCAAAGTGCTCCACTCTCTACTCCATGAAGTCCTGAACCCTGGCTCTGTGACTGTCTGTCCTTCCTCAGACTGGATAGAGTTAGTCACAGGCTCCAGCTGTCTTTCACACTGCGACTATTTTTTGCCAAGGGACACCTTAGGGAACTCCGTGTTCCTCCTCTGTGCTAGAGGCGGTTTGGGATTAAAAAAAAGGGGGGGGCTAGAACTAAGTAGAACTGGGGCACACGTGCCCTGTGGTGTGGGAAACGAAAGGTGGAATTTGGGGCAAGACCTCAGAGGCGGTAATCCCTTGAGGTAGCTTGAAAATATGAAGAAACATTGGTCAACGGGGGGAGGGGGGCAGCGGAGAGAGCCAGCACTGTAGGTCAAAACTCAAGGCTGTGGGTGACATTCAGCCAATAGTGGCAGGGCTGGAGAGATAGCTCAGTGGTTAAAGGCACTTGCTTGCGAGGCCTGATCGCCAGGTTCAGTTTGCCAGTACCGACATAAAGGCGGATGCTCTGAGTGCCACATGTATCTGGAGTTCTGTTATCAGGGGCAGGAGACCCTGGCATGCCCATTCTCGCTCTTTGCAAATAAATAATAAGGAAAATGTTTTTCTAATGAAAAAAAAATGGTGGCAAACAGGGTAATGTTCCAAGTTTTCTAAGCACAGTGCGGCCCATATTTTACACCCATGCCTGCTTGTAACCTGACTTTTGCACGGTAGAGGTACGATGCTGCTAGAAACATCCTAGAAATCCTGCCCACCAAGCCCCAGCTTTCTTTCTTTTTATTATTTATTTATTTGACAGAGAGAAAGAGACACACACACACACACACACACACACAGAGAGAGAGAGAGAGAGAGAGAGAGAGAGAATGGGCTCACCAAGGGCTTCCAGCCACTGCAAAGGAAGTCCACACACATAACACCATCTTGTGCATCTGGCTTTACATGGGTACTGGGGAACCAAACTCGGGACCTTGGCTTTGCAGGCAAGTGCCTTAACCGCTGAGCCATCTCTCCAAGCCGTTTCTGTTATTTCTAGGAGAGCACAGGTATGCTCAATGTCAGAAACTCCTAAGTTCATCTGGAAGTGGCTGCTTCTGAATCAGCTTCAGTTTCCTCGTCCGCAAGGACGTGGTCAGGCTGGGGAGGTGGCTCAGCGGCAGAGTGCTTGTCTGGCACGCTCAAGGACCCAGGCTGAAAATACAAATATGCATGTTTTCCAGGAGTAGAGGCGCAGGCCTGACATCCCAGCTCTTGGGAAGTAGAGGCAGAAGGAGAATCAGGAGTTCAAAGCTAGTCTCAGCAATATAGGGTCTTCAAGGTCAGCTTTGGCTACATAAGACCTTCTCTCAAAAAAAAGAAAAAAAAAGAATGAGAGCCGGGCATGGTGGAGCACGCCTTTAATCCCAGCACTTGGGAGGCAGAAGTAGGAGGATCACCGAGAGTTCGAGGCCACCCTGAGACTATATACTGAATTACAGGTCAGCCTGAGCTAGAGTGAGACCCTACCTCGAAAATCAAAAAAAAAAAAAAAAAAAAAAAGAATGAATGAATAAGAGATTATGAAAGGAAACATACCTCACTTCCCGTTCTGCTGACAAATAAATGTCCATATGGTACCTCAGGTAGAGCGAATGCTCATAAGTGGGAGGGCTGGAGAGATGGCTCAGCAGTTAAGGCTGTTGCCTGCAAAGCCTAAGGACCCAGGTTCGATTTCCCAGTAGCCACATAAAGCCAGATGTGCAAGGTGGTACATGAGTCTGGGGTTTGTTTCCAGCAGCTAGAGGCCCTGACGCCCCCATTCCCTCTGTCTGTATCTCTTCTCTCTATCTCTTTGTGCTTGCAAACAAATAAATAAATAGTGATATTTTGTCAGTCAGCACTGCTTTCTAATATTGCATCACTGATGATGATGATGAGTGATTTTGTGGGAATATAGGTCCCCTTACACAATGAGCCCCACCAGCAATATTTTTATTGTAGTTGGTTTTTTTCTTTTTCTCTTTCTTTCTTTCTTTCTTCCTTTCTTTCTTTCTTTCTTTCTTTCTTTCTTTCTTTCTTTCTTTCTTTCTTTCTTTTTTGTTGTTGTTGTTTTGTTTTGTTTTTTTGAGGTAGGGTCTCACTGTAGCCCAGGCTGTCCTGGAATTCACTATGTAGTGTCATGGTGGCCTCGAACTCACAGTGATCCTCCTACATCTGCCTCTCAAGTGCTGGATGAAAGGCGTGCGCCACCTCACCCGGTTAGTTGTTGTTTTGAGACACAGTCTTACTCACAGCGCCGGCTGACCTCAAACTCACAATAGTCCTGTCTCAGCCTCCCAAGTGCTGGGAAGACAAGCAGGCTCCACCATGCCCAGCCCAAGAAGCAGTGACAGTCACGAGAAGGCCCCATTGCGGACACCCCCTGCTTCCTTTGCAGGCGGTGGGAAATGCCTCCCCGGGGGGTTAGGATCTTGGCTTAGAGGACCTGTGACCTTGGGCAAGTTACATAACGTCTTGTACCTTCATTTTCTTATCTGCAGAGTGAGGATTAAATTATACCAACCTCATAGCCTGGTTGTGAGGCATAATTGGCTTAATTAGACATAACATGTCTGCCGAGTGTCATACAGTGATCTGCTCATGCTGGAATTATTCACTCCACCGCTTCTTCGTCCACAGACAGTTCCCATGACCTAGAGGTGGAGTCCCCCTACCTGACACCTCCCGGTCACTGATGGTTTCAAGAGAGGGTGGCAAGTGGGTTTACAGTTTCTCTTCTAAAAGCAGGAAATTTGAGACAGAATCCTCATAGCTGAGGTAGCTTCATCCTCTGCTGAAGTCTCCCAGAAAGGTCCACGGGGTGGATACCTTCCGTAGGTGCCATGCAGCTCTCTCTACTTCAGGAAGTTGTTTTTTTTTTCTTTTAATGTATTTATTATTTTTTTGGTTAGGCACCCTGTATGTATTCATTCTTCCAATCAATAAATATTTATTGATCCTCTACAGTATGCCAGGCATCATGTTAGTAATAATATCCTTATAGTCATGTGTATTACATATTTGTGTGTATAAAGCCTGACAATTTTTTTTAATTTTTAATTTTTTTGGTTTTTATTTATTTATTTATTTGAAAATGACAGACAGAGAAAGAAAGAGGCAGAGAGAGAGAATGGGTGTGCCAAGGCCTCCAGCCACTGCAAATGAACTCCAGACACGTGTGCCCCCTTGTGCATCTGGCTAACGTGGGTCCTGGGGAATCAAGCCTTGAACCAGGATCCTTAGGCTTCACAGGCAAGTGCTTCACTGCTAAGCCATCTCTCCAGCCCAAAAATTTTTTATTTTTTAAATTTATTTATTTTGGAAGAGACAGAAAGAGGCAGAGAGAGAGAGAGAGAGTGGGCATGCCAGGACCTTCAGCCACTGAAAATCAACTCCAGATGCGTGTGCACCCTTATGCACATGTGCAACATTGCACGCTGACATCACTAAGCATCTGGCTTACGTGGGAACTGGAGACTCCAACATGAGCTCTTAGGTTTCCCTGGCAAGTGCCTTAACTGCTAAGCTATCTCTTCAGCCACTGACAAATGTTATATATGTGTGTACGCTCACCTGCAGTAGTTACCTGCTTATCCCAAGCTTGACTTTTCGTGGCTGCGGAGACCTATGCTCAACTGTGATCCAAACATATTAGATGGAAAATTCCAGGAATATTCCTTTACAATTCATGCATGCTATTCTGAGGGACATGATGTGAATGTGCATAACCCACACCATCCCTCCTAGGACATGAGTACAGTGTCTCCTGGCTGTCTACACTACCATCCCATGAGTCACGTAGCAACATCCTGGTTATTGAAACAACCTCATTGGTAGCACAGTGCTTGAATATAGGGTTCGCTGCTACCCATAGCTTCAGGCATCCAGTGGGGGGGGGGGTCTCTGTACATGTACCCCTCAGATATATAACTCTTATATATAACAGCTTAAATCCATCAGTGAGACTAACATATTGATACAGCTTTTTATTGCGGAAGCCAATTCTTTTTTTAAATATAGTCAGTTGGGATAGATCAGCCTTTCTCCAAATAATTTTTACTATGTGCAAAGACAACAGTGATTTCTTTTTCATTTCAATCTGATTGGACACATATTAACTGAGCATCTACTAAGTTTACAGCCTCAAGCTAAAGTTCTCTTAAGGATGTTTTCATGAGGATGAAACTGGCTTCAGGAAGCTACACCCTGACAGGATGATGAGATTTTAAAAACAAAAACAAAAACAAAAAAGGATCTGTGGATAACCCAGGGTGGAGGCACACACTTTTAATCCCAGCACTCAGGAGGCTGCCAGCCTAGAGCTACAAAGTGAGAGTTCCCCGATCAGCCTGGGCTAGAGCGAGACTCCGCTTCAAAACAAAACGAAAGCGCCGCTTGCTGGCTAGCAGAGGGAGCAGCGCATGGCTCAGTGGGTGCCCCTGGGCCTGTTTCCAGGTCACCTGCCTACAGACCACCTACATCAGGTCAAGTGACCTATGCTGCTGAGCCTCAGTTTCCTCATCTGTCAACTGTGCTTAACAGTGGCTACCACTTTATAGGGCCTGTTGTGCAAATTCGATGAAGTATTGTATGTCAAGGGCTGAGCAGGGAGCCTGGCATGCATCACGCTCCCAAGGAGAGCTGTGATTACTGCAATTATTTTAGTGAGTAACACAGGAGTGGAAGGGCATTATTTTAAAAGCACTATTGTTGAGTTAGCAAATGGCTGGATTTGATGAAAAAGACTTTGTTAAGGTGTTTTTTTTTTAAATACTCTTTTTTTTCCCTAATGAATGTTTAGACCTTTTATTCCCACCCCCCCCCCCATAGAATGGGCTTGATATCTTCTCCTGAAAGTCTTTAATTTTGAAGTTTCACCTATCAATCTGTATGATCCAAAACACTGAGGATGACCCACTGTCCGAGGTTGCTAGGGCTGAAGGGCTTCCCAAGACAAACTAAGACAGTGCTTGACAAACGGGAACAACTGGTCTACCTCAGAGCTATTCATGAAACAGTGTACATGCATGTGTTCAGTGTGAAGCATCTGCGTATGCCCTGGCGTAAGCCTCAGAGAACAGAGCTAGCACCTGTACAACACACAGCGGGCTGCAATAAGCTTGAAAAGGACAAGGTCCAGGTAACTGAGACCCAGAAACATGAAGCCTGTTGCCCACCCACACACCCCCCGAAACACACACACAGTGGCTCGGCTGTCACAGCACAACCTCGGTGGTGACTCAGCCTCTCTCTGAGCAGCAGGACCAGACAGACTAACACACTTTGAAATGCTCTGGGCTGCAGCTTCCAATTCCTCAGGCAACCGTGGCTCCTGACGGCAGGTGTGGCCCTTGAGTCACTCAGAGGATTTGGGACGTGGACGAGAAAAAAGAAGAATTATATAGGCCAGGTAGAGCGGAAACATGAGAACCATGGTGTCCATCAGTGGGTTGGTTCTGGATTTGAATGTTGGAACTGCTGCTTGGACAACTTTTCCTCCCCACTTCTGAGTTTCAGTCTCCTCTCAGGAAGCGTGCGTGAGATCACGTATACGCACAGCAACAGAGCCTTCTAAACGGTAGCTGCACTGACCGTGGGACCTACCAGTGTATTGACATTCTTGGGAGTGCTGTTGACATCATCACAAACTGGGGATGTATATCGCTATTCTTTACTCTTCATCTTTTTTAAAAAAATATATTTTATTTATTTATTTGTGAGAGACAGATGCAGATGGAGAGAGAATGGGTATGCCAGGGCCTCTAGCCACTGCAAACAAACTCCAGAGGCATGTGCCACCATGTGCATCTGGTTTATGTGGGTACTTGGGAACCCAACCTGGGTCCTTAGGCTTTGCAGGCAAGTGCCTTAACCTCTAAGCCATCTCTACAGCCCCTCTACTCCTTGTCTTTTAAGTAAGCCATTGAAAATAGCTACCAAAAACTCAGACTGTCTCTTCTAAGAACAACAGCAATAACTTAGAAGTGGTAGCAAGGAGCTAGGGTGAATGGCTCAGTTGGTAAAGCACTTGCTGTGCCAAAGCGTGGACCTGCGTTTGGATCACCAGCATCCATATAAATGCCAGGTGGGTGTGATAGCCCACCTGTAATTCCAGTACTTTTAAGGTGAAAACAGGATCTGGGGAGCAAGCTGGCTACCTAGACTAGCTGAATCAGTGAGCATTCCTCAAGAAATATGGTGGAGAGAGATCAAGGAAGACACCCAATGCCAACCTCAGGTGTCCACAAGCACACATGTGCACACACATGCAAACACACACACACACACACACGCACGCACGCACACACACACACAAACACACACACACCACAAAAAGAAAAAGAAATGTAGACATGTCCATTTACAACTTTTTATTTATTTATTTATTTATTTATTTTGGTTTTTTGAAGGTAGGGTCTTGCCTTAGGCCAGGCTGAACTGGAATTCACTGTGTAGTCTCAGGGTGCCTTCAAACTTACGGTGATCCTCCCACCTGTGCCTCCTGAGTGCTGGCATTAAAGGCGTGCGCCACCATGCTACCAGCTGCAAATTTCTTTTTTAAAAAAATATTCAGGTAGTGTATGTTACATTAAACACACATGGATTAGATTTTTTTCAATCTATGTTTTTCCTAGGCTTAGAAATGACAATTTTTCCAAATACTTCTGGTGTGAATCAATCTGCCTCAAAATGCACTCTGGGAAAATTGATACTATTTTATAAAAATAAAAAGTAGACCTAGGCATGGTGGCACACACATTTAATCCCAGCACTCAGGAGGCAGAGGTAAGAGGATCACTGTGAGTTTGAGGTTACCCTGAAACTACATTGTGAATTCTAGGTTAGCCTAGGCTAGAATGAGACCCTGCTTCTACAAACAAAAAAACAGGGCTGGAAAGATGGCTTAGCAGTTAAGGTGCTTGCCTGGAAACCCAAAGGACCCAGGTTTGATTCCCCAGGACCCGTGTATGCCAGATGGCACATGTGACTGGAATTGGTTTGCAGTGGCTAGAGGCTCTGGTGTGCCCACTCTCTCTCCCTCCCTTTCTCTCCCCCCCCCCACCTCTTTCTCTCTCTCAAATAAATAAATAAATTTTTAATAAAAATAATTTGAAAACAAACAAACAAACAACAACAACAACAAAAAGTAAAGAGAGGATTGAATTGTTAAATGGGCTTAGGAAATATTGAGCTAGCCCAGACATAAAGGTTTTGTTTTTGTTTTTCACCATAGGACCACTCAAAGTCTTGCCCAGTGGTAAGGTTTGTGGCTTTCTGAAGGCAAATGCTGTAGACCACACTCTCTCTCTCTCTCTCTCTCTCTCACACACACACACACACACACACACACACACACACACACACATTTATGTGGCTGTCCTCTACTTGGCCCACAAGGTATGAAGTAGTTTAGTTCCCTGGTGTGATGTGGTGTGGTGTGGTGTGGAATGGAGCTGGAAAACCCCAATGCCAATGTTACTGTCAGAGTCCTGGATTCCCCCTCTTCTCAGTCCACAGCCTACGGCCCAGGCTCTTCCTGGTCCCCAAGTCCTGACTTAGACACCCATCTGCTGTGACTCACCTGTGAGTCTGGCCTTTACTCCTGGGTGAGTCCCGGTTCTTCCCACTGACCTCCCTGGAGGCAGAACACGAGACTTCGGACAGCCCGGGGACCCTTTCTCTGTGTCTCAGCCCCTTTTTCCTGTGAAGCTGGCTTCTGTTCGGAGACAGGATAGGTCGTGTCTCCTAGGTGAATGGAAGTGATGGAGGTGCTGGTGATGACGATGATGGAAAAAATAAAGTCACTTAACTTAAGACAGAGGAAAACATATGCCAGATACTGTGTTTCACCCCTGTGAGGTAGGTTCTACCAGAATAGGGAAAATGAAGTCAGGGCTGGAGAGATGGATTACTGGTTAAGGTGTCTTCCTGCTAAGCCAAAATACCCAGGTCCGATTCCCCAGTACCCACGTAAGCCCGATGCACAAGGTGGTGCATGCGTCTGGAATTCTTTTGCCGCGGCTGGAGGCCTTGGTGCATTCACTCTCTCTCTCCCTCTATCTGTCTGTCTGTCTCTCTCTCTCTCTCTCTCTTTCTCAAATAAATAAATAAAAATTTTTAAAAAGAAAAGAAAATGAAGTCAGGGGCAGGCCTGTGACTTTCTGATAATCACCCAGTTTGTAAGTTGCCCAAACCATCTCCACATGAAACATCTCATTTAAGACAGCCATGAAATGGACTTAACCCAGTATTCATGATGTTAAAATTATATAGTGGTAATTCTCTAATATATATATATATATATATATATATATATATATATATATATATGTTTGTTTGATTTTTTTTCTTTTAGGCAGGTTCTCACAGTAGCCCAGGCTGGCCTCAAACTCACCATAGTTTTTCCACCTCAGCCTCTTGAGTGCTGGGATTAAAGGCATGCACCATGACGCTTATTTGAGAATTAAAGATCTTAAACGAATGCCACATTGGAGCCCCTGAAACACTCAGAGCTCCCCCAACCCTACCTCAGGATGCCTTGAAATGTTAGATGTATCCCAACCCCTATAAAATATGGCTGCCAGGGGCCTGAACCTACAATAGACACCCTCACCCTGTACTTGACCCTGGCAGGGAGACAGCACATAGCCCTGTGTCACATGCTGACGGGGACTCACACATGTGGGGGGGCCCCTCACGCCGGATCTGCCATTGGCATTCTTTCCTTCTGTGGGCTCCTCCCTGTCTTCTATCTATAAGAGGGAACAATCCCAGCCCTCCCGGATGTTCTTCCCTGACCCGTGCTTCTTAGAGGTTGAACTCATCGACTTATTAATAAGCCTAGGATTGCCTCCACCCTCTCCCATAGAGGAGGTAGTGTGCTGCCACACTTCCTCCATCCACCTGTCTCCTTGTCCCTTCCCCGTCTTTGGCGCCACTGAGGTGACTGGCGCCACTTGCCACCTCCCCCTTCCTGAGGTGGCAGCTTATCATCCGAGGGTGAAGTGGTGCGTGTGTCCACACAGGGACCAACTGTACTGAGCACTCACGGGCTTGTAAAAAGGTGCTGTATAAATCAATTATTAATACTCATCAGAGTGGAATTGGCCTCACCGTGGGCAGGAGAAGGGAGGCCCAGACAGGCGGGCGCCACACCCTCTTTGACACAGTCTTCCTCCTCCTCGAAACCTGTGAGGAGATGTGAAGAGAGGTGACCCCCCCGGGTGACGAGAGCGGAACTCTTCTCCATGGAGGTTGCCTGCTGGTCCTGCACACGCTTCCACCTGGGTAAAGAAGGTTCTGGAGTATCAGAAAGGTTGAGGCTTTGAGAGCAAGGTCTTAGCGCCGTACTTCCTTCAATGCAGACAGGACTGTGGTTTGCCCTCACTGCACCCCAGAGAAAATGGCATCCACCTTGTTTCTCATGAGCTAGTTCCTCACTCAACACTGAGAGGCACTGTGCTTGGTTTATGGTCTTAAGACACTTTCTATTTGCTCATGGGATCTGTTTTTTGTTTTTGTTTTGTTTTTGAGCTGTGGATGAAAAAGCAAATTTTTTTTCTTCATGCAATGGTTGTGCTGACTTGATTTTGTGTTTATTCTTGGGTGTTCCATGAGCCTGGTCTGCTTTGGTGACCCACTGAGCATCTCCAAATGTCTCCATGGTGATGTGAGAGTTACACAAGCCGGGTGTGGTGGCGCACGTCTTTAATCCCAGCACTCGGGAGGCAGAGGTAGGAGGATCACTATGAGTTCAAGGCCAGCCTGAGACTACATAGTGAGTTCCAGGTCAGCCTGGGCTAGAGTGGGACCCTAGCACCAAAAAAAAAAAAAAAAAAAAGTTACATAACGATAATAGAGAGAGAGAGAGAGAGAGAGGTATTACACCTCTGTGCCATGGAAACGCTAGTGCCAATTTGACATTTTCTGAATGGAATGATTTATACTAATGCAGTGAAGGTTGAGTATATTCTTTTTTTAAATATATATTTTTTGACAACTTCCATAATTGTAAACACTATCCCATGGTATTTCCCTCCCTCCCCCCCACCTTCCCCTTTGAAACTCCGCGCTCCATCATATCCCCTCCCCCTCTCAATCACTCTCTCTTTTATTTTGGTGTCATCATCTTTCCTTCCTATTATGATGGTCTTGTGTAGGTAGTGTCGGGCACTGTGAGGTCACGGAGATCTAGGCCATTTAGGTTGGGTATCTTAAGGGAGAAAAATGCTAAAGAATAAATGAATGTTTGGGCCTGGGGAGATGGCCCAATGGGTAAAGCTGCTGTCATGCAGATATGAGGACCTGAGCTCAGATCCCAGGAGCCACACAAAATGTCTGCTGTAGCACACTTGTAATCCCAGCGCTGGGGACGGTGACACAGAGAAGTCCCTGAGCTCACTGGCTGCCAGTCTACCCAAATCTATGAGCTTTCGGCTCAGCGAGAGACCTCGTCTCAACTGCAGGTGGAGAGCAACTGCGGCTGACACCTGATGTTGGCCTTTGCCCTCCACGTGCACGAGCACCCACACACCGAATGTGCCCACGCACACATGAACACACACACACAGACACACGCAAAAGAAAGATGAATATTGTCCACCATAAACTCTGTGAGACTGTAAAGTACCAAGAAAGATAGTCTTAGGAGAGACGAAGGAATCCTGGGGGAAAGATGGAGAGGGCACACAGAGCTCGGGTGTAGAGAAGGCCTAGGGAAAAGTGATCACGTAAGCTCTAGAGAACAGACCCCGGCTCTAATCACGCCCCAATCACCTCATTTAGAAGAGGCACAGGCAGTGAAGGTAATGTGATTGGCAGAATCATGATCTCCCCAGAGATGCCCATATCTTCATCCTAAACTCCCTATGCCTATGGCCAGGCTAGATTACATAGTAAAAGGGACTTTGTAGACACAATTAAGTTAAAGATCTTGAGGTGGGAATATGAACCAGATTACACAGGTAGGCTCAATGCCATCACAAGGTTCTTATTAGAAGAAGGTAAGAGGGTCAGCTTCAAAGCTTATACATGTTTGGCCAGGCATGGTGGCACATGCCTTTAATCCCAGCACCTGGAAGGCTGAGGTAGGGGGATCAATGGGAGTTTGAGGCTATCCTGAAACTAATTCCATGTCAGCCTGGGCTAGAGCAAGACCCTACCTCAAAAAAATAAAAATAAAAATAAGAAATAAACAAAACTTGACATGTTTGGATGAGACGGTGACAAAGAGGAGGCTTGTGATGGTTTATCTCAATTGTTAACTGTCAACTTGACAAGATTTAGAATCACCCAGGAGACAAATCTCTTGGCAGGTCTGTGAGGGAGTTCCTAGATTAGTTCAGTTGAGCTGGGAAAACTCATCCTTGTTGTGGGTGACACTCTTCCATGAGCTGAGAGCCTAAACCGTATAAAAAGGAGAAAGCAGGCTGGCAAGATGACTCAGCACTTAAAGCACTTGCCTGTAAAGCCTAAGGACCCAGGTTCAATTCCCCAGGGGACCCATATAAAGCCAGACGCACAAAGTGGTACATGCATCTGGAGTTCGTTTGCAGTGGCCAGAGGCCCTGGTGTACCCATTCTCTATCTTGCTCCTTCCCTCTATCTCTCTGCTTGCAAATAAAATAATTGGTTTTAAAAAATTTTGTAAAGGAGAAATTGAGCTGAGCGTCAGCATTCATCTCTCTTTCTCTCTGCTTCCTGACTGTGGGTGTTGTGACAAACTGCCCAAACCAGGCCTGACCTGCCTTGATGACCCAGCCCCCCAAGCTGTGATCCAGAATAAACCCTTCCTTCCCTACTGGCCATGCACATGGTTTCAAAGGGTTCCATCCATGCCCAGCTTTTGTTGGGTATTTTGTCCCAGCAACAAGTAAAACAATTAAACCAGTCAGGGTCAGACACGTGAGGACAAACAGACTGGACCCTTGTGATGTGAAGAATAGAAGAAGGCCCGTTCCTCCTCCCGCCCCCCCCCCCCACAGAAAAACCAAGATGGGTGGCCTTCAGCAGCAGAAAAGGGCAAGGGCATGGATGGATCCCTAGACCATCCTTGTCAACATGGGACTATGGTCTGGCTGGGACCTGAGATCCTGTATGTCCAGCTGGCCCCCAGGTGATGCCAACGTCACTAGTCCACATAGGACCAGATTAGCAAGGCAGGAAACCGCAGACTCAGTGAGCCCCCAGTGAGCAGCTCTGTGTGTGGAAGGTTCATGTGTGTGCTTTGTTTCCTGAAATGCACACCCCCCACCCTCTTGTATTGAACCTTTGGTCACCAGCTGGTAGCCCTGTTTTTCAGGAGGTTGTGAAAACTTTTGGACCTGGCTAGAGGAAGTAGCTCACTGGGAGTGGAGTGTTGGGGGAAGGCCTACTATCCCTGGACAGTTCACGTTGTGCTTCCTGGTCAGCCATGATGTGAGCAGTTCCGCTTCCACACGCTCCGACTGCCGGATGTTCAGCCAACCATGGCAAATGAACTCCAGATGCATGCACCCCCTTGTGCATCTGGCTTAGATGGGTCCTGAAGAATCAAACCAGTATCCTTTGGCTTTGCAGGCAAATGCCTTAACCACTAAGCCATCTCTCCAGCCCATACACTCTTTTAAAAAAATATTTTTGCCGGCCTGTGTGGCACACGCCTTTAATGCCAGCACTTGGGAGGCAGAGGTAGAAGGATCACTGTGAGTTCAAGGCCACCCTGAGAGTACAGAGTGAATTCCAGCTCAGCCTGGGCTAGCGTGAGACCCTACGTGGAAAAAAAAATATTATTTATAGGTACAGAAATACAGACAGAGAGAGAGTGTGTGGGAGGGTTCACCAGTGCCTCATGCCACTGCAAACTTACTCCAGATGCTTGTGCATCTGGCTTACATGGGTACTGGGGAATCAAACCTGGGTCATTAGGATTTGTAGGCAAATGCCTTAACCACTGAGCCCCCTAACACACTTTTATAACACCCAGTGGTTCCTCACACAAGGACAATGGTGTATAATATCAATAGCATTTGGGTTATGTTATAATGACCTCAGTTTCCTTGTCAGTAAAGTGGGACAACAGTGATGGTCATAAGAGCTCGTTAAGCAAATATAGAAGAATACTACACTCCCCTAAGTGCTCAACATGTGGGACCCACCGGGTAATGCTCCTACTTCTCTCCCTCTGTAGACCAGAGACAGTGAAGACAGCTTTGAAATCTTACCCATTCTTTCTCTGTTCTCTATGCTCTGTGCCAAGCCTATGCTTCGGCCCTCACTGGGGGTGCACAGCTCAACACCTTCACAAGTGAGTTGATAACAATGACCGCATTAGTTCATTTTCAAAGCCACCTGTCAGAAATTAAGGGACAAGATTTATTTTCTTGGACACCTACGCTATTTTTTTTCAACTTTGTGTGTGTGTCTGTGTGTGATGTGTATGTGTCTGTGTATGATGTGTATGTGTGTGTGTGTGTCTGTGTGTGATGTGTATATCTGTGTGTGTATGTGTGTGTGTGTGATGTGTCTGTGTGTGATGTGTATATCTGTGTGTGTATGTGTGTGTGTGTGTGTCTGTGTGTGATGTGTATATCTGTGTGTGTATGTGTGTGTGTGTGATGTGTCTGTGTGTGATGTGTATGTGTGTGTGTGTGTCTGTGTGTGATGTGTATATCTGTGTATGTATGTGTCTGTGTGTGATGTGTATGTGTGTGATGTGTGTATATGTGTGTGTGTGGTGTGTCTGTGTGTCACTGTGTGTGTGTGTGATGTGTGTGGTGTGTCTGTGTGTGATGTGTATGTCTATATATGAATGTGTCTGTGTGTGTGATTGTATGTGTGTGCGTGTCACTGTGTGTGTGTGCATGTTCCTGTCTGTGAATGCAGGCACAGGCATGCCACGGTGCACTTGAGGGAGTCAGAGGACAATGTGTGGGTGTCTGTCGGTCTTTTCCTCACACGTTGTTTGAGGCAGGGTCTCTTGCTCACCATGCTAGCTGACCCACATGCTTCCAGCAGATTCTCCTGCCTCCGCCTCCCTTCTTGCCCAAGCATGCTGGGATTACAGATGCTGGTGCTACAGCTTCTGGCTTTTCCTGGGCTCCGGGGCCCTGAATTTATGTCCTCCTGCTTGGACAGGGGAGCTTTTTCCATTGAGCCATCTCCGAGGCACGATTTAATTGTGTTTATACTTTATCTTCCACCAACCCACCCCCAAGACCCCTAAGACAGGGTTAAGTCTTGGCAGGTAGGGGCTTAGAGAGGTAAACGACACTGGCCGCAGATCTATGAAGTGACAAAATGAAGGTTCAGTGCTATTTTTATTCAGACTAGCCTTTCCACGCCAACCCCATGCCAGAAACCCTTCTCTGACCCCTGGTATTTCCCACTGAGAGAATTAGTCAGCTGTCTTTGATCAGGTAGGCTGGGCTGGCAGTGCAGCCCTGGTTCATGACATTACCCTGGGGTTCTTATCTTTATTAACTGTGAATTTATCTCCCTGGAGAGATAGAGCTGTGGGTGAAGGGGCCCTGACCACACCTGGGCAGGTCTTACCTGCTCCAAACAGGTCAGCAGGCAACTGGGAGCCTTTTAATTATCTTCTTCCTCCCCTGCCCCCTCCCTCAAGTTCAAACCTGTATTGTCAACACTGACATCAGACCAAAGGTAAGGGAGGTGAGGCATGTGGGTATTAACCCATGGCAACCCTTGATAAGGCCAGCATTTTCAAAGCGCCATCAACAAATGCCCGTCCCAAGATAACAAGCCACCAGCCAGTCACCAGAGGCAGACAGTTGTGCGGCCAAAGTGGATTGATGCGATCAGAATACAGGAACCTGACCCACCTAGGTGAAGGGTTCTGGCCACGTGGTTCCGTGTGTGTCCAAGACATCCCAGGAACATCCATGACAGGCCACACAGAAAAGAAAGGAGAGGGCTGGAGAGATGGCTCAGCGGTTAAGGTGTTTGCCTACAAAGCCAAAGGATCCCGGTTCGATTCTCTAGAAACCCATGTAAGCCAGATGCACAATGGGGTGCATGCATCTGGAGCTCGTTTGCAGTGGCTGGAGGCCCTGGCGCAGCCATTCTCTCTCTCTCTCTCTAAGTAAATAAATAAAAATATATTTAAAAAAAAGAAAAGTAAAGAAAGAAGAAAGCGATTTGTGGAGGTCAGTGAGAGGGTTCAACCCACCGGCCCTGCACAGCGCCAAGAGCACTGACACATCGTCAGGTTTACCCCAGATACCACCAAGACCCCTGCCTCAAGTGGCCTAGGGTCGCAGCAGCTTAACGCAGTGACCTCAGAGTGTGGTAGTAATCTCAGCTACACCACCCGAGGTGATTGCTGGACCCCACTCCCACCTCCATTCATTTTCCACGTGACTTACAGTTCGCAGAGGCCCTCCCTTCTGCTGCTTGCAGAGCAGGCTCCAAAGGCTTCCGTGTATGACGTCCTCTAATGAGGACACTTATTTCCCAAGGACTGTTTTTGCTAGGTGCCCTGGACCCAGCTTGCTCTGTTCTTTCCTTCCTTCCTTCCTTCCTTCCTTCCTTCCTTCCTTCCTTCCTTCCTTCCTTTCTTTCTTTCTTTCTTTCTTTCTTTCTTTCTTTCTTTCTCTCTCTCTCTCTCTTTCTTCAGGTAGGGTCTCACTGTAGCCCAGGCTAACCTGGAATTCACTATGTAGTCTCAGGCTGGCCTCAAACTCACAGTGATCCTCCTACCTCTGCCTCCTGAGTGCTGAAATTAAAAGCATGTGCCACCATTCCTGGTTTGATTATTTCTCTTTTTCTCTTTCTTTCTTTCTTTCTTTCTTTCTTTCTTTCTTTCTTTCTTTCTTTCTTTCTTTTTAGAGAGAGACACACAGAGAGAATTGGTGCGCCAGGGCCTCAGCCACTGTAATCAGATTTCAGACACTTGAGCCACCTAGTGGGCATGTGCGACCTTGCACTTGCCTCACCTTTGTGCGTCTGGCTAATGTGGGATCTGGAGAGTTGAACATGGGTCCTTAGGCTTCGCAGGCAAGCATCTTAACCACTAAGCCATCTCTCTAGCCCTGATTGCTTCTTTCTAATACAATTTTCTACAAGCTCACTGTGTGCCAGACATTAAGTTGTGAGCCCAGGGAATGACAGTTTTGCAGTCAAGCAAGCTCCTGGTATCATGGGGCTAGCTGCAGGAAACTCTAAGCCATACTGCAAGCAATACATTGTGTGATTGGAGATAACAAGCGGGGTTTGGGTTTTGATTTGTTTGAGACAAGGTCTATATAATCCAGGCTGGCCTTGAACTTGAGGCAATTCTGTTTCAGCTGCCCGAGTGCTAGGATTACAGATGTATGTCACCATCACCTCAGTGAAGATTTTTTTTAAAAATCCCACATGGATTTACTTTTACTACAAAGGAAAGTATTGTCCAGTCTTTTCACTGTACGGACCAGATTGTTGGAGGGAAGGAAGGAAGGAAGGAGGGAGGGAGGGGGAAGGGAGGGAGAGAGAGGGAGGGAAGGAAGGAAAGGAGGAAGGAAGGGGAAGAAGGGAAGAGAGGAAGGGAGGAAGGGACTGAAGGAGGAAGGGAAGGGGAGAAGCAATTCAACTTTGGGAAAATGAAATTACTTTTAGAATGCCATAAGTTTAAACTCAAGGACTCCTTCTTCACTTGAAAACTATGTTTGTCTCCTTACAACCAAAAACAAAAAACAAACAAAAAGAAAATAAAATATAAAGAATTCACAGCCATAGTCTGATTTTCAAAATGAGTCCACATAAATCCTCATGCTTAGAGGTCCCTGGCCGTGCTCCACATGATGCAAGACATTAGGAAGTCCCCCGAGATTCATTAAAAGGAGACAGTTCATTGGCTGCTGAGTAAGGATTAAAGATATTTAGAGGTTTTATTGCAAAAGGAATACTTCTGACACTAGGGTGAAGGCAGGCTGGAATATGAAAGTTCAGGGGCTGGAGCGATGGCTCAGTGGTCAAAGGAACTTGCTTGCAAAGCCTACTGGCCTGGGTTCAATTCCCCAGTACCACATAGAACTAGATGCACAAAGTAGCACACATGTCTGGAATTTGTTTGCAGTGGCTAGAGGCCTTGGCATGCTCATATGCTTTCTCTCTCTCTCTCTCTCTCAAATAAAATAAGTGAAAATAAAAAGAACTAGACTTTCCAGTGTATCTTCTACTCAGTTCAAACTTTGTGAAACAAGTTGGGACAGCATTTACTTACTAGGGTTCTGCCAAACAGAGACAATGCTTAGAGAACTATCCCCTTGCCTTCCCTGAGTTCAGAGTCCCAAGACGGTCACAATGGGCTCAAGTGGGCAAGTCCTAACCTTTCATCAGATTACCATGGGAGTCTGCGACCGCCAATTTTTTCAGAAAGTCAGTCTTGCACCTTCAATCCTTGGTGAGGGGTGATATTTAAAATGATAGATCACCAGGCATGGTGGCACACGCATGCCTTTAATCCCAGCACTTGGGATGCAGAGGTAGGAGGATTGCCATGAGTTCTAGGCTAGCCTAAAACTACATAGTGAATTCGAGGTCAGCCTGGGCCAGAATGAGACCTTACCTTGAGAAACCAAAAAGAAAAAAAAAAAAAAAAGTAGACCACATCATGGAAGTGTGTAACCACCTCCCCTAGGCTGGCACAGCTTGCCATTGCCTGGCGTAGTCACAGAAGAAATGAATGAGTCGATGTATCAATGGAGCAGGGTCCAGAGTTCACCCACTCCTCAGCTGAAGTGTGCCGGACGCCTGGGTTTCACAGGAAAGTATTTTCTCCAAGCACCCATTCCCCTGAGCTTTCCTGAGTGATGTTTAATGTTTGTGTTTTCTCTTTGGGGAGGCTGCGGAGATGGGAGTTCTAAGGAAAGCCATTCATCCACGTCAGAGGCGAGAAGGACCTACAGGTAGGGATCACGCCGAGTAAATATTTAAACATGGCAAGGTCAATAGCTGTCAGATAGATGCGGTGACAAGCTCTTCTTCAAAAATCAATTATCTTACTTAGTAAGGCTTGGGCCTCAGCAGGAGGGGGACTAACCTGAAGTCACGGGAGCTGAAAGAAAGCAAGAGAAAGAGAGGGAGGAAGGGAAGAAAGGAGCGAGGGAAAGAGGGAGAGAGAAGCAGGGTGTGGTGGCGCACACCTTTATTCCCAGGGAGGTCCAGGTAGGAGGATCACCCTGAGCTCAAGGTCATCCTAGGACTACACAGTGAATTCCAGGTCAGCCTGGGCTAGAGTGAAACCCTACCTCAAAAAAAAAAAAAAAAGAAAGAAAGAAAGAAAGAAAGAAAGAAAAGGGAAAGAGGAAGGAGGAAGGAAGGAAGGAAGGAAGGAAGGGAAGGAGGGAGGGAGAGAGGGAAGGAGGGAAGAAATAAAGGGAAGAAGGAAAGAAGGAAGGGAGAGAAGGAGGGAAGAAAGAAAGGGAAGAAGGAAAGAAGGAAGGGAGGAAGGGAGGGAGGGAGGAAAGGGGGAGGGAAGAAATGAAGGGAGGGAGGGAGAGAAGGAGGGAGGGAGGGAGGAAGGGAGGGAGGGGGGATAGGGGGAGAGGAAGGGGAGGGAGGGAAGAAACATGGAAGTATATAATCACCTCTTACAATATATTTCCAAGAAGCGTGTGAAGAGTGCAGATTTGGCCTGAGCAGGGGGAGGGATGAACTAGGGATTGGGGCTGAGGACATGGCCCAGAGGGTAAAGCCACGCTTGCTACCAAGCGTGAGGACCTGAGTTCAGGTCCCCAGCACCCATGGAAATGCTCACCAGGGGGAAATGCGTCTGTAAGTACATCTACCCCTGTAATACAATATCAGGGAGGTGGACACGGCAGGACTCCTCAGGCTGGCTAGCTAGTCTAGCTGACTGGGCAAATGCCAGGCTCAGTGAGAGACCCTGTAACACACAGATCACACAGCAAAAACAACCAGACAAACGGGGAGAAGGGACGCTATGGAGTTTCTCCAGGACTCTTCAAACAAGCCGGGACTTGGGGTGTGGGCTGGCTGACAGGAGCAGGCAGCAGGTGTCCAGTGACTCATATATGGCAGATGCCAACGCGGAGGCCTGCATCTCTCCAAGGTCATTCTCATTTGGGCACAAGAGGCCAGACTTGCAGCTCTCAGACCCTGGAGTCCTCAGGGTGTGAAGGAAGTGGCCTGTGCTTTTCTGATACTCCCTCTCAGAGCTGAATGGTGGGAGCTGGCCTCATGGCTGGAGAGGAGGCTGCCTCTGTTCACAGTATTCTCGGGTGGGCCCGAGCCCACAGAGAAGAGGTGCTCATCTCCAGTACTGTAGGATCACCCCAAGTAAACCACTTTCATCTAAGATCTTGTCTCGGAAAGAGGCATCAGTTCCAGAGTTCCTCCGAGAGAATCCAAGTATTGATCTGGTGTTTGTGTTTGTGTGTGTGTGTGTGTGTGTGTGTGTGTGTGTGTGTGTGTGTGTGAGCGTGCACACGCACATTGATTTAATTGACAGATATTAACAGTATCTCTATGGAATACAGCATGATTTTTTCTATACATGTACACATTGTATAATGATCATCTTGGGCTGGAGAGATGTCTCAGTGGGTAAGAAGCTTGCCTGCAAAGCCAAAGGACCCAGGTTTGATTCCCCAGGACCCACGTAAGCCAGATGCACAAGGTGGCCCATGAGCCTGGAGTTTGTTTGCAGTGGCTGGAGGCCCTGGCACACCCATTCTCTCTCTCCCTCTTTCTCTTCTCTCTCTCTCTCTCCTCTCTCTCTTTCTCTCTCTCTCTCTGCCTCTTTCTCTCTCAAATAAATATTTTTTTAAAAAAAGGATCTTCAGTATTGTTTGTGGTTTAACCATCCTCTTAAGCATTTATCATTTTTCTTTGTAAAAAGAACATTCAAATTCTCTCTTCCAGCTATCTTGATTTACACAATATTGTTAGCAATCGCCCCCTCTTGGTAATAGTACGCCTAAAGTTACTGCTTCTGCCCGACTGTGTCTTCATATGTGGTAACTCACACCTCTCACCCCACCTCCAGCCTCGTGCCATTATTCTGCTCTTGGCTTTTGTCTCTTGCATCTGTAAAATGGGGACAATCATAGCTCCTGCCTCAGAGGCCCAACAAAGAAATTAAATAAGCAAATGCCCCGGAACATTAAGTCCAAAGCTTGGAACTTGCAATGAGTGTCATCTACAGTTATTACTGGTACCAGAGATCAAAGTGGGATTTTTTTCAACTTATTCAAGTAATGGTAGGGTCAGAGAGGGCTTACATTTTCTTCTTTCAGAGTTTCCACGTTTATGACGTCTTGTGAATGGGGAACTCTCAGAACCAACAGGGTGTCACGGAAACGAGGAGACAGGCCACCTGCAGGAAAGAGGCGGTCTTTTTTGTGTGTGTTTTGGGATGCTCCGGTGAGCTAATTGAGCCAAGTGTTCATCACAGGGACTGATACAGAGGAAGAGAAAATATATCCAAGCTGTTGTAATAAAAGGGGACTTGTTAATATAGGGATAGATGAATGAATGACTAAGAGGTAGAGAGATGATAGATGACTGGGTAGATAATACAGAGATGCTAGATAACAGATCAGTCTGTATTTTTAAAATACTATTATTTATTTGCAAGTAGAGAGAGACAGAGAGAAGTGAGAAGGAGAATGGGTGTGCCAGGGCCTCCAGCCACTGCAAATGAACTCCAGAAGCATGTGCCGCTTTGTGCACCTGGCTTTACATGGGCACTGAGGAATCGACCCTGCGTCCTTAGGCTTTGCAGGCAAGCATCTTAACCGCTGAGCCATCTCTCCACTCCCAGATTCTGTGTTGTGTAGATGAATATATAGACTATCTCCTCAGTCAGAATTAAAATTTGTTAAATAAGCTTCCTATTAATAGCTGGGCAAATTAAGCTTCCAGAGTGTCATTTTTTCCTCTTTTAATTTATTATTTATTTATTTATTTGACAGAGAAAGAAGGGGAGAGAGAGAAAATGGATGGGCACACCAGGGCCTCCAGCCACTTCAGAACCTCAGCAAGTCCCATCTTCTGTTTGCTTGGGCATTCGCGCATGCTCTACACAGGTTCAGTTCACAACACCAGAGGAGGCAGGTAAAGGGGAACCTAGCCTTTCCGGGTGCTTTATCTGTTACTAACTTATTCCACTCCCAAAGCAAGCCTAGAGAGACTAGCCTCGTCACTACACAATGGAGAAACCAAGACACAGAGAATTCCGTGATGCCCACGATTCACAGCAAAGAAGTGGGAGAAGAGTCTGGGACCTCGGGCATGAGGCTGGCTCAGGAGCCCTCTGCCTTACCCGCTGTAGTCTGTGTCTCCACGGCATGTATTAAACTTGGGTGATTGTTTTTCCCCACCACTAGAAGGGCTTCTCGCCCTATGCAGCTATTGCTAATTGAATGCCTATCTTCTTTGTCAGTTCATGGATACATCCGCTGAATCCTTCTTAACCTTCCGTGCGGGAGTGTTCGTCTAAATTAGCCTGGATGACCAAGCCAGTTAGACGAGCAGACCAGCTGGGACTACAAGCAGCAGAAGCCAGAGGAGACTCCATTAAAAAGGTATGGGAAGCCGGGCATGGTGGCACACGCCTTTAACCCCAGCACTCAGGTGGCAGAGGTAGGAGAATTGCCGTGAGTTCAAGGCCACCCTGAGACTCCATAGTGAATTCCAGGTCAGCCTAGGCTACAGTGAGACCCTACCTCAAAAAAAAAAAAAAAAAGGTATGGGAGAGGAAAAGGGATTGAAAGTGTCCAGGAGAACAGGTGTCCACTGGGTTAAGGTTTATCTGGACACCTCTACTGAAACCAATATTTTCTAAACCTAATTTAAAAAAATACTTTATGGCTGGAGAAGATGGCTTAGTGGTAAAGGTGTTTGCCTGCAAAGCCAAAGGACCCTGGTTCAATTCCCCAGGACCCACGTGAACCAGATGCCCAAGGAGGAGCATGCATCTGGAGTTTGTTTGCAGTGGCTGGAGGCCCTGGCATGCCCATTCTTTCTCTCTGCCTCTCCCTCTCTGTACCTTTTTCTCTCTCTCAAATAAAAAATTAAATTTGTTAAATTTTTTATTTTTATTTTATTTATTTATGACTGAGAGAGAGATATTGAGAAAGAGACAATGTGCACACCAGGGCCTCCAGACACCACAAACAAATTCCAGGCATGGGCGCCATTGTGTGCACCTGGCTTACCTGGGTACTGGGGAATCGAACCTGGGTCCTTGAGCTTCGCAGGCAAGTGCCTTAACCACTCAGCCATCTCTCCAGCCCCTAAACTTATTTTTATCTCTTTTTATTTTCTTGGGTACTTCTGCTCAAAGTTTGATGTACACCCATTTGGCTTGACATAGATCATTTGTCTATGATAATAACACAAAGTCAACTAGAATGAGTGCCCAGAGAGGAAGTACTAAGAGGAGGAACATTCTGGGCTCTCCTGAATGACAACACCAGCAACACTGTCCACTATCCACTGTGACAGACCCGACCCACTTAACCGGCTCCATGGATTCCAATGGAGGGCACAGGCTGCTGAACGGGCTTGTGGATTGGCTTGAGAACCACGGGGAAAACAGTTCCGCTAAAAGTTCTGGATACAGCCTGGGTGTTTCACCTGGGGAACTCACTCATCCAGCAGGGAAGGGGCCCGGCAGGGATGGGCCTTTGAAAGCCTCTGATGCAATCAGCCCGTTGATTAACGCAATTAGCGCCATTAGGACAGGAAGTTGTTAACCTGAATCAATTCTCCACAGACATCTGTCATGCTAAGTGTTCCTCTCCGTCCTGAGCATATTGCGCTTGTTTGGTGTTTCAGTGGTGACGACCATTAAAAATAAATGATTATTGTTGATTTTCTATTGATATAGCTATTAATGCATCAGTGCCTGTGTGTATAGGAGGCTTACGTGTAGTGTACGGAAAATAGATGGGCTCACGGTAGGAAGTAGGTATTGACTGCTGTTGCTCAACTCAGGAGGTAAATATTGACCAATGGAAAGCAGCTACCAGCTTAGGATGAGCTGAGAGGCAGACTGTTCATATCAGCTCAGTTTTCCCTTAATCACCGCAATCATTTATCCTCCATGGTGGGGCACGAGGTGGAGATGTAAAGAATGTGCTTTTCTTTGCTTGGGGATCTAACTTGGGACTCCTCTATCAACATACCAAAGTACTTTCTGCCAGGTGGTTTTCTGGCTCCTTAAAAAACTTTCTCCTTTTGCCACCTCGAAGCATTTCTCCCGCTTGGACTAGAAAACTCAGACCTTTCCTATCAGCCTCCCATAATAACCATGACATCCTCTCCCTAAATTGAACCGTCCCCCCCACCACCACCATGCACAGAAGTGTCCCAGACAGTAATACGGAGCATTGAGCCAGGCGTGGTGGCGCACGCCTTTAATCCCAGCACTAGGGAGGCAGAGGTAGGAGGATCACCGTGAGTTCGAGGCCACCCTGAGACTACAGAGTGAATTCCAGGTCAGCCTGGACTACAGTGAAACCCTACCTCAAACAACAACAACAAAAAGTACTTAAGGTTAATTGTGATCTCACTGTCCAGAACTTTGCATAAATCTCTGAAGATTAGCTCCAAGGTAATAAAGATCATAATTATGGGTATTGTTCATGCGCCAGAAAGTCTCTGAAGCTCTTTCCATGTTGGTGCTAATTCAAACTCCTCCACCGTTTTTTGTTTGTTTGTTTGTTTGTTTGCTTGCTTGTTTTTTTTTTTTTTTTTTTGGAGTTTGTGTTATTATGGTCATTTCACTGCTGAGGAAACTGAGGCGGAGAAAAATGTGAGTCGGACAGCCGGTGGGTAGTATTGTAAACGTGAATTCTGACCAGAACTTTCTCTCCCTTGCCCACACTTTTCCAAAGGTATCTACTTGAAGTTTTGTAGTAAGGAATCGAGTTTCAGAAATTCTTCTGTGTGTGTATGCATATGTTAGGATGTGTGTGTGTGTGTGTGTGTATGTGTGCACATGCACACACGCGCACACACATGCGAGCACGTATGCATCTTTACCCCACTCCAGAAGAAGATAATGAAATGTGGTAACTCCAAATCATGTGCTAAGATTTACACAACCAATAAACAAAATGAGGGGCTGGAGAGACAGCTCAGCAGTCAAGGCACTTGTCTGCAAAGTGTAACAACCTGGGTTTGGTTCCCCAGTACATAAAGCCAGATGCATAAAGGGGCAAATACATTTGGAGTTTTTTTGAAGTGGCTGGAGGCTCTGTGCCCATTCTCTCTCTCTCTCTCTCTCTCCTCCTCCTCCCTCCCTCCCTCCTTGCAAATACATTTAAAATTTTTTTTTAAAAATGAGAAAAATGACTCAGGCCAGACTACAGTCCTAAAATTCCCACTTTAGCACACCATGTGATTGGGAAAAGTACCATCTTTGAAGAGAAACATGGGGCCTGTGGTGGTTTGATTCGGGTGTCTCCCATAAACGTAAGTGTTCTGATAGCAATTTGGGAATTGGAGCCTCCTGGAGGCAGTGTATTGTCGGGGGCAGGCTTATTTATGGGTGTTCTAGCCAGCGTCCTCTTGCTGGAGTGTGGCACACTCTCCTGCTGCTATTGTCCATCTGATGTTGACCAGGGGGTGGTGTCCACCCTCTGCTCATGCCATCGTTCTCCCTGCCATCATGGAGTTTCCCCTCGAGTCTGTAAACCAAAATAATTTCTTTTTCCCCACAAGCTGCTCTTGGTTGGGTGTTTTCTGCCAGCAATGCGAACCTGACTGCAACAGGGCCCCTAAGCTTTTTGTTTTGGGGGACAAACCACTGAATTTCTCTATTGTGGCACTGCTTTCAATAAACGCTATAGGCAGAGAGAGAACAAGTCATGATGTCTGCTCCCATGGACACCTGGGATCCGAGTGTCACATCCAGAAATACCTGCCGGATCAATGGGAATGACTGGATTTAACAGAGCGCGGAGCTCTCGGCTGGGCGAGGAAGGAGGGTTGCCAAAGGCAACGCAGCGAGAGTGACGATGAAGAAATCACAACTTGAAAGAGAAGGAGCGATTGTTCCAAGCTGACAGCCCCAGAGAAGGTCACACTCTTACAGTCCTCAAGAGGAGAGCGAAACCTGGTGGACCAGAAAGGCCAGCTTCCATTCCCTTGGGAGCTGAGTTGTCAAGAATTGATTTCAAAATGCCTTAGACTTTGTGCTAAGACAACAGTTTTAGCTGGTTAATTAAAAACTGGGTGTCAGATATGCTTCATACGCGTCGGGAGATGTGTCAGCTCTGGGACTCAGGAAAAAAAAAAATCCTTGTAGGCTTCAAGGACTCTATCATGGTGGTGGGGGGGGGGGGGTCGAGTGAAGGCTTAAAGATCTTAAAGATTCTGTAAGGGAAGAAGCAGGAGCAAAGAATGGAGACGGAAGAGGAGTTGTCAGGAGATCCCAGCCATGAAAACGTGGGTTCAGGGTACATTAACTCCTTCAGTTCATTGAGTTTTACACCCCTATTTTCCAGGAAAGAAGGAACTCCCAAAACAAAATGCCCATCTACCTTTTCTTAAAAAGTTTTAATATTATTCATTTATTTATTTGAGAGAGGAGGGAGGGAAGGAGAGAGAGAAAGAAGCAGATGAGAGAATGGGTGTTCCAGGGCCTCCAGCCACTGCAAATGAACTCTAGATACATGTGTCACCTTATGCATCTGGCTTTACGTGGGTACTGGGGAATGGAACCTGGGTCCTTAGGCTTTGCAGGTAAGTGCCTTAGCTGCTAAGCCATCTCTGCAGCCCTCTAACTATCTTCTGATCACGGTTCCTGTCAAAGAGCCTTGAAGAATGTGGACAGCACCATCCGATGGCAATCCCAGGTCTCCATATACATCCTCCATAAAATAACTGATTTGCTAGTGAGGAGATGGAGCCAGAAGATCCACCCTCTACACCCCCGCCCCCAACAGGTCTGCTTCCCAGCCCCCAGAATCGCAGGCACCCAGGACAGTTGTTTTCTGTTTTGTTTTGTTTTGCCCCAGTAAAGAGGCTTTGCATTTGGGGTAAAATTTAGCATTTTGAGATGGAAATGATCGTAGATGATCTGAGTGGTCCAGTGTCATCACAAGGGTCTCTATGCAAGGGAGGCAGGGAGGTCAGTAAGACCAGGACGTGTGAACATCAAAGTGGGGGACAAGTCGGGTGCCAGTGTGGGGGAGGCAGAGGTAAGAGGATTGCCATGAGCTTAAGGCCAGTCTGGAACTACATAGTGAAGTCCAGGTCTACCTGGGCTTGAGCAAGACCCTACCTCAAAAAAAAAAAAAAAAAAAGAAAAGAAAAAGTGGGCGATGAAAGTAATGCAGGGTCATGAGTCTCTAGAAGCTGGGGGAAAGCAAGGCATCCGTTCCTCCCTGGAATGCCAGAAGAAATGTAGTTCTCTCCACACTGCGGTTTTAGTCCTGAAAGACACATTGTGATCTTCCTATCTCCAGAAGTGCAAGATAGCGAATTTCTATTGTCTTGGTTTTGTTTTTTTTTAAAAAGGGGGAGGGGGAAGAGGCAGAGAGAATGGGCGCACCAGGGCCTCCAGCCACTACAAACGAACTCCAGATGCTGTGCGCCTCCTTGTGCATCTGGCTCATGTGGGTCCTAGAGAATCGCACCAGGGTCCTTAGGCTTTGCAGACAAACGCCTTAACCACTAAGCCATTTCCCAGCCCCCTTTTTCTGTTTTGTTTTGTTGAGGTGGGGTTTTGTTCTAGCCCAGGCTGACCTGGAATTCACTATGTAGCCTCAGGTGGCCTTGAACTCACAGTGATCCTCCTACCTCTGCCTCCCAAATGCTGGGATTAAAGGCATGCACCACCATGCCTGGGCTTCTATTGTTTCAAGACCTTAGGTTTCCAGCAATTTGTTACAGCAGCAAAAATAATAATAATGATAATACACTTGTGTGGTGGTTTGATTCAGGTGTCCCCCATAAACTTAGGTGTTCTGAATGCTAGGTTCCCAGCTGATGGAGATTTGGGAATTAACACCTCCTGGAGGCAGTGGATTGTTGGGGATGAACTTATGGGTGTTATAGCCAGTTTCCTCTTGCCAGTGTTTGGCACACTCTCCTGTTCCTGTTGTCTACCTGATGATGGTGAGGAGGTGATGTGCACCCTCTGCTCATGCCATTGTGGTGCTTCCCCTCGAGTCTGTAAGCCAAAATAAACACTTCCCTCCCACAAACTGCTCTTGGTCAGGTGTTTCCTGCTAGCAATGCAACTACAACAACTACAACAACTTGGTTCATGAGTTGCCTATATATCAGAAGACCTTGAGGCCACTTCTAATGATTCAGCAAGTACAAATAATAATAATAATAATAATAACCAAAGTAAAACTAGGTTAGGTTATTTTCTTTTCATGAGAATGTCATAAATAGTGATGGCATAAAACCTCAAGGAGGGCTGGGAAGATGGTTCAGTGGTTAAAGGCCTTGCTTGAAAGCTGGTGGTCCAGGATCAGATCCCCAGGACCCACATAAAGCCAGATGCACAAGGTGGCAAATACATCTGGAGTTTATTAGCAGTTGCAAGAGGCCCTCATATGCCCATTTTCTTTTTGTTATTTATTTTATTTATTATTTGAGAGATACAGAGAGGCAGAGAGAGAGAGAGAGAGAGAGAGAGAGAGAGAATGCCAGGGCCTCCCACACTGCAAAGGAACTCCAGACGCATGTTTCCCCTTGTGCATCTGTCTCATGTGGGTCCTGGGGAATTTACCCATTTACCCCCACTTACCTGCTGAGCCATCTCCCTGCCTGAAGTCCAGTCTGCTTAGTCTGCCCTCCACTACGCTGGGATCAGTGACCAGGCCACTTGGCCCAGAGCTGCTGCTTTGAGAGACTGTTCTATACTGTTCCATGGATAACAGATTAGCTCCATGCAGGAAGTACTCAGCCAACATTAGCCAGTATTCTTAAAGATCTTTGGCCATTTCTTAGTAACTCTTACTAGTTAAAAAAAAACTGGCAAATATTTCCAGCTTATTCTGGGATCATTTCTTTTTCTTTTCTTTTTTAATATTAGCTCTAAAGCCTTCACTGATCTGTTCTGAGCTTAGCTCCACTAATCAGGCAATCAAGAACTAGTTTTGTTCAAGATGCCTGTGCTTGGGGCCAGAAGCGTTTCCCATCTCAGATATTTTCAGACTTGGGAACACATATGTGCATATGATCGGCTATCGGGAAGATGAACCCCAAGACTAAACATGAGATACATGCTAATACACACTTCGTACACATAAACTACTGAAAATGTTATAGAACGTGTTTTAAATATTTTCTTTATCTTGAGAGAGAGAAAATGGGCGTGCTAGGACCTCCAGCCACTGCAAACGAACTCCAGATGCATCCAGCCGCAGGTGCAGCTGGCTTACGTGGGTACTGGGGAAACTGAACCTGGGTCCTTAGAGCAAGCGCCTTAACCGTCGAGCCACCTCTCCAGCCCTAGAAGATTTTTAGTAAATGCGGACATGGAATAGAGTTTCAAGGACGTATGCAATATCCCATCTGTGCCATTGTGGATTTTGGAACAGTTCTGGTTTCAAACTGCCGATTACAGAAGCTCGGTGTAACGGAAGCTAGGACACCGTCAAAGCACGTGGGCTGTAGGAACTTCACTGAAAACCACAACCCACCCTCGGCGGCAGTGGACGGGCAATACCATCGTCTTTTTTTTTTTTTTTTTGAAACGGTCATTTTGTTGTTGTTGTGGTTCATTTTTATTTATTATTTGAGAGCGATAGAGAGAGAAAGAAGCAGACAGAGAGAGAAAGAGAATGGGCGCACCAGGGCCTCCAGCCACTGCAAAGGAACTCCAGACGCGTGCGCCCCCTTGTGCATCTGGCTAACGTGGGTCCTGGGGAGTCGAGCCTCGAACCGGGGTCCTTAGGCTTCACAGGCAAGCGCTTAACCGCTAAGCCATCTCTCCAGCCCTGTCATCGTCTTTTACAGATGGGACACTGAGGCCATGAGGAAGCCGTGCCTCATTCCCTCCCCAAAGCCTGATCCCCAGAATGAGGCACCGCTGGGGATTTGAACCCACATCAGAGCATGCAGCTCTCATCTCCCACTGTCACCCATGACGACCGGTCACAGGTACAGCGGGAGAAGTGGGGACCCAGAAGCATCGTGGATTCCACGGCACGCCGCGCTCTCTGTACGCGTCCCTCACGAGCAGGGCTCATGGCTTCCTCCCTGGGGCCTTACTCCTTGGCTCTCTGGCCGTCCCTAGCTGGGGCCTTCCTTCCTGTTTTAAGAAGTGAAAGCCTGGGGACACTAGCCCAGGCCCAATATAGCTTCAGATCTAAATTTATCCACAATGACCAGGCTCCAACCTGACCCTGCTGAGAAGAAAAGGGAAAAGGGAAAGAAAAAAAAAAAAAACCAGCAACAACTAATTCTTCACAAATTAGGACAATCATAAAGGCTCTTTTCAAGTGTCAGGGCGTATTCTTAGCAAGAGCGTTAACACTTAAATCAATTCCAGGCTGTAAAAATGGCATAATAGCAGGAAGCTGGGGCTACAGGCCTGACTTCCTCCTGGGAGACAGGGGATTTGCAGGGTGTCAGGGGCTGGGCCCACGGGGATGGAGCCAGGCAGCTCCCTCTGACTCACCAGCAGCCTGTTATCTTGGCCTCACCTCCACTGAGTTCCATCTGGGGGTGCCCATGCAGCCCCTGGGTGGGGCTTTGTAACTGGAACCTTCCATAGCCTCTCACCCACCTTGTGAGCTAATCTTCTCCAAACAGCCCCATCCGTGTGTTGGAAAAAGCAAGTGAGAACTAAAGACTCAGACCAAGGATGATGGCAGGGAGCCTGGAGCCCCAAGAGCTTGGTGCAGGGGTCGCAAGCGCTTTTGCCTTCACGGTCGCCTTCTGTCCTCTGGCCTGTCCAGCCAGTGTTCTGAGGTGACAGGATGCTGGGGCGAGTCCATTTCTGAATGATGAGATCCCCTGGACAGCTCAAGGAGCCCCCATGGCTCTCTGCTAAGTCCTTCCAGCAGAAGAAAATCCTAATTCCTTCCTTGGCCGCCAATGGCCCATGCTGCCTCGCTAACTTCCACTCCTAAACTTGTCTGCTGTTCTACACTCTTCTCGCTCTTTCCTGGACGTTGCAAGTTGATTCTGCCTCAGAGGTTTTGCACCTGTTCTTCCTCTGCCAGGACATCTCCTTTCGGAGTATAATTTGTGTGTGGGTGTGGGTGGGTGGGTGGTGGGGGCCAGGGATCTAAGGTAGTGTCATCCTCTTAAGTTGTAACTCAAACATCACTGGTTCAGAGCGGCCTCCTCAATCCACTGGATTGAAACAGGCTTCTTGTCTCTGCTTACTCCTGAGACATGAACACGTCATGCTCTGTACCCAGCCGATCTGGGTGACAGCCCATGTTGGTGGAAAGCATTTCAACAGCAGCCTACACTTACCAAGAGGGCGACTGGGAAGCTGGGTGCCCTTCTAAGGACTTCATAGATTTTGACACCTTGAATCCTTCCCGAACTCTTACAAACTAGAGGTACTGTAGGTAATATAGATAGAGAAATTGGGCACAAGAGAGTTAATGAGTCCCTGGGAGACAGGACAACAGATAGCCCTTAAACCCTCTCCTTCATCAGGAGACAGTTTTGTATCTCATGAAGAAATGACACCGTTATGTGCCTGCAAGTGCCCCAGGGTCTGATACCTGGCACTGAGTAGGCTATTAATGTAGTAGTTGACTTACTGCTTGTCTCCCGTGGCCCAAAGGCTGTCCAAGGGGCTGAAGATGTAAAGGGTGCTCGTGTAGCATGCACAAGGCCATGGGCTAGAGCCCCGGCATGACACCCCCTCTACAAGCCAAAAGGAGGCCCCAAACCACCTCCGCACCCTCATAAGGAGTTAGGGTTCCTCCATCCGCGCTTCTCTGTCCTGCTTGTGAGCCTAGAATCTGACCCCCCCCCCTGCAAACATCTCTTCAGCATACCAGGGACCTCAGAGTGACACTAGAGGAGTGCTGGGGGGCGTCTTCCCTCTTTCCTAGTCATTCAGAGCCTTGCTTCTGGCAGTTCTGGAATCTTCCCTTACCTTTCACTACTTCCGCCCATAGCAGATTCCAGTGCCTGAGCCCTGCATCGCCCCCCCACCCCCACTCTAACGCTTTAAATTCTCAAGGTTTGGACCATCCATGATGCAGCCTGTTTCTTGCAGGAACTCCATGCAGGCGTTAAGACACCTCATCTGTTCTTCACAGATGAGCAAAAGAAGGCAGAGAGAGCAGAGGCACCGTCCTGGAGGGCTCACGGGGCGTCTCGGCCACAGAGCTCGGGGTAGCAGCTTCCAGCAGGCCCTGCCCACGCGGCTCCTGGTTCCACACGTCTGAGAAACCTCGTGGTCCAGTCCAGGCTTTCTCAGACTGGCTTCAAGACCCAACTCTGTGAACTTGGACAAGTTGCTTATTCTCCCTGACCCTCATTTTCCTCATCTGAAAAAAAAAAAAAAAAAATATATATATATATATATATACATATATATATATATATATGGATCAAAATAACACTTGGCAGGGAAAGCAACATGAAAGTAACGGACAATAAACACAGCTAGCATGGTCACCACTATTATTATTGCTGTTTGCTATTGATACGCCCCAGCTAATCAATATCATTCTCAGAGCACAATTTAGAAGACACGGGAGAGCTAATAGCCCAAGCTATTCATAGCCTCCTCTTCCCTAGCGGGACAGCTACCCCAGGGTAACTTAACTGGGTCAAAGTTGCCCCAGTCCCCTCCTTTCCTGGCCACTCCCCCCTCCCCTCACTGGGGACAGGAATTATCCAGGCGCCCATCGCCTCTGAAGGCCATCCCTGCTGGGAGGCTTTGATAGAGAAAGTGTAAAGAACAAAAGCCATTGTTTGCAGAGGCGGCTGGTGCCTCTCAGGCCCCAGGCCAGCTTCCCAGGGGTGAGGTCTGGCTCCGAAGACACAAAGACAAAAGTCATTAGGACCAGGGACAAACAATGACCCAATCTCTTTCTATTTACCTGAACTGAAGGGGGCTGCCAAGTAGGGAACAATGAGGCGGGGAACCTGGCATGTTCGCCCTCTGCCCTCCCCTCCTTGAGGTTTTCAAAATAAATGGGAGTGTGTGGTCCAGGCCTGGTTGTAAGGGCCTATTTCTATCTAGAAAGAGCCCAGGCCTGAGCTTCAGATAGTGGGCTGTGGTATTTAAATCTGCCTCCACCATGACTAAATGTGTAGCTTGAGTAACGTTTCTTTATCAGACCAAGCACACCGTCCTATGAAGTATGATGCATGACCCAGTTAAGTGCTCCCTCGTGACCACGGACACCTGTGTGGCTTTGGACAAGTTCTCTGCACCTTATGAAACCTTGATTTCTGGACCTGTCAAGTGGGACTAAAGTAACAGGTCCCGGGAAGTAGACAGAAGGAGACAGAATGAGGTTTGCACACTCTGAAAATGGTGACATTTTGTCAATTGGGAGAGCAAGATCTCCTGGGGGGGGGGGGGGAATCTAGCCCTGGACCATGTGACCTTCCTGCTCCAGACTAGTGTGTCTCCATAGACAAGTGGGAGATCCACACCGCATCTCTTCCGACCAGGGCCCTGAGAATTCACGGGCAAGCACTCTACACAGGGCACAGAGCGTAGGGTGCCCACCTCTTGCTATGATTGTACACAGGCAAATAAGCAGCCTCGCCTCCTGTTTTCCTAGTAACTTTGGAAAAAGAAACACCACAACCAATCTCCACAGGATTTAAAATACCATACAAAAGGAAAGAGGGACCTCCTGTCTAGGAACAAAGTCCTCTGACCCCAGGTGGTGACCACATTACCCCGGTCCCTTAAGAGTTAATCCAGTTGGACACTGTCAATCACTTACCTGGTCAAGAGACCACCCATGACCTAAAAAGATGCTGAGGAGGTGGAAGGAATCATGTATCCCCTTGTTGAGACAAAGTACTATACACCAGCTAGCGGGAGAGCCAGCTGGGTCGGCCAGTGTCCTTGACTTCTAATGTAGAAAGTGTTAAGTTTTCCTTTTTCTTAAAACCGTCTTTGAATGCCAGCAGAAATCCCAAACATGTTTGCCCAGACACTTGGACTTTTCTGACTTTTTCATAAAGTCTTTGCTCCACTTTTGTCGTTCTGGTGCCTGATTTTTCGTGGTCACCCAAGGAAACCAGCAACGCTATTGAGAGACTAAAGCCAGGCATGGTGGGCCACATATCTGTAACCCTAGCACTGGGGAGGCTGAGGTAGGAGGTTTGCTGTGAGTTCCAGATGAGCCTGGGTTGGTTAGCCTGGGTTTGAGACGCTGTCTCTAAAGAAAAACAAAAAAGCCATGTAAGAGATTGAATATTAAGGTCAGGAGCAGATATAGACATGTAACTAACGATTACACACTTTATGGAAGGGAAAGCTAAGGTCTGAGAGGCCAAACGGCAGTCAAGGCTTGGACCAGACTCTGTGGTTCACAATAGGTAGCGAGGGTCTAAGCCGTTCTATAAACTGCCAAGTGCTTGTCTTGCCACCAGCTGATGGCATAAACTGAAGTCGCCTGTGTGTTTATTATTTTACCGGCTATGAATCAGGTGACCCACATCTCTGCTGGGGTGGCCCATGGGAGGGCTGGGGCCAGAAATTAAATTAGCTGCCCCTGCCCCATCCCCCCCAGGGTGGAAAGGAGTCTACAGGTGCATGGTAGAGAGTGTGGGCACCAGAGGCTACTGAGAAATGGACTTCAAAGGGGAAAACAGGCGCTGGGGACAAAGAATGTTCTAGACTAGCGTATGCAAAGGCCCTGAAGTTCAACGCCCAGCACCACATAAGCCAGGCAGGCCTGCCATCCTGCACTTGTGAGGGGGATGTAGGAAGATCAGAAGTTCAAGATCAACCTTGGAGGCCTGCTTAGGCTAAATGATACCTTGTCTTTAGAAAGAAAAAAAAAAAAAAAGATGAGACCATTCTAGGAGGTTACACACTGCCTCTCCAAAAAAAGACAGCAACACAAAAGCCTAACTTCAGACGCCAAAGAGATCCAGTGTTTGTCTTTTAACACTCGCGGAAATCAGATCCTGTTTCTAAGCCTTTGTTTCCCTCAGCTGTAAAAGGGGCACAAATGTGGCATGTTAGGTACTACAGTCTTGAGAAAACAAAGGCCATTTTGGTCCTTTTTCTAATTTCAGTGACTGTCTTCTGCTAAGCTGTCACCAACCCCAGGGGACCTTCTTCTGTGGACATGGGAGGTGTTGAGCTGGGCTGGAGCCTCTTAGTCTATCAGCGAGGCTTTTCCAGAGGCGCAAAACAATTAGAATATGTGTGCGTGTGCACACAGTGTGCCTATGTGCGCTCGCAGAAACTTGTTTCAAGATAATTTTTAAAATTATTTATTTATGTATTTGCAAGGAGAGAGAGAGAGAGAATGAGTGTACCAGGGCCTCCAGCCTCTGCAAAGGAGCTCCAGATGCGTGCGCCACTTTGTGCATCTGGCTTTATGTGGGTCCTGGGGAATCAAACCCAGGTCGTTAGGCTTCGCAGGCAAGCGCCTTAGCTGCTGAGACATCTCTCCAACCCTGTTTTAAGAGTTTTAAGGACCAGGAAGGCTGGAGATTGAGGCAAAAGTCAATGGTGGGCAGGATTTAGTGGACTCCAGCCAAAAGGGAGTTGAAATTTTAGAAAGGAAATTGGGAGCCTGAGCCTCGCACAGCAATCCTCTTAGAAATGTCTGCACATTCATAAAAAAAAAAAAATACACAGGGATGCTCTTAGCAGGGAGGAACTTGAGACCGCAGCTGCCAACAGCACGAGGAGACCTTGATGGCATCGTATTCTCACAGTGGACTTCAACCCGGCGGCGAGAACAGAAAAGCTGTTACAAGCAACAGCCTGGGTAAATCCCACAGAGAAACGTACGGTACCAGGTGGGCCCTGGTGTTCATCCTGGGCTCCTTGCTCATCAGTTCTTGAGGTCTTTACCTAGGCAATCCTGTGGTCTTTGTAGCTGACTTTCAATCCTCCTGCTTCCCCCTTTCTGTTCCCTTGTCCTAGAACACCCTTCTCCATGCAGCTGCTTTCTGTCCTCAAAACCCAGAATGAGCCTCTGTCTTTGAGCTTGGCAACTGTCCTCTGTGAGGTCTGACCTGGCTCTCCTCCCACCTTCTTTTTCTTTCTTTCTTTCTTTCTCTCTCTCTTTCTTTCTTTTTTTCCTTCTTTCTTTCCTTCTTTCTTTCTTTCTTTTTTATTTTTATTTATTTTATTTTATTTTTTATAGTAAGGTAGGGTCTCGATCTAGCCAGGCTGACCTGAATTTCACTGTGTAGTCTCAGTATGGCCTTGAACTCACAATGATCCTCCTACCTATGCTTCCCAAGTGCCACCGTGGCCAGTTCTCCCCCTGCCTTCTTTGATCACTTGTGACTACCCTGAGTTCTCTGAATGTCTTTGCTCTTCACACACTTACCACTTCACTTAGTACTTTGCCTATCCAGCTAGACTGCGGCCTTCTTAAAGGCCAAGCGGTTAAGATGTTTGCTTGTGAGGCCTAAGGATCCAAGTTCAAAGCCTAAGGACCCAAGTTTGATTCCCCAGTACCCCACATAAGCCAGATGCACAAGTTCATTTATAGTGGCTGGAGGCCCTGGCATATGCCTTCTCTCTCTCTCTCTCTCTCTCTCTCTCTTTCAAGTAAATAAATAAATAGAATATTTTCTTTTAAATATAACATTTTAAAAATAGATATCAAAGGCCAAGCTCGATCAACCCCTTGCATCATGGTATCCTGTTGCCCAATATAGCTACTGTCACATAGTGGACACTCAATGAACTCTATTGGGGTGAAAAAAAACAAGGAAGAGGGCCAGAGAGAACAGCACAGCGAGTAAATGCCTCACCAGCACGAGGACATGAGTTTGATGCCCAGCACCCACATAAAATGCCAGGCTTGGCAGTGCACATCTGTTATCTCAGAAATGGGGAGGTAGAGACAGGAGGGTCCCCGGGCCCCTCTGGCCAGCCTGTCTAGCCTAACTGGTGAGTTCCAGGCCAATGAGAGACCTTGTCTCAAAGGAGGGGGATGACACCTGAGGAACCATTAGTGAAGTTGCTCTCTAGGCTCCACATGCACAGACACACCCATGAGCGTGCAGACACACATGTCACACATACATATGCAAGAAAATGAATGAATGAAGAGAGGAAGAACACCAGAAAAAAAGGGTTCTGACTTCTGTTACTCTTTTTTTTGGGGGGGTAGGGGCGGATAGCGTCTTGCTCTAGACCAGGCTGACCCGGAATTCGCTACGTAGTCCCAGGCTGGCTTCGAACTCACAGCGATCCTCCTACCACTGCCTCAAGTTACTATTTTATTTTATCTTATTTTTTGTTTTACTTATTTATTTATTTATTTATTTGAGAGCGACAGACAGAGAAAGAGGCAGAGAGAGAGAGAGAGAAAGAGAACGGGCGCGCCAGGGCTTCCAGCCACTGCAAACGAACTCCAGACGCGTGCGCCCCCTTGTGCATCTGGCTAATGTTAAGTCCTCGGGAATCGAACCTCGAACTGGGGTCCTTAGGCTTCACAGGCAAGGGTTTAACCACTAAGCCATCTCTGCAGCCCATCCAGTTACTATTTTTCACTCCTCTCCACCTATAGACTCGGGTACACACCTGGACCCATGGTCAGCCTGTTATAAGCACTTGCTGAAGTCCATCAGTAGCAGACGCTTTCTTCACACATTGACCCCTCCTACACCGGCATAGACTGTGGGCAGCCTCTCGTCTTCCTTCCCACTGGCTGTAGTAGATGACATGATGTCCTCAACCCAGCAAATCACAGGTCTTTGTTTCCCAACACAAGGCCTCTTCGGTGATTTTTTTTGTTTTGTTTTACATGGGAAAGCCAAAGTGTCCATTACATTGTGTTCCTGCCTTGGAGATCATTGTCAGCCACCCAACATCAAAGTCGGGAGCCACCATCAGCCCCTTTGACACTTGCCCCACCCTTATTTTCTTACAGCCAGGAAATGGGGAGTTTCCTTCAGTTTTTAAACCACCCCAGCGTCTCAGGCCACATGGCTTCCTTACAAGCTCGTCTTGCCATGCAAGGATAGAGTCTGCTGGGCCCCATGACTGTGGAGGCCCCCAGCCTTCCTCTGATCTTTATCACACGCTTGTCCAGCACATTGTAATGACAGCGATTTTTATTTATACAACACCTTTCTTTCAGAGGGGCGCAACTCTGCGCTAAGCTGCGGGGGCGAGGAGGAGTCAGATGAAAGACTTATATAGAGTTGCTTTCTTTATTCCACACTGGTGGTGGTGGGGTGGGGGGCGGTGAGGGTCTTTTATAGACAGAGACGCAAAGCTTAGAGAGAAGAGCTAAGGAATGTGCCCGGACTGGGAGCCAGCTGCTGTGTCTTGGCCTTCGCAGGCTTTGTTTACGGCTGCTCGTTCTTCATATCTGATTCTTGAGTCCCCCCAGGTGTGATATCCACACAAGGGCTAGGACTTCCAACAGCCTCCTGTTGCCCACCTTCTCTGAGGAGCTCCCCATCTTTCTCTCCACCAACATCCTCAGTAGCATCGTCTCCCCAATGATCTCTGACCTCCTACCATCAGCCTCTTTTGAGATTCCCCCTCCATTGTTCCTATCTTAAAAAGGTTCCTTTCCCAGCATCTGGGCCTCAAGCCTTGATTCTTGGTCATGCCAAATGTTGCAGTCAAGTTCACATTGCTGGTAGAAATCACCCAACCAAGAGCAGATTGTGGGAAAAAGAGGTTTATTTTGGCTTACAGGCTCGAGGGGAAGCTCCGCATTGGCAGGGATAACGATGGCATGAGCAGAGGGTGGGCATCACCCCCTGGCCAACATAAGGTGGACAGTAGCAACAGGAGAGTGTGCCAAGCACTGGCATGGGGAAACTGGCTAGAACACCCATAAGCCCGCCTCCAACAATACACTCCCTCCAGGAGGCTTTAATTTCCAATTGCTATCAGCTGGGGAGACTAGCATTCAGAACACCTAAGTTTATGGGGGACATCTGAATCAAACCACCACACCAAACTCTCTCACTATGCTGGTTGATCATTCAGAAATCTGGAAGTTGGGTCCAGACACAGATGAACCCCAGAGAGGAATGGGGTGTGAGAGTTTAGCTATGGTAGCACACTAAGCCTACACTCTGGAACTGTTCCTGGACACTTTCCTATCTCAGTCCAGGGCAGATCCACAGGGACCAGACTCACGCAAGGATCCAGATCCCTTGTGGAGGGGCTCTGCTGTCTTCCAGGACAGTGATACTCCAACGGAGACATTTGGCAACATCTCAGGATACTTTTGGCTTTACTTGGAGGCACCTACTTCTCAGTGGTCAGAGGTACTGCTAAAGGCACTCTAGGAGACAGGAGGGGCCCCATCACCAAGAACAGACTGGCCTGCAGTATCCGGGAAGAGAACTCCCCCGACCCCGTCACTGGAGTCTTCTACTGCACCTCCCCTCCCCCTCACCTCACTGTCAGGAGAGACATAAGATGGTACCCAAGATGGTTCGGGAGGATGTGAGGATCGGGCCCAGAAGCTATACATGGCACTGTTGCCCATATTGTACCAGAGAGTACTCACTTCTATGACCTCCTTGTTGTGGTTTGAATGTCAAATGTCCCCCATAGGCTCATGTGTGTGAACCCCTAGTCCCCGGCTGGTGGCACTGTTTGGGAAAGTGGTGGAACCTGTACGAGGTGGAGCCTCATTGGAAAAGTGATTGCTGGGAGGGAGGGCAGGGGAGGGCTTCAGGTTGTCTAGCCTGGATCTCACTTCCTGTTGTCCTCTGCTTCCCACCTGACAGTTGGACCAGCCGGCTTCCCACTCCTGCCACCATTGCCTTTCCTGCCATGAAATGACTGCTAAAAACTGTAAGCCAAAAACAAACCCTTTACTTCCTCCAATTATTGTTTCTAGCCAGACATTTTCTCACAGCAACGCAAGGGAAACTAAATGTACCCGTCTACCTGCAAGGGAAGCTGGGAAATGTAGTCTTCTCCTGTGGCTGGAGTGGGCGGGGGGCACAGAGCAGGATTAGGTGCAGTCAGAGCATGGCCCTTGCCTTAGATATTTAAACTCAATGTGTCCACCCTGAATGGGCCACCTTCTCCCAGGTTCCCATGCCTCCCTTTCTTCCCCACGGAATCCACACTGGTTCCATCACTCCCACACTATCCACCAACATTCTTTCCAGAGCAATTGTATCCCAAGGGAACATACTTTCTGTTCCCAGATGCCTCAGGGAAGGCTGTGGATTGTCTACATGGTCCCTCAATACTCACTATCAGATCTCACATTACCTGCTTATCTGCCTTCACAGTACTTGGGACCCGTCTCTCTCTCTCTCTCTCTCTTTCTATCTCTCTCTCTCTCTCTGTGTGTGTGTGTGTATATGTGTGTGTGTGTGTGAGGGAGAGAGAGAGAGATCCTTAGCCCTGTACACTTACATGTTATTTTCCTTGCTTGTAATGTTTCATCTACCTCACCTGGCAAATTCCTACTCATCCCCCCTCATTAAAACAAAAAAGATTTATTTTTATTTATTCATGAGAGAGAGAGAGAATGGGCATGCCAGGGCCTCTAGCCACTGCAAACAAACTCCAGACGCATGCGCTACCATGTGCATCTGGCTTACGTGGGACCTGGAGAGTCGAACTTGGGTCCTTAGGCTTTGTAGGCAAGCGCCTTAACCACTAAGCCATCTCTCCAGCCTCTTCCCCCCCACCCACCAACTCTTTATTATTGCTCATTCTTTATTATTTTCTATGAGAGACATTCTTGGATGAAGCAGGAAAACCGTTCCCTCCCTCCACTTCACCCCTCTGTGCTTTGTGAAATGCATCATGAGTGTTTACTCTGTGGCCCTCTGTGTCCCATCAGGCAGAGGGATCCTCAGGAGATTTTTTAAATTAATATTTTATTTACTTATTTGAAAGAGAGAGCGAGGCAGATATATATAGAGAGAGAATAGGCCTCCAGCTGCTGCGAACAAACTCCAGAGGCATGCACCACCTTGTACATCTGGCTTACGTGGGTCCTGGGGAATCGAACCTGGGTCCTTTGAGACACTGTTTTATCAGTTGTGTTATTGCCTCCCATCAAGTGTTAGCGGAGAGCTGCTGCTCAGAACATGCGTGTGGATGTAGGAAGTCATAGATGGATCCCCACATTCTCTGGACACCTTCATCTCCAAGGAGCCAAGAACTCAGTGTGGGTATGCTGTTTCCCTTGAGGCCATAGCCACGCTGGCTGCAGGGACAACTGGTGCTCAGGAAAGCTGTGGCTGGCTCCACAGTGGCTGGAAGGGGAAAGAGCAGAAGTTCCAGGCCCCAGGGAGGACGCGGCAAAACCAAACCAGCCGGGCAGCTGATGCCCTGACATTAGACAGCAAATATTCCTTAAGAGGCTCCCCTGGGCATTGCAGACACTTCACCTGTGCACAGCTCCTGAGTATCCACCCAGTCTTTGCTTGCCTACGGATGCTACTACTTATTCTAGAAGGTCTTTCCTGCCCTGCCTTCACCCGACCAAGACTACTGTGTGGCTCTCATCTAAGCAGGATGTTATGATTCCTTCTCGGACAAGCAGACTTCTATGAGTGCTCCCTTCGAAGTGATGTCCTCATAGGAGGGGACAGGATCGGGTCCACTGTGTTTCCGCACGCCCTGGCTGAGTCAGCCGTCAGAGGACATTGGCAGAAACAAAATCGGCTTAACTGTTTGAAACTCTGATGCGGAGGACAAGATGAAGCCACCAGTGCAGACAATGAAGAGAGCTGCAACCGTGGACACCCAAGAGCCGGGGGACAGAAAGAACAGTGACGAGTCCACAGCCAGCGGTTGATGTCCTGGAGGGGACAGAACCATGTGCTGGGCCTTCCGCAAGTTGCTGAATACAACGTGGAAACGGAGTTTGTGCGGGAAGGATCAGGAGCCTGGCCTCTACTAACTCTAGTTTTCTAATGCCGGGTGTCTTGTGCCACCAGAGGAAAGAGGTAACAGGAAATCTGGGAGCAGTAGCCTGCAGGGATGAGAGGCCACACTCCAAGATGGCTAGTAGAGCAAGGGAGGGTGATTAAGTGTCAGAAAGCACATGGGACCTAGGGCGAACCATTAAGGGGACCTGGCTGTCAATGCACCCTGGGACTCTGCATTCATCAGGATGAACTGAGTTATGCTTACACAAAAGCACCTTCAGCCCAAATGGCCTCAAATAATTAACACCCCTTCCTGGCTCGTGTGCCTTTTAAGCACTAAGGTCCCTTTGTAATTGACCTACGCTACAAATACATTGTACACCTGTGGGCTTCCGTGTCCGCCCCAGCAAGTGGAGAGAGCACAATGCTGACCTGTAAATGCCTCTACTGGGAAATGGTCTCTCTCACTTCCTCTCACATCCGCTGGCCAAGCAAGTCCCAAGGCCATACTTCATGTCAAGTGAGAGAGGAAAAGATATCCCATCTTGTGTTCTAAAGAGGACTAGAACTGGAAAATTCCGGTGGACGACGATACTGTCTTCCCTAGCCTCGTCCCTGGCTCCCACCCAACTGCAGAATGTAAACCAGTTCTGGTAACAAGCTAACCCCCCCCACACACACACAGTGCCTATTTCCAGCTGCCCCCCTAGGGACCCATTAGAAATGATGCTATATTTATTTACAGTAAAAGGCAATCGTAACACACGGGCTCTGAAAGCAGCAAGTCACAGAAATTGAGTCACTGACAGACATGAGATTATGATCTCCCAGTTCCCATGGCTCTGGGCAGTAGGCAAGCCTGGTCGTAGCTGGGGTGTGGTAGAGACAGGAGCCACCTGCGTGCTTGGGTGGACGGAGGACCTGCTCCAAGGTCACTCACTTTCATGACTGGCCACTTGGCATATGTGCTACAGTGCCATTGTGTGTGTGTGTGTGTGTGTGTGTGTGAGCTGGGCATGGTGGCATACACTTGTAATCCCAGCACTTGCAAGGATGAGGCAGGGGATCACGCCAAGTCCAAGGCCAACCTGGGCTATCTACCAGGACCCTGTCTCAACAAGCAAGCAAGCAAGCAAACAAACAAACAAAAACAACGATATGTGTCTAGTGTATGTTTCTAGAATGATAGCCAGCCCACAGGGTGGCTCCTAATCATCCTTTCCTCCTAAGCCTTGGGTACATACCCCTTCCCGTTTCCACCTTGCATCTGTGTGGGTCTTGGCGACATATCTGATATGGTAGAAATGCTGGGGCAAGACTCTGAGACCCAGTCAGAGCTGTCATGGCGACTTCTTTGTTTCCCCTCAGAACACTGACTTTGGAAATGTCAGCTGCCACTCTTGTAGGACATGCTATTTCAGCAGCCTATGGAAATCGAAGTCCTCCTGGCGGGAGGTCAAGGCCCCCTGCCAACTCCTAGCACCAAGGAGTTACAGCTACACAAGGAGTCTGACTTGGAAGCAGACTGTCCAGCCCCAACCAGTTCTTTGGATGAGACCACAGCCCTGTCACTCTCTTACCTTGAGCCATAGCGGCCCCTACTAATCTACATTCCTCACCTACAAAACCTAAGAGAAAATGAAGTTTATCGTGTCCTTGAAAAGTCTGGTGATAACTTAAAAAAATATTTTATTTTTATTTACTTATTAGAGAGAGAGAGAGAGAGAGAATATGGGTATGCCACTGCCTCCAGCTGCTGCAAATGAACTCCAGGTGCATGAGCCACCTTGTGCATCTGGATTACATAGGTCTTGGGGAATTGAACCTGGGTCCTTCGGCTTCACAGGCAAGCACCTTAACCACTAAGCTATTTCTCCAGCCCTGGTGATAACTTTTTAAGACACCCACATAAGAACCTACAGGATGCTTTTGCATTTGTCTATATAAGTTATATATGCACATATATTACACATACATATGTATATATGCACATATGTATTTACATGTATAATATACTTACATGTAAATCTGAATGCACTTGGTATAGAACAATATATTTTTTGTATCTGTACATATAATACACACATATATTTAGTCTCTACACACACACACACACACACACAATCCCACATACTGCCACATTGGATGTTTGTGGGAGACAGCCTCACTCTATAGCTCAGGTTCACTATGCAATCCAGGTTGGTTTCAAATTCATGGCCATCCCTCTATCTCAGCCTCCCCAGTGCTAGAGTTACAGGCACGAACAACCCACATTTAATGGCCATACTGTCCTACAGGGGGTATATTGGTTGTCATTTTAGTGCTAACCCAATCACTCATTTCTCTACAATGAACACACAATTATTTGCAATAGACGAGAAGGCAATACAGGGTGGGTAGGAGCAGCCTGAGGCATGTACCCCCCACCACACCAGAGGCTGACTGAGGCACCAGCACCCCACAGTGAGTACAAGGGTTTGCAGTAGAAACAGGGGGTGGGGGAGAGGGGATATAAGAGTAGCCTTTAACACATAAAATCTGAACATTTAAAGTTGTTCTTAGATTCAGGTGTACAAAAGATTTCTTTTTTAAATATTTATTTATTTATTAGAGAGGGAGAGGGAGAGGGAGAGTGAGAATGGGCACGCAGGGCCTCCAGCCACTGCAAAGGAACTCCAGACACATGCGCCACCATGTACATCTGGCCTACATGGGACCTGGGGAATCGAACCTGGGTCCTTAGGCTTCGCAGGCAAACACCTTAACCACTAAGCCATCTCTCCAGCCCTAGGAGATTTCTTTGTCATGGCCATCCATTGTACATTCTTAAGGACCCCATTCTCTTAGAAATGCTAAGATATTTTCCCCCCTTTTTTTCTAGGTGGTATTTTACTGTACCACAGTTTGTCCTTGAGATCAGAGGTCTTCTTTTCTGTGCTGTGGTGTCAGGCTTCACATACTGTTTCTTTTTTCTTTCCTTTTTTTGTTTTGTTTTTTGTTTTTTTTTCGAGGTAAGGTCTCACTCCAGCTCAGGCTGACCTGGAATTCACTATGGAGTCTCAGGGTGGCCTCGAACTCACGGTGATCCTCCTACCTCTGCCTCCCGAGTGCTGAGATTAAAGGCGTGCGCCACCATGCCCTGGCCTTCAAAAAACATAAAATAAAATCTATTAGAAAGAAAAGAGGAATTTGGGAGGCTGAGGTTAGGGGGGTCGCTGTGAATTCAAGGCCAGCCTGAGACTATAGAGTGAATTTCAGGTTAGCCTGGGCTAGAGTGAGACCTTACCTCGAAAAACCAACCAGAAAATAAAAAGAAGAAGAAAAGAAGGACAAAGAATGGGGAAAGGAGGAATAGGAGTGCTTGGTTGGCAGTTGATCTTTCTTCATCATGCTCTTCAAGCATGTAGCAAAGCCAAACTCCTCAGCCAGCTGTGTAGACATGAGGTAAGGTGGCAGAGCCCATGGTAATCTGCCAACATCCGCCTTTGCCCCCTGGCCTAGCAAGCCAGGCTCTGAGCTTCTGTGCATGGGGTGTGGGGGGGGAGTGCTGTGTTTAGGGAGCATGACCGGGAAGAGGTGGGGCAGAAGGGGTGAGTTTGAAGAACTTCAAGGTTTCTGAGCTGGTGAGATATGTCAGCAAAAAGCCCTGGCCTGTCTAGACGAAAGTTTGATTTTGAATCAAAAAAAGGAAGGCTTGCAAATAGGAAAGCCGTTTAAGCGTTTTTGTTTTTTTTTTCTCCCTTGAAAAGGACTATGAATTTTTAACCATCAACCCTGAAAAAGAGACAGCCAGGCTGCAGTGGCGACACCAGGGATTTCAGCACTGCCCGCGCCGCCCAGGATGCAGCTCGAGATGGGGCCATTTCTGAGATCGGACATTGACTCTTCAGGCTGGAGAGAGAGGTTTAACAAGGCCCCAGGGCATCGGGGGAAAGAGACAGGCTCCCACCCAGCGCATTCAAGGCTGGGAATCGGCCGTTACTCAGGCTGCCTGAGAAAAGGATCAATTGGATTGTTGACAGGGAAATCTCTAGGCCAGCTTTAACTGACCTTGGGGGAGAAGTCCACGTTGGGGCCACAGCTCCCATGTACCTGAGGGGCAGGGGCAAGGCCTGCTCCTTGTGGGACTCCCCAAAACATGTCCTTGCCCCATTCACCTGATCCCATTTTGAGCAGATCTGGGCATCTGAAGTCAAGCCAGGTTAGTAGGTTAGATGGGTGTGGTTGTAAACAGTGGGCAGAGTCTATTACAAAGGGCTAGGGACATTATATGGAACCTCAAGGTTGAGCAGTAGCTGAACTTTTGGAAGGATTAGAATGAGAAATATGGCCCTGGGAGACCCAGGGACCCCACCACCACCAATTCTTCACCTCTTGTCTCTAACTCTGGTCTTGGGCAGGTTTCAGCCTCTCTCGTTGTCTGGAAACTGATTCAATTGCTTCCTCAGCATGCAGAATGGGCCATCCCACCTCAGGAGCCACTGAACGAGAACAAATCAGTGTGTGTGTGTGTGTGTGGTGTCTATGAACATATATATATATAATATATATATAATTATAATTATAATATATATTATATATATATAATATATATAATTTATTTATTTGAGAGGAGAGAAAGAGGCAGAGAGTAAGAGAGATAAGGGGCATACCAGTGCTTCTAGCCACTTCAAACAAATTCCAGACGTGAGTGCCACCTTGTGCATCTGGCTTTATGTGGGTACTGAGTAACCGAACCTGGGTCCTTTGGCTTTGCACCTTAGCAGCTAAGCCATCTCTCCTGCCCTATATGCTTGTATTTTGTTTCCTCGTTTCCTAAATATTGGGGGTGGGCAGGAATTCTGCTTGGCACCTCACAGAGAAGGTAGCTGTTATGGTCCGTATGGGATGGCCTGAAAGCTCAGAGTTACCAGGTACAAAGATAAATCGGTATGTGCTCTTGTGTGTGTGTGTGTGCGCACGCGTACATGCATGTGTGCATGTGTGTGTGAGCATGTGTTTGTGCGTGTGGTGTGTGTGTGTTCTCATGCATACACTTGTATGTGGAGGCCAGAGGTCAACCTTCAGTGTGATTCCTGGGGCATATCTTAAACACAAGCCTTATTCTGAGCAACAGTGCCAGTGTCAGAGTCTACTGTAATGAGAGGCAAGATGTCCGGAGTCAGCGTGACTGGGCTTTGAATCCCAGCTCTGCCACATCCTTGCTGTATGACCTTGGGCAATATGACTAGCCTCTCCGCGCCTCTGTAAGACGGGCGCAGCAGTAGTAGTTCAATCAGAGAGATATTCTGAGATTAAATGTAGACATACTCAATAGACTGCCCATCAACAAAGTATTTTTTAATTTATTTATTTACTTGAGAGAAGAGAGAGAGGCAGATAGAGAAAGAGAGAGAATGGGCGTGCCAGGGCCTCCAGCCATGGCAAAGGAACTCCAGACGCATGTGCCACCTTGTGTATCTGGCTTTCATGGGTACTGGAGAATCCAAACTGGATCGTTAGGCTTCACAGGCAAGCACCTTAATAGCTAAGCCACGTCTTCAGCCCACAAAATACCTCTTAACTCATGATAGTTACAGAAATACTGTTGGCAGAAATAATATTCTGTGGTCACAGCAATGAAACGGATTGAAACTCATAAGAGGGGGCTGGAGAGATGGCTCAGTGGGGGACTCGGATCTACCCTCCGGCTTCTGCTTACCCTGATATAGTCAGGACACTGCACCCCCAGTTTGGGATGATCCTTTGAGAGACAATGAAACGCTTAAGACTTGCACAAATCTTTCTCAGGAGGCTAAGCGGAGAGGAAATCAAATGGAGAGTCATTGCAGCCATTCTGTGACCTTGAAGAAGGGCTGAGTGAGACTCTAACAAGGTCAGCTCAGAAAGGTGTGGTGGGCAGGGCCTGCAGGCAATGGCTGCATCTTGGATCCAGTCATTCCTGATGGTGATTACCTCACAGCCTTTAATCCCAGGGGCCAGAAATAATTGACAGTTACATAATATTCAACAAAGCCTTTCATAAAATAAATACATATTTTAAAAATGTTTTATTTATTTATTTATGAGAGACAGAGAGAAAAAAATGGGCATGCCAGAGCCTCTAGCCACTGAAAACAAACTCGAGATGCATGGCTTATGTGAGTACTGGGGAAATGAACCTGGGTCCTTAGACTTTACAGGCAAGTACCTTAACCACTAAGCCACCTCTCCAACCCCAATGAAGTCTTTTTAGCACAAGCCAGTTGATGTTGCGTTTTTTTAACCTCGCAACTAAAATTATCCTAACCACCCCTATTCCTTACATGGTGACAGGAGGCATGGGGCTCAGAATATGTTCAGCACATGGTAGGTTTCTCACACACAGCAGTACTAGTATTTCCAGCGTGACCAGAAGGACATCGTTCCTGAAGTACCAGGCAAAGTAACACAGGAGCTGTATACCACCTCCCCTTCTGCTCACTTCTAATGCCAGCACTTTCCTAGGAATCAGATGTCCACCCACCAGCCAGGGGACCTGCTGGGCTAATTATCCTGAGTTTATAGGCATGACAAGGGGGACTTGCTAGAGATGATGCTTTGCAAATTCGGGGTGAAATATTTAATTAATCAAAGCTGCTCAGCCAGTTGTCATGCCCCGTCAGTGTGTGTCTGCCCAGGCAGGGGCTCTGTGGCCCAGGAGAAACAGCACACTTGGCAGAACCTGGCATGTCCCTCGTCAGGAACACAGGTCTCAGCAGAGCTCTCGCTCTGGGCAGGTGGCATTTCACGGGTCTGAGGGGTCCAGGATGTCCAGTAGTAATAGGCTGACATCGATGCTCAGGGCTCTCCAGTACCTTTCCAGTGGTGGTCGAGAGTCCATGCACGGAGATGTGGACACTCCCCTGCAGGGAGCAGACTTCGGGCGAGGAAACGCATCCCGGAAATCTATGTGTGTATAGTGATCTACTTTGATCTGTCTCAAGAAATGCTTTTGGTGCGGGGGGGGGGGCTGGAGAGATGGCTTAGCGGTTAAGGTGCATGTCTGCGAAGCCTAAGGACCCAGGTTCGAATCTCCAGGTCCCATGTAAGGCAGAGATGCACATGATGGCGCATGTGTCTGGAGTTCGTTTGCAGTGGCCAGAGGCCCTGGCATACCCATTCCCACTCTCCCTCTCTCTTTCTCTCTCTGTCTCTAATAAATAAATAAAAATAAAAATAAAATGCTTTTGGAGCGGGAGAGTTGGCTCAGCAGTTAAGGCACTAATGACCCGGGTCGCGCAACAAGGAAGGGAGGTGACGATCAGAGAGAAGGGGGGACCCACAAGATCAAGATCTAGGGAACAGCAGGTGCCAAGGCCCTGAAACCGAAGAAAGAGAAGGACGTTGTTAGTGAAAGTCTCTGAGAGGAGCAAACCTGGGCATGCAAGAATCACCACAATGACCATGCCCAGCGGGCACGCATGCCATGACAAGCCCCACCTTCACTCTATAGCGGCAGCGACGGCCACCCGCAGACGCGCGTTTTAGGCCGGCAAGTAGACCAGTTCCACTTGCCCGTTCCTGCTGAGGTTGAAACCTGAGCATCCCCTCCACGCTCCCCCACCGTGGTGCAGCTGCTGGGCCCCTGCCCTGTCCCCGTGACCTGTGTGCGGATGTCTACCTCCTTCCACTTAGTCTCCCCCAAGGGGCCTTCCTCAGTCCTATCCATCCACTTCACCCCCCGAGGGGCGCGGCGGTGAGGGGCAGTGTTCCTTGTGGTCGGGAATGCCCTGCTTCCCACCCAGGACCAGTGTGTGAAGATCAGGGGAGGTGCTAAGCCTGTGGTAATTATCACCTCTGTGGAGGGAGGAGGGAGTCCAGATGGGGTCAAGAAGAAAAAGGCTTTCTTTCTGCTGCCAGTCCCAGTGAATTCCGGGCTTTCATAGAGACCCAAAGGCCTGGGCCTCCTTGCACTCCTGTGTGTGTGCGTGTGAGGTGTGTGAGTGCGTGTGTGTCACGGGATTAGGGGAGCTGACAATCGGTAGCCCCACGTCCTGGTCGTTGGAAGGAAGAAGCTGATGTTGGGCGTGGGTGGGGAACAAGTCGTCCTGGGCTGGGGTGAGGCAGGCGCAGTGGGCCACCCTCGCAGTTTACCGTCCAGTTTTCGCTGGCCTGCTCTCTTGAGAGTCACATACGCTTCCCCCCAAGCCCCACATCCAGGAGGAGACGTGCTTGTGTTTGACAGCACGAAATCCACGCTTCCTGAGCTGAACTGCTTAGGAGTGGGACGCTGCACAACACGGACCTGACCTCACCCAAGCAGGTCCTAATTTGAGAATTTTTCTAAGAACCCCCCATGAACCCTAAACAGCTGGGGTGGGTGGGTCCTCAGAGTCCCAGGCCGCATTTGGGGAAACATCTGTCCCTATAGTTCCCAAATCCATAGCTAAGAAGGTCCCAGTGATATATGTCTGCCTGGGCTACTGACTGCCACGCGGGCCCAGTGGACTCTGTACCTTTGCCAGGTGCAGGGGTTGTTTTCAGTCTGTTCCGTTTAGAATCGTTGCTGTATGCTTTATTCTCATTCAGTGCGTGTGCTTGTTCCATTATCTAGGTGGCCTCACTATGGAAGCCGAGTCCTAGTTCTGTCTAACCCACAAAGAACAGATATAGAAACTTAGCCCCGTTAGGGTTTGACGGTATTCCCCAACAGTTGACAGGTAGGGTGCCAAAGAGACGGCTTAGAGGTTAAGGTGCTTGCCTGTGAAGCCTAAGGACCCACGTTAGCCAGATGCACATGGTGGCGCACGCATCTGGAGTTCATTTGCAGTGACTGGAGGCCCTGGCGCGCCCATTCTCTCTCTCTCTCTCTCTCTGTCTGTCTCTCCCTCTTTGTCTGTTTCTCTCTCAAATAAATAAAAGATCTTTTTAAAAAGTTTACATGTAGGGAACTCTGTTCACTGTGGTGAGGTGTTGGGACTTTTGCGAGGCCCCTCTCTGTGCTCTTTCTGTCTTCCCTAATGTCATTCACGTTCACCATGATGGGACACAGCCAGAGCCAGCGGCACTCTTTCAAACCTCTGGAACTATGAGCTAAATAACCGCTTTTTACTTTGTAAGTTACCCAGCCTCAAGTATTATATTACAGTCATGGAAAACAGATGCATGCAGATGCAGAGCAGACATTTGACCCCAGGAAGAATGTACTTGTGGAGTTTTGCTGCACAGTTTGGCATGGTTATTAAGAACCTGCAGTGTGACAGGGCCCCATGGAGAACTACTGGATGTTAAAGACTTAATATGAAAAACAGAATGTCAAATGTGTCATGTATAGTTTTTTTCTATCTATTTTATGTTAAAATGAGAATACTTCTGACCTTTTATTTTCCATAAAATAAATTATTAAAGTTAATTTATCCTGGGCTGGAGAGATGGCTTAGTGGTTAAGGCACTTGCCTGCAAAGCCCAAGGACCCAGGTTCAATTCTCCAGCACCCACATAAAGCCAGGTGCACAAAGTGGTACATGTGTCTGGAGTTCATTTGCAGTGGCTGGAAGACCTGGCATGCCCATTCATATTCATTCATTCGTTCGCTCTCTTTTGTTCTCTCTCTCTCTCTTTCTTTCTCAAATAAAGAAAAGTTAAAAAAATTATCTTGTGGACACATCCTATTTTCTTTTTTCTTTTTTTTTTTTTTTATTAGTCAGTTCTGTATTCAGCAAATACAGTCAGTTTGGTACCATTATTAGGCTCATCCGTGACCTACCCCCTCCCCTTGGCCCCTCCTTGTTGAGGTATGCGGGTCGTGCATTGTGGAGTTAGCCCACAGTTATGGGTAAGCTAAATGTCTCTGCATATCGTGACCCAACATGTGACTCTGACATTCTTTCCGCCCCCTCTTCCGCAAAATTTCCCTGAGCCATGTTGGGTTCATTTTTGGTCTGCTTCAGTGATGAGGTGTTGAGGGCCTCTGAGGCTCTGGCTCTCTGATTTGGTAGGAGTTGATTTTTCTCTATGCTGATCTCCTTCCCCCTTGTGCTGGTGTCCGGTTCATCAGGAAAAACAGCCCCCTTGCTTGTTTCTCGAAGTTTTCTTAGTTTCAGCCGGAGCCCTTTTGAGGTGTGATGGGGTGGCTCTCTCCTTAGGGTCTACATCTATCTGAAAAAGAGAAGCAGATTCTCCAACGGAGAGTAAGTTAGCACCAGGACAAATGAGATAACCCTTACTTTTTTTTTTTTTATAGAGAATTTAATATGTGTAGGCCCTCTTGTAGCCCACAATTGATAGTAGGTTGATACTGGAGAGTGGGCTTATGTTTGGATATGGTTCTGACTTGTTTCCCAGCTCCAGCTATGGGTCCCATACCAGTGAGGGGATCAGTTAGCCAAATTGAGAGCAGTTGGTTCCCCACCATGGCTGTGTGCCACCACTGCACTTGTGTGGGCATCACAATAAGTTATTTCCTGCTAAGTAGGTTAGACCATGCGTTGCTTCGATAGATATTGGTCAATTTCCCCCAGTCGCCCATGTAGCACCTTCTGGCACTAGATGCGCTGACTGTCTGGGGACTGACTCTCATCCAACTTCCAACCATGCCATTCTAATTTGCAGACACATCCTATTTTCTTGAGTGTCCTAGTTTGACACTGAGGAGGGGTTCCTCATTTCCAACAGCTTGGGGGCTCAGCTGGGAACCCCACAGATTACCCAGAGGGTATCAGGTCCCCCCCTTAACTTCAGGGAGACACATTCCATGGCTTCAGCGTGGCTCTTGCGTGCTGGAATAACTTGCCACTGAAGATCTCACGACAACATGAGCGAGAACTCAAAGCAGCATGGCGACTGTCAGGCCGTTGCGTCCAGGCCGAGGTGAGAAATGTCACAGGGGTGACGAGGTTATTTCCTTGGCGGACAGGACATCCTGGAGGCTGCTCGCATGTGTGAATGAGACAGGACGCAGATCCAAAGCCAGCGCGGAGCCCTAATCCGTGGTTCTGTGGTGACCTCATATGGTTTAGGGCTCTGAGGGACCCACCAGCCTGATCCGTGTCAAGGGTTTCTACTGACCTGCCAATGCCAAGTAAGAGGCATCTAAGTTCCCGTGAGAGAAGCTGCCAGAGACGGTGAAGCAAAAGTCAAACAGTGCCAGAGAAGCTCCGTGGGGGGAGGTCAGCGTTCGCGGGGGAAGGTGGGGCAGCCGGGCCAGGTCGCTGGGGACCCAGCGGGTCCAGCACTCGGCCAGAGAAGGAGAAAGTCTTTTGGCCAGCTCCAGCCATCGAGTCACCCACTCTTCCCCCCCATTGGCAAAGCCCACAAAGGGCTTCTGGGAAAAGAAAAAAAAAATGCTGTTTGCAGAATCCCAGCCTCAGCATCTCAGAGCAGAGGAGGAAGATGTGTTTGGCGCTGTGTGCTGGGTCCTGTGTCAGCCTGTCACCTCAATGATGATGGAGACACAGACAGAGGATAGACTGATAGAAGGCAGATAGATAAATGAAAGATAGATAGATATATAGATAGACGATGATGTTATAGTTGGAACGTGCACTGTTCCCCCACAGGCTTGGCTCCTAGCTGCAGGAGCTTCTAAACACGACAAGATGAGGAAGTGGGTCGCTGGAGGTGAACCCTCCGGAGTATCATGTCCCTGGCTCCTTTCTTCTGCCTTCATATGCTTCCTGTCCATCATGAAGTTAACAGCCGTCCTCCACACACACTCTCACCACCATGATGTTCCGCCCAAGTGCACGGGAGCAAAGGACCACGGACAGAATCCTCTGAAAACGTGAGCCAAAATAAATCTTTCTCCCCTTAGCTTGTTGTCACAGGGGTTTGGGTCACAGAAATACACAGATGGCTAAGGCAGATGGCAGATGGAAGGTAGATAGATGATGCAAGGATGGATGGATGGATGGATAGAGATAGATAGATAGATAGATAGATAGATAGATAGATAGATAGATAATGGACATCCTGTGTCTCATCACCATAAGCTATTTATATCCGGGAGCATCAAGTTAAGAGTGACCACGACAGGTACAAATGCTCCTGGTCAGGCCTCCATCCCCTAATATAAATTCCAGGGATTTGAGGCTGAGTTTTAATTTTCTTCCCACATACGGAATGTCATTTATCCAGGAGGCTCAGCCGTCACATGGCTCTAACCAGCTGTGTAAACTTGAGCAAGCCCTGCTTCCTCCTGGGTCCTCAGCTTACCAATTTGCTGATTTTAACCATCTCAAACAAACAGTTCTCGGGGCTGGAGACATAGCTCAGTGGTTAAGGCACTTGCTGCAAAGTCCAGTGACCTGGGTTCGATTCCCCAGTACCCATGGAAGGCAAAACGTACAAAGTGGTTCATGTGTCTGGAGTTTGTTTGCAGTGACTTCAGGCCCTGGTTTGCCCATTCTCTCTCTCTCTCTCTCTCTCTCTCTCTCTCTCTCTCTCTCTCTCTCCATCTGTCTCTCTCTGCTTTAAAACAAGTAAGTAAAAATAAAATTAAAAAAAAAAAAAACCGGGCATGGTGGTGCACGCTTTTAATCCCAGCACTCGGGAGACAGAGGTAGGAGGATCACCCTGAGTTCGAGGCCACCCTGAGAATACATAGTTAATTCCAGGTAAACCTGAACCAGAGTGAGACCCTACCTCAAAAAAAAAAAAAAAAGAAAAGAAAAGAAAGAAAGAAAAAAGAAAAGAAAAGAAATAGTGATACTATTTTAAAAAGAAAAGCATTTCTCTTAGCCACAAGCAAACTTTGCGATTACTGGAATCCTCGCCGCTTGGTTGATATCAGGTAGGAGAATCTGGTTGTGTACTGTGGGTCCTTTTCACGCCTAATGGTGGAGACGGAGCCATTGCAGGGGCCAAACAAATAAGCCGTTGGCCACACACTGAGAGAATTGGATTCACAAAAGTAAATGAGATTTCCAAGAAATGCCCTATTATGAAAAAGCAGAAGGAAAAGCGAGCGAGCTTCCACTCTGCAGAGGTTTAACCACTCAAGAACATTCCCCAGGCATCCACTCTCTCGGGAACATAAGGGGCGGGGGGCTTGTGAACCACGAGGCTGATCACATATGGAAAGTGTCAAGTGGGGCAGCGAGGGGAGTGAGAGAATACGCGGGTTCAGGAGACAGCTCCATCTGTTTCTGGGGAAGGAGGAAATTGAAGAGCACGGTGACCATGCCAGAAGGTGAAGTGAAGCTAAGTCCTAACAGGGGGAGCTAGAACCTCCCAGAGGGGACAGCGCGAAGTTTTCCCTGTTCTCTCTCTCTCTCTTTCTCTCCTTCATTTTTTTTCTTTTACTTTATATGATTCCATTACTAAAGTTTCTCTGCTCAAGATGGCCAGCATACATAGAAAATAAAGCATACTCATCTGTCAAGTGACTTTAGGCAAATTTCTCCACTTCCATAGGCCTCAGTTTCCCATATTGGCAACTGGTGGCAATTTGAGTCATGCGGGTCAGATGGGGTGGAAGATAGGAAAGAAACTCCCAAAAAGTATAAATTTCTAAATGCAGAATAAATCATGAGGGCTGGGGAGACGGTTCGGTGGGTTAAAGATACATGCATGCAAAGCCTGCCAGCCCAGGTTTCAATTCCGCAACCACACACGTGAACTTGGAAGACACCATTCGCTTATAGCAGCAAGAGACCCTGGCATGCGTGCATACGCATACACACACACGTTTTTAAAAAAAATACATTATGGGGCTGGAGAAATGGCTTAGTGGTTAAGCACTTACCTGTGAGGCCTAAGGACCCCAGTTTGAGGCTCGATTCCCCAGGACCCATGTTAGCCAGATGCACATGGGGCGCACGCGTCTAGAGTTAGTTTGCAGTGGCTGGAGGCCCTGGCGCGCCCATTCTCTCTCTCTCTCTCTCTCTCTCTATCTGCCTCTTTCTCACTCTGTCTGTTGCTCTCAAATAAATAAGTAAATAAAATAAACGAAAAAAGTATTTTAAAAAATACATTATGAAGCCTTCCCAATCCTAACCCTTCCTACAGTTTAACTCTTTGGTATGTCCAAATATCATGGTGCAATGCCTAAATCATACATATTTTCATTTGCACATCTTAAAGTTATTTAAAGTGAATACAAATGACTGTCTGAACAGCCATGCCCCACTGTCCATGGGCAAGGGTTTCTTGGGGTTGGATGGAGACAGTGTTGTACAAATCTCTAGAGATTTAATGTTGTTTGTTTTGAAGTAAGGTCTTGCTCTAGTCCAGGCTGACCTGGAATTCACTATGTAGTGTCAGGCTGGCCTTGAACTCAGAGCTACCCTCCTACCTCTGTCTCTCAAGGGCTGAGATTAAAGGAGTGCACCACCACGGGAAGCTCTAGAAATTTTTCTTTTCATTTAGAAGCTACAGATGAAGCTTTATCTTAGTGGAGGGCTGGGTAGATGGCTCAGCGGATAAAGGTGCTTGCTTACAAAATCTGCTGGCCTGGATTCGATTCTCCAGTACTCATGTGAAGCTAGATGCGCAAAGTGGGGCATGCACCTGGAGTTGATTTGCGGTGCCAAGAGGCTCTGGTACACCTATATTCTCTCCCACTTTGTCTCTCTTCCCCTGCCTCTCTTTCTCTTCAAAACTCAGTAAAATAAAAATATTGAAAAATAATTTTTATATTAGCTATGGTTTCTGAAGCCAAAGCAACGGGAATCAGGTACAACACAAACCATTTAAAGTAAGGTATGGAGCTGGGCGTGGTGGCACATGCCTTTAATCCCAGCACTCGGGAGGCAGAGGTAGGAGGATCGCCGTGAGTTCGAGGCCAGCCTGAGACTACATAGTGAATTCCAGGTCAGTCTGAGCTAGAGTGAGACCCTACCTCCAAAAACCAAAACAAAAGTAAGGTATGGGCCCTGGGGAGATGGTACAAACATAAAGTCAGGAGTTCAGAACCCCAGAACCCACGTGTAAATGCCGACACGTGGCACGCCTGCAATCCCAGAGCTATGAAGACCAGGCAGTACTACAGTGAGGGCTTGCTGGTCAGCTTGTTTACGGAACTTTGTCGGCTCTGAGTTCAGTGTAAGACTGTCTAAAAACATGAAGTGGTGGGTGGTCCAAGAAAATACCCACTGTAACTCTCTGGTCACCACATGCACATGTGTACACACACACACACACACACACACACACACACACACACGTGCCAATACACACACCCAGGAATGCACACCACACCCACACATGCATGCCAAAGAAAAAGTGACATTTTCCCAGATGTGGTGGCGTGCGGAACTCTCCCATGCGCACACGTCAGAAGCAGGGATCAGAGCTGTACAGTCTCAACATACGATGCGTGTGAATTCACACCAGTATAGAGGCACTGTCCAGTTTACACTCTCCCTTGGAATGGCCTGGAATTGAAGACTGCTTGTCTACATTTTAAAATGATTAGTAGGGAAAAAATATCACAAGGATACTGTTTCATGACCCATGAAAACTACACGAAATTGAAATTTCAGTGCTCAGAACAGCATCATATTCTCTGAACCCAGCCTTGTTCATTCTTCGCATACTCTCAGTGGGGACTCTTGAACTCCGATGGCAGGACTGAGTCCTGGCCACCACCGAGAGCACATGGCAGGAAAGATTCCTATCTGGCCATTTGCAGTAGAATATTTGCCAAACCATGCACTCAAAGGGAAGACAGGAGGGGTCCAGCAGAGAACTGACTGTGGAAATTAGTAAAATGTGTGTTTTCTCCCTCACTGTTTCCTGTAATGTCTACCGTGCTTTCCGTTTTGGTGTGTGTGTGTGTGTGTGTGTGTGTGTGTGTGCGCGTGCCCCAGCCCACACTTGGCACAGCCTTGAGCATCATTTCTCACCTTCCACCACGTTTGAGGCGGAGGCTCCTGTTGCTCACTGCTGTGTTTGCCAGGCTTGGTGGCCTTTGGACTTCTGGCGATTCTCCTGTCTCTGCCCCCCCCCAATTTTTCTACAAGTTCACTGGGATTACAGAAGCCTGCTATAGTGTCCAGTTCTACGTGCTCAGGGGTCCAACCTAGTCGTCAGGCTTGAGTGCCAAGTGCTTCATCCACTGAGTCCTCTCCCTGACCCAAGTGACCCTTTCCTTTCCTTTCCTTTCCCTTCCCTTCCCTTCCATTCCCTTCCTTTCCTTCCCTTCCCTTCCCTTCCCTTCCCTTCCCTTCCCTTCCCTTCCCTTCCCTTCCCTTCCCTTCCCTTCCATTTTTCCTTCCCCCTTTCTTCCCTCCCTCCCTCCTCCCTTCCTTCCTTCCTTCCTTCCTTCCTTCCTTCTTTTCTTTTTTTTTTTTTTTTTTTTTTGAGGTAGGGTCTAGCTCTATCTAGCCCAGGTTGACCTGGAATTAGTCACAGGCTGACTTTGAACTCACAGAACTCCATACTCCTACCTCAGCCTCCCAAGTGCTGGGATTAAAGGCGTGTGCCACCACACCCGGCCCAAGTCTACTTTTCTTGATAGTGACTGGTAACAGGCTTTTTCATTTTTGTTTTTGTTTTTGTAGTTGCACTAGGGCAAGCCAAGCATCCTGCCACTGAGCTTCGTTGCCTAGTTTTCTTTCTTTCTTTCTTTCTTTCTTTCTTTCTTTCTTTCTTTCTTTCTTTCTTTCTTTCTTTCTGGGGACAGAGTCTCACTAAATTGTCCAGACTGGTCTGAAACTTACTTTGTAACCCAGGTAGAGTTTGAACTTGTGATCCTCCTGCCCCAGCCTTCCAAGGGTTGGAATAAAAGCCTGGGCCATCAGGCCTGGCTTGTTTTAATTTTAATTTTTGGTACATTCTAGGTCCATACATCTATAGCATGCAGAGTGACATTTCAATATGTGTATAGTATTCTTAACATGGATACCCTCCAGCCTTCACTTCTTTGTGAAGGCAGCATTTGAGATCTTCTTTACTTGATATTTTAAACTATTCACGTATCATTATTTGCTTCACATTACTGGAAGTTTTTCCTCTTATCTGCCTGCATCTTGTGCCCATTAACCACATTATATTACTTTAGCGTTTGATGCTAATCAAAGCCCATTTGCAAAAAAAAAAAAAAAAAAAAAGAAAAGAAAAAGAAAAGAAAGAAAGAAAGAAAGAAAGAAAGAAATTAGGTAGATTCAGACTCTCTCCTTCTATCTCTCTCTCTCTCGGCTTTATTTTGGAGACAAGGTCTCATGTATCCCAGGTTGACCTTGAACTTACTGTGTAGTCAAGGATGACCTTGAACTTCTGATCCTCCCGTTTCTACCTCCCCAGTGTTGGGATCATAGCCACGGACCAGCGCGTTCAGCTTCATGCTATGCTGAGACTGAGCCCAGAGCTTTGTGCGCTCTGAGTGAGCATTCGACCAACAGAGCTGCATGCCCAGCCCAAGAATGAACTCTTGATTTGTGAAAAACATACTTTTGAGGAGGCTGGGAAGAACATTAGAAAGATCCAAAGGTTGCTAAACAAGACCCCTCTCTTCCTGCAGGCTTGCAGGCATGGGAGAACTGGCCTGAGCTGTGTCCCTCCTGTGAACCTCAGTTTCACGAACTTCTTTACCTCCTGGTCCTTGTTTGGACTTTACAGCTACCCTAAAGGCAACTGGCATCAGGATTCCCCACTCCCAGGTGGCTAAAGGAGGCTCAGAGGCAGAAAGCCACCGTCACCAAGACAACATAGTGAAGAAAGCAGAATCTCAGCACTGCTTTTTATTTTTTTTTTCTTCCTGATCCCAGAGCCCAGTTTTATAAGTGTGAGTTCCTCCTTGCCACGGGTGTAAATAAAACACAGAGGCTCAGCTTCTCCATCCAGATGGGAGGAAGCTGGGACAGAGAGGCCCCTCGGATGAGCTAAGTGACCTTCCTCGAGCACCTGCATGAAGCTGTGCCTCTGTTTGTCGCAGCTAGGCCATTCTGCCATCTGCCCTTTCAAGCTCTGTCTCCAGCCATCCTTGAGGGGTTTTCCGTGGACGAGGAGGAGAAAAACATACCCAGCCACGAACTGCCCGCAGTGAGCAGAGCTGCTGACCACATGTAGCAGTTGCGGGGCACTTGACCCGCTGCCTCATAATAGTTAACACGGGTTCCCTAGAAAAGCATGTTTTTAATAGCATCCCCTTCTCCAGTCCCCTGGGAACCTCTGTTCCCTCTGCTCTGATCCCCAACGCCCCAAGGCATGCCAAGCACAAAACACCAGGAAGAGACAGGGGAAGGTGCCCACACGGACATGTGCAGATTTGCCATCTACACTGAGGGCAAAAGAAATGGGTGTGGGCATGAGCTACGGCAGGGACAATTCCGCGTAGAGAAGATAATGGATCACCTGAAAGATGGTGCCACACCCTATGAGAGATGCGGACCAAAGAGGGGCATTCTTTCTTTGCTGTTGTTGGTGGTGGTGGTTTGTTTTGTTTTGTTTTTCGAGGTAGGGTCTCACTCTAGCCCAGGCTGACCTGGAATTCACTATGTAGTCTCAGGGTGGCCTCGAACTCACGGCGATTCTCCTACCCTACCTCTGCCCCTCGAGTGCTGGTATTAAAGGTGTATGCCACCACGCCCTGGCCAGGAGGGACATTCTTTGGAGAGATAATATTCCCTAGAGTCCACACGCTCCCTTGGACACACCTGGAGCTCAGCCTTTTACAAGTCTGGGGACCTTGGCTTCATCTCTTACCTCCTCAAACCTCAGTTTCCTCGTGCAATATAATAATCCTAAGCTGTCACTTCCTTGGACGGTGATGGGAATTGACCCTGAGAATGCATGGGAAGATTTTAGCGTGGTGTACGGCAGATGCTGAACACTCCATAACTCACGGCCATGTTGTTTTCATCGTTACCATCTCGTGTTATTACTGCTGTAGGCTTAAGCTTGTGTGCACCGAGGTGGTTTGAAGGCTTGAAGTTACTCCCGATTCAGTGAACAAGATAAAAGGAACCCGGGATGCCTTTGATATCCTGTGGGGAAACATGGGGAAAGGTGAGGTTGGATGTAGACTTTTGTACCATAAATCCTGTCGTTCTGAGCTCCCCCCACTCCCCGGCTCTGTATGGAGGAGTGCCTCGGCCCTGTGATCTGGTCCTTCATCTGGAAAGCAGTGACGCTAACACACCCCTCACCGGCTTGTTGAAGACTCTGGAACACGCAAGTTAAAAAATGAAACCATCTGAGCCCATCAATTTCTTTCTTGGGACTGACGTGATCTGCTGAAAGGGTAGCTGAGTCGCCTTGAGGCCTGTGGTCCTTCCAGCCCCTAGAGTCCAGCGTTTCTCTTGTTTGATTTCCACCATGACCGTCACCCAATGCTGGCCATAACTTTGGTTCCCTGGGATCTGAAGGGTCCCTTTTTTGTTTTTTTAATAATTAACAACTTCCATGATTGTAAACAATATCCCATGGTAATGCCCTCCCTCCCCCCACTTTCCCATTTGAAACTCCACTCTCCAACATATCCCCTCCCTCCTCTCAATCCGTCTCTCTTTTATTTTGATGTCATCATCTTTTCCTCCTATATGAAGGGACTCTTAAAAAATTATTTATTTGAGAGAGAGAAAGAGGCAGAGAGAGAGGACAAAAGAGCCTCTAGGCACTGCAAACAAACTCCAGATACATATACCACCTTGTGCATCTGGCTTATGTGGGTACTAGGGAATAGAACCTGAGTCCTTTGGCTTTGTAAGGCAAGCTTGTTAGCCACTAAGCCATCTCTCCAATCCTTCCCCAGCATCTGAATTTCTCTTTCCCATTCGGCCTCCTCTCTGAAAGATGCCATTGTGCTTCAAGGGGCTTGTTCCTCGTTTCTTGGTGACACTTACCTGGCTTCTGAGCTGCCGACTGGCTGCCTGCCAGGCAAGGTGCTGAGGTGTAAATGGGAAGCAGATTTCTCTCCTTTTGAACCTCCCTGAGGTTACCGGCTACCGGGCTGCTCTACATTTGATATTTGAACTATTGGGCCGGGCCCAATAGAAGCTTATTCTTCAAGACTGGAGTGAGCAGATAAGACATGCAGGCTTATTTCAGTAATGGCAGGGCTGAGTTGGATTTGGTTGTCATTGGGATTCAAAGAGAATTCAAAGAAATTCCAAGAGAGGGATATTTTGAGACACAAGAAAAAGCATAGCCAGTTGATGAATAGATCTTACTAACACAGGGCTGGAGAGATGGCTTAGTGGATAAGGCACTTGCCTGTGAAGTCGAAGGATCTAGATTCGATTTCCCAGGACGCACATAAGCCAGATGCACAAGGTGGTACATCCGTCTGGAGTTCGTTTGCAGTGGCTGGAGGTCCTGGTGCGCCCATTCTCTCATTTTCTCTATCTATCTGCCTTTCTCCCCGCCCCCTTTCTCTCTCTCCAAGAATGAAAGAGAGAAAGAAGGAAGGAAGGAAGGAAGGAAGGATGAAAAGAAGAAAGGGAGGAATCAATAAAAAAATTTCTAACATAGGACATGATTATTCTTAGGTGGCAAAAATACTATCAGAGGCAGCTTTCCGGTGTTCTGAGTAGCCCATGAATGAAGGCAAGGTCACCGCTGACATCTTCCTTGACTTCCCCTTATGGTCACAAAGCAGTTGTCACCACTGTTGACATGAATCCCTTAGATGATAAAATCTAAAGTGGGGGTGGGGAGAAGGCTGATAGGAAAGCACTCTCTGTACGAAAACGTCTTGTCTTTCTTTCGTTGGGCAAGAGAATCTTTGCCGAAAGCCTTTGTCAGAATGTTGCTCACGTCTCGCTGGCCAAACTCCAGTGGCTTTCCCACTTTTAATCGCTATCCAGGGGCAAAGGGATTCGCTGGTATCGAAGCAAATGGCTTGTGGAGTTTGGTTTATCGTTATCTTGCAGGTCGTCAGGGTTTCGTTGGCAAATAAAAAGAAAAAAGTGGTCTATAGTAACATCTGTGCCTCAAGGATGTCCCTCTGGGACCAGAGTCAATTCTTGTCCACCTATGCCCCGCTTCATGGGACACCAAGTGTGAGGGCTCTGCAGATGGCTGTCAAAAAAGGAATACATGAGGGATCCAGGGAGATTGCTCAGTGGTTAGAGGCACTTGCTTGCAAAGCCTGATGGCCTGTGTTCCATTCCCCAGTACCCATGTAAAGCCAGATGCACAAAATGCTGCATGTGTCTGGAGTTCATTGGAATAAATAAATAAATGAAAATATTTAGAAAATAAAGAATGTATGATGTACTCAACCCAGCTCCTAGCTTAACACTATTGCTTAGTAAGTACTCAGCCAATCTTGGTAGAATTAGGAAATTAATCTCTTCTGAACAGCAGTAGGAACAGTCCAGGATCATTTGCCAAATTAACAATAATTGTCAATGTTAATCAACACTTACACTGTTCTTATCCAGAGTAGGGGTCATTATCCATCCTGGGTAGCGCAGAGTTCCCCATGGTGCTCACTGACCCCTTGTCCTCAGGGAATTAAAAACAGGAGACAGATGCCCAGCAAGTCTCCCATGGTCAACTGAGTTCCAGAAACTTTTGGCGGGGGGGGGGGGAATGGGGAATTGGATCAGTTGGTAAAGTGCTTGCCACACCAGAATGAGAACCTGAGTTCAGATCCCAGAAAGCCGCATTCAAGCTGGGCATGGTAGCATAGTCTCATAATCACAGTGTTGGGGAGGAGGAAACTGGGGTTCCCTAGGACTCCCTGGCTATCTAGTCTAGCTGAGCCAGAGAGCTCTGGGTTCCATGAGAGAGCCTGTCTCAAAGAATAAGGTGGAGAACCACTCAGGAAGACCCCATGTCAGCCCCTGGTTTCCTCAATGCACTCACACACGTGTGCACGTGCATGAACATCCACACACGCCATGCAAACAGGAAACTTTAAATAAAACTAAACAAGTCCCAATTGCTGCACATCTCAGAGCTCCAAATTTCTGAGAAATCCCCAAACATAATTTACCACAACGCCTTCCTTCCTTCCTTCCTTCCTTTCTTTCTTTCTTTCTTTCTTTCTTTCTTCCTTCCTTCCTTCCTTCCTTCCTTCCTTCCTTCCTTCCTTCCATTTATTCATTCTTTCTTTCTCTTTCTTTCTTTCCTTCCTTCTCTCCTTTCTTTTATGTCTCTTTCTTCCTTCTTTTCTTTTCCTTATTTCTTTCCTTCCTTCCTCCCTCCCTCTTTCTTTCTTCCTTCCTTCCTTCTGTTCTTTCTTTCTTTCCTTCTTCCCCTCTCTTTCCCCTCTCTATCTCTCTCTGTGTATTTTTTTTTTCTTCCCACAACTCAGAGATCTAACACAGTGGGAGAAAAATCACTGGACCAGAGTGAGTAGGTGGAAATAATTCTGTTTGTCTTTCCTGAGGACTAATCAGACAAGAAGAATCACCACTCATCTTTGAGAACCTTCCAGAGCAGCGGCATCGCATCCTGGTTTAGAGCAGACTAGGAAAGCAAGCCTATTTGCTTCAATTTGCGCATCTGAAAAACAGGGATGGACGCTAGATCCTCCCGCCTAAGGTTAGCGTAAGAATAAAGTGGCTGTATTCTGTGACGACACTTGCAACAGGTCCTTAGAAAGTCTTCCCCAAATGTTCCCTAGTGCTGTCTGTTGGCTATCTTACATGTCACCTTTATTCCTCTAGCAGTTCTTTGAAACAAGCTAAAACCAAATACAGTGTTTGTGACTTTGAAAGCGTTGCAGTGAAATCTGGTACTTAAGTTGAGGCGAGACGACTTCCTGGATGGACAATTATGGGTCACAAAACACAGAGTGTGTGTGTGCAGCCTGACTGCAGGTGGTGGCTTGACGATTCTCTCTGGGACCCGGATGCTTTGGAAACCGTGCAGGGAAACGCAGAGAGACCAGGGCCCAAGCCACACTTGGGGTGATATTCACCAGCATCTTGTCAAAGTGTCAGAGGATATTGGAACCATGCAAGGGAGCGCAGCATCGTTTTGAAGCATCGTGAAAATTGGCCACTTTGGAAACAATTTAGTTCTACCCTGAGTATTAAATCATTTCCCCATTTTATGAGGTAGATAGAAAAATAATAATAAATTATTTCCCCCCAAGGTCCTGGGAGAAATTGTGCTGCAGCATAAGGTTATGACCCCTTGTACTAGTTAATAGATATTCAAGGCTGCTTTATTTTAATGCACAAATAGGGAGGTTTAGTGAAAGGTGCTATGGGAAATATATGTTCGTGGATCCTTGAGAGTGTAGCATTGGGGCCCTTCCCTCCTAATTCCTTAAGGAAAATTACACTTTCAGTTATAGGAGTCCTTTGGGAGCCAGGGCTCCAGGTGAGTGGATTTCTCAGTGGGTGTGAGATAGTGTTTGGGGAAGTTCCCTTACTGTATCAGGGGACAGTTGAGTGAATTACAGCCCCAGGGACCTGGAGATGGCCGGTAAGCCCTTTGCTGGTCTACTCACACTTTGCTGGATTACTCAAAGGAGAAGTTGAAGAGAGGATCCCATGGGACCTGGCGTGAGCCTAACGTTGACACTGGTTCACTCAGAAGTGTGTTTCATGAGACGGTATCTGACTCTACCCAGGTTTGCCTTGGGACAGTGAGGCAAGCCAGAGGGACGGCACCATGACAACCCTGACTCAGCCACTATGAACCAGCTATCATGAGCTAGAGGCAGGGCATAAACAGACCTGAATGTGTGTCCTAGCGGAGTCTGGCGTGAAGGACATGGGGGTGATGGGCAAGTCATTTAAAAAAAATATTGATTTTTAAAAATATTTTATTTGAATTAATTGACTTATTTGAGAAAGACAGAGATGGGGGGGGGTAGGTAGAGAATGGTCATGTGCCAGCCTCTTGCAAACTCCAGATGCGTGTGCCACCATGTGCATCTGGCTTATGTAGGTACTAGGGAGTTGAACCTGGGTCCGTAGGCTTTGCAGGCTAGTGCCTTACCTGTTAAGCCATCTCTCCAGCCCCTTTATTGATTTTTTTTTATAAAAAGCGTGCACACATAGACACTCCTCTCCCCCACCCCAATTCTGCTGAGGGTCTTGGGTGGGGTTCTTGGTATTCATTGTGGGGCTCATGAGGCCTCAGTCAGTCTCTGCAGGGATGGGGGAAACATTGTGTCTCAAGCTATTGCCACCCACAGTTAGGCGACTCTGGGCTCATGGTATGCATCAGTACGAATTGGAAAGCCATGACAAGATGCTTACTTGGAAAGGTCCACGGGTGCCAGAAATTGAAGACAGTCACCATACAATTGATAAGAAGGAACTGAGATGCTGAGCCCCACTGTCCACTGTCCATTGTCCGCTGTCCACTGTCCAGGATGTGAATCAACCCTCATCACAGGCGCTTTCCCCAGCTGAGCTTCAGATGGGGCCTCCTTGGCCTTCCTTGCACCACGCCCTGCCCTTGTGAGAGCCCAAGACACACAGCCATGGGAACCGTGCTGGCGCCCAGACTGGCAGCCATTGGGACCATGGACAGCTGCTATTTCAAGCCACTGAGTTCGGGAGGTGCGGTTTGTTAACCAGCATGAGGTGACAGATGCACCAATCAACACAGCTCTGCTTCCCGGGAATAAGCCAACCAGAGATGCCTCAAGGCACCGAGAGTGTCAGCAGTCACCCCACAGGCTGTTGGGGTGTTGTATGGTTCAGAAGTTCTAAGGGAAATGCAGAGGCTAGGTAAAAGCAAGCTGTTGCAGTCAGGTTCGCATTGCTGGTAGAAATCACCCAACCCGGAGCAGCTCGTGGGAAAAAAAGAGGTTTATTTTGGCTTCCGGGCTTGAGTAGGAAGCTCCATGATGGCAGGGAAAATGATGGCATGAGCAGAGGGTGGACATCACCCCCTGGCCAACATAATAAGGTGAACAATAGCAACAGGAGAGTGTGCCAGACACTGGCAAGGGGACACTGGCTAAAATACCCATAAGCCCGCTCCCAATAATAACACTGCCTCCAGGAGGCGTTAATTCCCAAATCTCCATCAGCTGGAAACCTAGCATTCAGAACACCTAAATTGATGGGGGCCACCTGAATCAAGCCACCACACATGGGAAGCAGATGTAGAGAATGGAAGGAGGAGACAGGAGAAAAATATAAGCGTGCTGTGAGGACACATCTTTATACCTTGAAATGGAAATGTCTAGAGTGCATTGGAACCAGCTTGAAAGGGTTCGCAAGAGCTGATTGTTACAAATTCAGGAAATTCACAAGCCAGTTGTTAAACCTGAACATTAGTAAAAATTAAATTATAAGTACTTACATCGAAACGAATGACATTTAAGTCAAAGGTAATTAGTGTTTCAAACTCATCACTTCCTGATTATTTTATACATGTCCATATTATCCATGGTCTTCAGGTTATTTTTGTCTCTGGTATCTGCATGGTGAAAACATGATAAAACATTGTGCCACTCGTCACAGTTTGGTCAGTGGTCGCAGTAGCTGTCGCAGGAGTAGTTCCACTGTAGAAACACAAGGAATCAAGTCCTTTTATTAAAAAGAAACAAAATACTTTGTATATTTATTTGAGAGAGTGAGAATGGGCCTCCAGCCACTGCAAACACACTCCAGGTGCGTGGAGCCACCCTGTGCATCTGGCTTACCTGGGTTCTGGGGAATTGAACCTGGGTCCTTAGGCTTCACAGGCAAGTGTGTTAAATGGCTAAGCCTTCTCTTCAGCCCTCAAGTCCTTTTGAAAACCCTCTTCAAAGGAGAGCTGACTGCCAAATGCTCATTCCTGCCACTAACAAGACAAAGTCAGAGTAGTCCTGGAGTCAAGGAGCAATCTGGGGAGGTAAACTGCCCAGTATACCAAAGGCTGCTGTTGTAAGAACACAGAGTGCAGAGGGTCATGGGAGTACAGAGGCAGATCCTTACTCTGGGCAGGGGAGTGAGGGCAGGGGCCAGAGGCTAGAGAAGGCACCCATGGGGTGGGAAGGTGAGAGGAGGAAGTATTCAGAGCATGTTGAAAGACTTCATTTGAAACAATGGCATGCTGGGCTCAGGGTATAGCTCCGCTGGGAGCAGTACTTGTTTAACATGAAGGAAACCCTGGGTCTAATCCACATAAAATTGGGGGTTATGACACACAACTATAATTCTAACACGTAGGAAGTAGAGGCAGGAGGATTCGAAGTTCAAGGTCATCCTTGGCTACATAATGAGTCTGAGGGCAGCCTGGGCTACTTTAGACCCTGTCTGGGAAGGAAGAAAGTAAAGAAGGAAGGAAAGGAGGGAGGGAGGGAGGTAAGGAGAGAGAGAAGAAATGAGGGAGAAAGAAAGGGATGGATGGAAAAAAACAAGGAAGGAAAGGAGGGAGGAATAAAAGGAAGGAGGAAGGGAGGGAGGAAGGGAGAGAAGGAGGAAGGGAAAAGAAGGAAGGAAAGGAGGGAAGGAAGGAAGAAGAAGGAAGAATGGAAGGAAGGAGGGAGGGAGGGAGGAAGGAAGAAGAAGGAAGGAGGGAGAGAGATAGAAGAAAGGAAGGTAGAGGAGGAAAGGAAAAAAGGAAGGAAGGGGGATGAGGAAGGAAAGAGGGAGGAGGAAGGGAAGAAAGGGGGAAGGAGAAGTCTAGAATGAAGGAAGAAAGGACAGAAGGAAGGAGGGAAAGGATAAAAGGGAGGGAAAGGAGGGAGAGAAAGGAAGGGAGGGAGGGAGAAGGCAGGGAGCAGTACTGTGTTCATCAGACACTGTGAGGCTGAGACAAGCGTCTGATACAAACTGACTTTCCCCTGGGCTTCAGAGGCTTCAGCCCATGGTCCTCAGCTCCGGTGACTCTGGGCTCATGGTCAGGCTGAACATCATGACATCAGGGGCATGTGGAGGAAGAGTCTGTTCACCTCGTGATGGACAGGAAGCTGAACGCGAACGAAAGGGGCTGGGGAAGAGATACAGCCTTCAATGGCCAATCAGGTCCTCGCGTTTCCACACTTCTAAAATGACACTGCCAGCCTGGGACCTCAATCCCCAGCTGGTGGAACTTTGGGGAGGAGGGGCCTTGCTGGAGGAGGTGCGTCACTAGGGGCAGGCTTTGAGGTTTATTAGTCTAGCCCTACTGGGTGTTCACTCAGTTTGCTACCTCCTAGCAGATGTGACAAGATGCCATGGCTAGACTCAGCTTGGCCCTGCTTCCCCTGCCTTGATGCACTGATGGACTGTAGGCTGAAATAAACCCTTTCCTTCTATATGTTGGTCAGGTGTTTTGTCCCACTCATAGGAAGGTAATGGCAACAGGACCAAACCTTATATGCATCACCTATTGGGAGGAGGGACGCTTCTCATCTACTAACTTGGAGGTTGATACCTGCGGAATCCATTTTCATATTTGCCCTGTGGCATTGGTCTTTAAGGAGATGAAGCGTTTATGAGAAGGGTGCATTTGCAATCCTTTGCCAGTCAAAGACACAGGACTTTACATTCAAGTGAATTCGATTTCATAAATATTTTATAGACCCTTGGCATGTGGCGAGAGGGATGGGCATTTGGGACAGGAGGGAAACAAGCTGATAGATGAACAATCACAGATGAGAGTCAGGTTCACGGTGAGTCGGCTTTTGTTTTTTTTAGGAATTCTCACATTCTATACTTACCTCTTCCACCTATTTGGACACATTATCTGGGCCCCCGAGATCTAGCAAGGAAATAAAATTCGCAACAGCTCATCTGTCTAAAGCCTTGAATTTTTTTTTTTTAATTTTGTTTGCAAGCAGAGAGAGAGAGAGAGAGACAGAGAAAACACAAACAGACACAGAGGGAGAGAGAATGGGCACACCAGGGCCTCTAGCCATTGCAAACGAACTCCAAACGTATGCACCTCTTTGGGTGTCTGGTTTTACATGGGTACTAGGGAATCGAACACAGGTCCTTAAGCTTTGCAGGCAAGTGTCTTAATTGCTGAGCCATCTCTCCAGCCTCCTTTTTAATTTTAATTTATTTTTATTTATTTATGAGAGAGAAAAAGAGAGTGAGAGACCAGGAGAGCAAGAGGGAGAATGGGCGCACCAGCGCCTCAAGTCACTGCAAAGGAACTCCAGATGCATATGCCTCCATGTGCATCTGGCTTACATGGGATCTGGGAAAATCAAACCTGGATCCTTAGGTTTCACGGGCAAGTCCCTTAACTGCTAAGCAATCCAGCCCCATTTTAAAGGTTAAATTTACTTTTGGAGGTGGGAAGTTGAGGTAGGGTCACACTCTAGCCCAGGCTGACCTGGAACTCACTATGTAGTCTCAGGGTGGCCTCAAACTCACAGTGAGCCTCCTATCTCAGTCTCTCAAATGCTGAGATTAAAGGTGTGTGCCACCATACCTGGCTTGTCTTTCTTTTAAGTGTGGATGTGACATGCGTGTGTGCAGGTATATATGCATGTTTCTGCACATGCATTTGGAGACTAGAGTACAGCTTCAAATGTCATCTTTAGGAATGTTGTTCACCTACTTATTTATTTGAGAGAGAGAGAGAAAGAGGCAGAGAGAGGGAGAGAGAGAATGGGCGTGCCAGGTCCTCCAGCCACTACAAACAAACTCCAGACGCGTGTGCCCCCTTGTGCATCTGGCTAACGTGGGTCCTGGGGAATCGAACCGAGGTCCTTTGGCTTTGCAGGCAAACGCTTTAACCGCTAAGCCATCTCTCCAGCCCCACCTCTTTTTTATTTTAATTGTTGTTGTTTTGAGGTAGGGTCTCGCTCTAGCCCAGGCTAACTTGGAATTCACTGGCCTGAAACTCACAGCAATCCTCCTACCATGGTCTCCCAATTGCTGGGATTAAAGGCATGCGCCACCATGCCTGGCTCAATTATTTTTTTTGAGAAAGGGTCTCTCTTGGGCCTGAAACTCATCAATTAAGCTAGCATCAGGACTCCCCCTGTCTCTGCCTCTCCAGTACTGGGTGACATGTACATACCACCATGGCTGGCATTTTACATGGACACCAGGGAATCGAACTCAGGTCCTCATGTTTGTGAGGCAGGCACTTTCCTCACGGGGTCATCTCCTCAGCTCTGGACTGGTGGATTTTGTGGTGGTTCCCAAAGCAGCATCTTTGGGGACTGGTGTGTCCTTTTTTCTTTCCATCCCACTTCCAGGAAGGCTGGACCACGGCCTTAGCTCTTAGCTCTTAACTCTCTGCTGAGAGGTATTTAAACTACCTAGCTACCTGGAGAGGGGAGAGGCCCTGCAGGAGTTCTCAAACCTTGGGAAGAACTTGAAGAACTAGCAAAGTGACAACACAGGACTATCCCTTGAACTTGGAGACACTCAAAGGCAGATTGTGGTTAGCCTGTCCCTCCATGCCCCATTTGGTAAAAAAAAAAAAAAAAAAAAAATTAATAAAAAAATTTAAAAAAAAACCTTGTCAAGCCTAAGATCCCAAGCACCTCCCAGTTCTCACTCTTAACTGCCAATCCACAGCCAATCTGTTTCCCAACTCATGACAAGAAGGCATTGTGTGTCAAATCCAGGTGACACTGTGGTATGAAGTTCAACACCCGAGAAACACCCAAATTCCCTCCTTGTTCCACCCTCACAAAAATTCCTCAAGGGCCCAGAGTCCGTGAGTCAGTTTGTGGTCAGGTTAATCCGACTTTCAGACACTGGAGAGACTCTTAGGGGATCGAAAATGGCCCTCGGCCAAAGGTGGTGTAACAGGCACGGTGTATTCAACTTAGCGTGTGAGTCTCCTCTTCTCCGGGCTCTCCCATTCTGCGGGACGCCAGCTTGAGGCTGCCAGGACGAGGCTGCCTTCGCAATGATGAGACTTGTCCAGGAAAGGCTACCGAAGAGGGGTCCAGGCTTGGGCTGGAGTCCCAACTCTGCCACTTATCTACCCTCCATGAAAGGAAAGTCAATATTCTTTTAGATTTCCAGCTCTGCATATGGGCGAACAACGTCCACCTTACAAACGACTGTGAGAGTTGGAGCAAGAAGTCCTTTGAGGGATCTGGCCCACCACTGGTCTTCAGATACGTGCCGCTTACTACCCGAGAGACTTTGGCAGAACCGGGGCGGCATTTAGAAAGCGTTTGAGACAGACAACTAGAAATGCCATGTCTTGACCCCTCTCCTTTCCCAAACAGGCGTCGTCAAAGAAAAATACCAGACAATGAGAAAGCAAAATAGCATTGTGTCATTAGATGTGGTTTTGGAGCCAAATCCCAAGGCAGGGCTGGGGAGTCACCTGGCCGCATTCACGTGCCAGAGAAGGGTTACTTTGCTAAGCTCGCCTGTCTAAACAGCCCGAGGCCAGTGTCAACCTTGGCTCCAGTTCTCTGTCACCCCGCAAGACCTTTGATGCTGCCAACTGGCGCCGGACATGCCTGCAGAGCCTAAGGACATGGGTTAGATTCACCAGTATCCACGTAAAGCCAGATGCGCAAAGTGGCGCATGCGTCTGGGGTTCATTTGCAGTGGCTGGAAGCCTGTCTCTCTTCTCTCCATCTCTTGCTGTCTCTGCGTGCAAGTAAATAAATTAAATACATTTTTTTTAAAAAAAAAAGAGGTGAGAAATAATAAAAAGTAGACAGAGGGCAATTCCTGCCCAGGAAACAGTAGTAGCCTTAGAAGATGAAACTCAGCCAGGTCCTCAAAGACCACCAGTAAGATCCAAATTGTTCCTGGAGATAAGAAATGTGTGTTTTCTCCCCTTGGTACTGGCTGTGGGCGTGGAGGCAGAGAGGAGCCCTATTTATAAAGGTTAATTGGCTGCTATGGAGAGATTTCAAGACTCATCCTGTAGTGACTGGAGCTGGCTTTGCCAAGCCCCTGAGGGAGTGGTTGTTTAGAGGCTGGCTCCAAGGTCCAGCCCTGCAGAGCCGGTCAGGACGACTGGGGTGGTGTGTATTTGACAGGCAGGATGCGTAGCTGGGTGCAGAGGGTCGTGTGGCCCTCGCCTTGTCAGGCAGCAGTTGAGCTGGCCTCCTGACTGAAGGCTCACCTCCTTCCCTCATGGCTTCTGTGCACCAGTCAGCTTGCTGTCTCTGCGCCCCAAATCCCTGACAAACAAGAGCTTAATGGAGGAAGGATGTACTTTGCCTCACGGTTTCAAAAGGTTTGGTCCCCTGAGCTTGGGAAGATCACAGCGGTGGGAGCCTGGGGGAGGGGCGGACCTTCCTCGCTTACTGGCAGACAGGAAGCAGAGAGAGATGCAGACGGGAAGGGACCGGGGACCCGCTTCCTCCTGCCGGTCCCCCAAACCTTACGAAATAGCACCACCATTTGGGGAATAAACACATGAAAAAATTTCACATTCAAACTATAACACCCATTTAACTTTCCCTCCTGGTTAGCAGCTTCTTGCCTTAGTCCAAGGCCTCAGCCTCCTTTAGAAAAACATCCCCCTCCACCCACGTGCCCCTCAAAGCCACCATGGGGGTGAAAGTGAGTGCTACTGGGTACTATGATTTCCACACTCATTTTAAAAATAAATTTATTTTTATTTTTTTATTTGAGAGAGAGAAAGAGGGAGAGAGAGAAAGAGAGAGAGAGAGAGAGAGAGGAATGGGTGTACCAGGGCATCCAGCCACTGCAAATGAACTCCAGATGCATGCGCCACCTTGTGCATCTGGCTTACGTGGGTCCTGGGGAGTTGAATCTGGGTCCTTTGGCTCTGCAGGCAAGCGCCTTAACTACTAAGCCATCTCTCCAACCCATCCACACTCATTTTTATTTGTTGCTATGTATCATTGAGAAGGTCTGGCAATTCGGGCAACTTGCAGACATCTAACAATGCAGCCTATTGGAAAAGTCTGGTAAGAATGTATCATGAAACATGTATCTCAGAAGAGCTCCCGTGAAATGGTCAAAGCATCGCAGACCAAATGTGTGAATTTGCACACCTGTGTGTACACAGAGAAAAGACATCGAAACGTGGCGCACCCTGCGCATGCACGTGAGACCCGTATGAAGCGCGGAGGCCTCAGGCACACATTGCTCTACGTTTTTCTAGGCGGCTGAAACCCCACAGAGACATCTGGCTCACTTCCTGTGGGACAAGAGAGGAGAGTAGGTGATAGGCTTGCAGAGCCACATCCTCATGCACTTTAACTTCTGTTGCTAACTCATCTCCCTTCCTTCCTCCTCTACTCTCCTCTCTTCCTCCTCTTCTTTCTCCCTCCTCCTCTCTCTTTCTCCCTCTTTCCCTGTTTCGCCGTTGTTGACACCGAGCCTCACTAGATGGCTTAGGCTGGCCGTCTCCTGAGGGAGCTACCTGGCCTACTCACACCCTAGCTTCATTCTTCAGCTCATCTGTGACCTTCTTCTGTAAATTTTACCCATAGTCCTCCTATCTCTGACCTCCTGCCCACGGCATACCTCGTGTCCCAGCCCGCCTTAACCCTCCAGGAAGGGTGAGTGAGTGGTAAGTGAATTTAGGGGAAGGGATAAGGTGCTGATGCATACACATACTTCAAGTAACATGTGCTTCAAGATGACTTGGAGCCGGGTATGGTGGCGCACGCCTTTAATCCCAGCACCAGGAGGTTGAGGTAGGTGGATCGCCGTGAGTTCGAGGCCACTCTGAGACTACATAATAAATTCCAGGTCAGCCTAGGCTAAAGTGCAAGACCCTACCTTGAAAACAAACAAACAAACAAAATAAAAAAGAGATGGCTTTGAAAGTTAAGTACATGGAGGGAAGGATTTCTCAAGATCATTTACAGAACACACACACACACACATATCACATCACATCACAAATTCTCAACCAGCTCAGCAAACAGCATCAGAGAAAAGCACTCTAAATAAAGTAAATAAATAAAAATAAATTGGGAGGGGGGGTTCGATGTAGGGTCTCACTCTAGCCCAGGCTGACCTGGAATTCACTATGTAGTCTCAAGGTGGTCTTGATCTCGCTGTAATCCTCCTACCTCTGCCTCCTGAGTGCTGGGATTAAAGGTGTGTGTCACCACGTCAGGCTTCTTCACATCTTCCTACAACACATTCGGCTGCGTGAGATGGATCAGGTACCACGCATGCAGCTCGTGAGGGAAGCGCGGAGGCCCATGTGTGTATGGTTTAAATTGGAAAGAGTTCTCTGTGGCAGGAAGGAGCAAACAGAGCCCACATGTGCAGGACACATGTGCCAGACCCAGTGTGGCGACCCAGCTTCAGGTCCAGCCGGGCGTGGAGGGCTTCAGGACCCTTAAAGGGGCACGAAGAAGCTCTTCAGACCAACCTGCACCAAGATGAGCTTTGGCCCTGGCCTAGGCCAGAACAAAGTATAGCCGTGGTCACATCTTCTTCTGTTCCCAAACTTATGAAATGCTAAACTGGAAAAACATGAGCATGGCCCCCCCAACCAACCAGATGTGTTCCGGGGGACACTGGCTGCACTGCATTCAAATGGCATTAAAAAAAAACCTGGGGAGAAGCCAGGCGTGGTGGCGCACACCTTTAATCCCAGCACTCAGGAGGCAGAGGCAGGTGGATCACTGTGAGTTCCAGGCCACCCTGAGACTACATAGCGAATTCCAGGTCAGCCTGGGCTACAGCGAGACCCTACCTCGAAAAACCAAAAAATAAAATTAAAAACTGGAGAGAAAAAAAAAAAAAGTGAATTTAAAAACTGGGAAGCAGGAAGATGGGAAGTTAGCCCCATTGAGCCATCTCCCTAGCTCCCCAATGGATGGGGTGGGGGGGGGCTGGAAATGAAGCCTAAGGGCAAAGAGATGATCCCTACTGGCCTCTCTCTCCACACTTCTTTCCTGTCCTCTGAGAATGGCAAGAGTACCCTGCGTTGTTCAGTCACTCAGCAAACACTTTTAGGTGCCAGTTCTAAGTTACCTTCTGGGTTCAATGCTGGAAACATAAAACCCAAACAAGGCATGTCTCTGCCTTCAAGGAGATGATAATTTACTGGAACCAAACAAGCCTCAATTAGGGCACAGGAAGTGGCTGGTTAGTCCCAGCGTGCACAATTCCATATGTAGACTCCCGAAGAGCATCGGCTACGCTTACTGGGCTTTTGGAATAACATCAGTCCCCAATGACATGGTTCAGGTTTCAGTGACCACAGCTTATTAATTGCATGTAATTGTGTAAAGTACAACCTCGTTGCTTTCTTCAGTCGCTGTGGGAACAAGCCTCGTGACTCATGAGCTGCGACCAATCTCGCCACTCCTTTCCAAAGTCTGAAGGTGGCCAGGCCACCGTGGATCTGTGCTTCAGTTCACACGTCTGCAGAGTGGGTGGTTCTGCCGCTGCCTGCTCCCTCTGGGGCAAGCCTGGGTAACATGGCATACAACCGGACCGCCATAAGGAGCTAATGGACCCACAAAGGCAAAAGTTTTAAGTCTAGGGGCCTGGAGTGACGGCTCAGCGGTTAAAGGTGCTTGCCTACAAAGCATGGCGGCCTGGGTTCGATTCTCCAGTACCTACGTAAGGCCAGATGCACAGAGTGGCGCATGCATCTGGAGTTCATTTGCAGGTGGTAGGAGGCTCTGGTGTGCCCATCCATACTCTCTCTCTCTCTGTCTCTCTCAAATAAATAAATACTTTAAAGTCTATGATATTATTAGTGACGTTTACACCAAACATCAATGGGATAAAGTAGGAGAAATGGGTGTCTGTACACGCGTGGTATACACCACCCATGTGGGAAGCTAGACAAGGGGAACTTGGAGTTGGCAAATGACGAAATGATCCTGAGGATGGAGCTGCCCAACACAGCCAGAAAAACTGCTTCCCACTGACAGAGCCTGCAAGTTCAAATAATGGGCTCCTAGGAGCTGATGGGGGGAGAGAGGCTTCCCCGAGGCACTAAGGAGATCCTAAGGGTGAGATGAAGGCAAACGCCATTCAAACCTCCCTGAACTGACTGAAACACAGAAATAAAACACAATTCTCCCTATTCCTACTGCTTTAAAGGTACAGAGTTCCAAATAATAGCACGTCTGGCTTGTTTGGGCTTTTACGCTTCCCTACGTAGTATATCCAATTGCAAACAAAAATTTTACGTTCTTAGAAATAATTTTAAAAGTTTGTAGACTGTTGTGATTTGAGTCTTTTTTTTTTTTTTTTTTTTTTTTTTTTTTTTTTTGGTTTTTCGAGGTAGGGTTTCACTCTAATCCGGACTGACCTGGAATTCGCTGTGTAATCTCAGGGTGGCCTTGAGCACACAACATTTCTCCTACCTCTGCCTCTTGAGTGCTGGGATTAAAGGCATGTGCCACCATGCCTGGCTGATTTGAGTCTTTTAAAAATTATTTATTTATTTATTTATGATAGAGACAGAAAGACAGAGGCAGAGAGAGAGAGAAAGAGAATGGGTACTCCAGGACCTCCTGCCACACTGTAAATGAACTCCAGATGCGTGCACCACTTTGTACATCTGGCTTTACATGGGTGCTGGAGAATTGAACCTGGGCCATCAGGCTTTGCATGCAAACACCTTTAACTGCTGAGCCATTTCTCCAGCCCTGACCAAAAAAAAAAAAAAAAAAAAGATTTTTTTCTGGTTATTTTCCATCTACCATTGGTTGATTTTTGCTGGTGCAGGACCCCTAAATACCAAGGTCGACCACAATGCACTTGGAAGCACAAAGTTATGAGTGTGAGAGATGCCAGGATCATCACACAGAAACCGAGGGCCAATGGCCGTTACCAACCTGGGTCTAAGGAACAAGGAAAGGAAGACTTTCCGGAAGCCCAGAGTAAAGAGAGGCATCAGAGCAGTGAGCCTGTGGCAGGAGTGTGACTGGCCTGAGAGACCCTTCCTTTAGGAAAGGGACAGGTGACTAAGATTTCCACATACACTCCTTTTCTGTCACTGTGAGCTAAGGGCCAAGAGGCATTATAGTCTGTGTGTAGTCCATGGTGATATCTCTCTACCCAGAGCAGGGAGAAGTGCTGTGGTGGCTTGATTCAGGTGTCCCCCCATAAACTTACATGTTCTGAATGTTTGATCCCCAGCTGATGGTGTTGTGTTTGGGGGGGCAGGCTTATGGGTGTTATATCCAGCTTCCCCTTGCTAGCGTTTGACACACTCTCCTGTTGCTGTTGTCTATCTGATGTTGGGCAGGAGGCGACATCTACCCTCTGCTCATGCCACATGTCCCCCTGCCATCATGGAGCAGCCCCTTGAGTCTATAAGCCAAAATAAACCCTTTCCTCCCACAAGCTGCTCCTGGTTGGTGCTTTGTGGCAGCAACAGGAAGGCAGTAGAAAGGCCAACAGGAGAAGGTCCCAAGAAGGTACTTTCCTGGCTAGCATCTGGGCTCTGGGTATTTTTATTTATTTATTTTAGGAAGAAGGTCTCATAATGTAGCTCAAGCTATCCTTGAATTCATGATCCTCCTGTTACCTACACCCTGTTTGAAAACTGATGATTTTAAATAACTCAGAAACAAGTATTATTCCATAACTGATAGCTCAAATCTCTCAGACTAGTATGAACTGTGACGGGATTTCAGAAGGAGACACAGAGGTGTGGCAGGAGCCAGTGGCAGGAATCACAGACTGGCTCTGAGGAGATCCCAGACCACCTTCCCTCTGCCTTCTCCCTGTGGCTATGAGGGCTCAGCTTGCTTTGTTTCTTCTCTTCCTCCTCCCTGTCCTCCTCCTTCCCCTGTTCCTCCTCTCCCTCCTTCTCCTTCTTCTTCTCAATTCTGAGGCTATACTCCCACCAACCTAAACTGCCTAATGCCGCTTTGTCCTGTGAGACAGAACATGACCGGTTAGTGCCTCTTGGTTCCAGGCCTTATGCCTGATCCATTCACACACAGCCAGCAAGAGTCACATGACATGGCTGCTAAAGACCGTCAGGGATGGTGACAGACCTTTCAAGAACAGAGGTTTTCCTCTGGGCAGTCACTTCAAAGGCTTTCCATTCTTACAGATGATCAGTTTCTTTATTAATAAACATTACAGGGTGGCTGAAGAGATGGCTTAGTGATTAAGGTGCTTGCCTGCAAAGCCAAAGGACCCAGGTCCAACTCCCCAGTACCCATGTAAGCCAGATGCACAAGGCGGGGGGCGCACGCATCTGGAGTTCATTAGTAGTGGCTAGAGGCAGTGGCACACCCATTCTCTTGCTGTCTCTCTCTCTCTCTTTCCCTGCCTGCCTATTTCTCTCTCTCAAATAAATAAATAAAATATTAAAAAAAAACATTCTGGGGCTAGAGAGATTGCTCAGTGGTTAAGGTTTTTGCCAACAAAGCCTAACCACCTGGGTTCAATTCCCCAGGACCCACATAAAGCCAGATGCACAACGTAGTGCATGTGTCTGGAGTTCATGTGCAGTGGCTGGAGGCACTGGTGTGTCCATTTTCTGTCTCTCAAATGAATAAATAAATTTAAAACAGCATTCTTATACTGCATTTTTTAAATATGCTGAGCATTATTCTAAGTCATTTCTTTCTTTAAAATTAAAAAAAATATTTATTTACTTGAGAGAGAGACAGAAAGAGACAGAGAAACAGAGAGAGAGAATGGGTGCACTAGGGCCTCCAACTGGTGCAAATGAATTCCAGATGTATGTGCCACCTTGGGCATCTGGCTTACCACGGACCTGGGGAATCGAACCTGGGTCCTTTGGTTTTTGCATGCAAATGCCTTAACTGCTAAGCCATCTCTCCAGTCTCTGAGTCATTTCTTTACTTCCAACAGTCTTATGTGACTTTTCCTGGATGAGGAAACATTCAATAACTTTCCATCTGAGAAATGACCACATTGGGTGTCAGTGGCCATACAGTAAGACTTCAAGATTCATGCTTTTAACCACTGTGGTGTACATCTATCAAACTTAAGAGGACAACAATGCCAATTAGCCATGAGCTCATCAAATCCTTTCAAGATCCATGGCAAGGGAGCCCTTAGCTACCCTAAAAATCTAGAGTAGACTACATGTCTGTAATGGTAAAGGAACTGGGCCTCTTAATCCACCCGACCATTTCCCAGAGTTCTCTGCCGCCTAGCCACAGTCTCAGAGAAGACAGAGAAAAATTAACTGAGAAAACCAGAACTTGCTCTGCTCACCATCTGCAAGTCATCGGTAACGGTCTCATTCAGAAAACAAAACAGTACTGGAAAATACAAAGGCAAGAAAATGCCCAGAAGTCATGGGGTTTAGTAATTGTCTTCCACGGGGGATGTGAAACCGTTCTACAGAGCACCTTGGCACCATGTCCCTTGTGTCCTGTTTTAGGAACTGAGTCTACTCTCGGCTCCTCTCTAAGGCAAGCTAGCTTTCTCCTTGGGAGACCTCATGCAGTCCCACAACTTCAGCTCATTACTAGATGTGAGCAACTCTCAAATCTGCAAGCCAGCCAGATGTCTCTCCTGCTCTCAAGACCAAGGAGCCAGCTGCCTGGAGGACAGGTCATCTTAGGAGTCCCAGGCTTCATGTCCACCATCAACTCCACCATTATCTCCTTACCCATACTTCCCACTGAACCCCACCTCAAGGAATAGTTCTACCACATACCCACCCAAGCAATTCAGGATCACAGGACTTGCCTTGGACCAACCTTCTCCCCTCTCCTTTCTCCATCCATTCATTATGTCCTGCTATTCAAGCACCCTGAACACCCTTGGGTTCTCTTCATCCTCCTCACCACTTCCTGTAGCCATCTTTCTTGCTTGAATAAAAAGAAATAGTTTTCAGGGCTGGAGAGATGACTCAGCAGTTAAGGCATTTGCCTGCAAAGCCTAAGAACCCAAGTTCAATTCTCCAGTACCCACATATAAGCCAGATGCACAAGGTGGTGCATTAATATGGAGTTCATTTGCAGTGGCTGGAGGCCCTGGTATGCCCATTCTCTCTCTCTCTCTCATAAATAAAAATAATTTTTTTTAAAAAATTAGTATTCAAGGAGCAGCCCCAGTCTTCCTTCAGTCTCTCTCCCATGCTGCTCTCACAGTAATTGTTCTAAAGTGCAAGTCCGGGTGTATTTGGGCCTTCCTTAAATCCTTCAATTTCCCCATTACTCTTACCAAATCCTAGATCCTTGTAAAAGGCCAATGAGTCAGTACAAATTGGTGTCCATTCAGTTCATTACACTCGCCTCCTATTGCACTTCCTCCATGCCGTGGCTTCCTGTCATCTGACCCGTCAGTCTTTGTGCATGCCTCTGGGTGGCAGTCTCTAAAGCACCCCCATGATCCCACCTCCAATACTCACGTATGGGTGTCGACCTCTTCCTCTGGTGTGGGCTGGATCCAGTCACTTGCTGACAACTAACAAGACACCGCAAGAGAGATCGGATGTCACTGCCAAGACTATGTCACCAAAAGACTAGAGTCCGTGGTAATCTCTCCCCCCCTCTTCCTCTCTTTCTCCTCCTCTTCCTCTTCCCTCCTCTTCTTCCTCTTCCCTTCTTCCTTTCCTTCTCTCTTGCCCCTTCTTAATTTTTTACTGCCTCCCTCTCTCAGAAGCCAACAGCTGTGTGTCCAGTAGCTCTATGGAGAGACCCCAGTGGCGAGCATCGATGCCTCCAGCCCACGGTGATGACCTCAGGCAGAGATGGCTAGCGCGTAGATATGGACATAACAAATGTCTGTTTTGAGCCATTCCAGTAGTGGGTGAGCATTTATGTAATTAACCCCCCCATACCACCACCACCTCTCTTGTCTCCAGCTGCTGCTGGCCTTCCTCCTTTTGAATATGTCTTCCTCCTAATGCCAACCCATGTCCCCTAACTCCACTTCATTCCCTGCCCTCCGGGGAGATGAAACCTCCTCCAGGAAGCCTCCCTACCTTCCCTCATCAAAGACTGATCATCAGACTATAAGCTTCATGAAGGCAGAGACCATGGTGCCACGACTACCCTCAGATCCCGGCTCCCACATATGCACCGGGCTCGGACAGGTTCTAAATACTCCCTGACTGAATACATTAGAGTCCTGCACAAGGCTCCCTGTCTCCCCACTGAGCTCCTCCTTCCGCATAGAACCTGGGTTCCTAGCAGTCATGTGTTTAACATCCACGGGTACTGTGCTGAAGGCAAAGACGATGTTTCCGCTGTGATCTGAAATATCCCTTCTCACCCGTCCTGTTTTCACTCTTGCGGTAACTGGGCAGTTGATTATTCTCCTTTTATACATAAGGAAGAAATAACATGGACCTGAGCATGTTTCATGATGACCCAGGGCAATGCTCACTTCTCGGGATTCGTCTCCAGCTCAGGCCAGATCTGCTCTCAGGAGGACACTGGGTGGATGGACACTCTAATTACTACATAATTTTTCTAAAAATAATGCAGATTGCCTCAGTATCCATGACGGATGGCCACGTGTCACCACCCAGGCAGGCTGCTAAGCCAATAAACTACAATATGAAATTTTTCCAGCTCTAAGAGGGAAAGAATAGAATCACAGAAACAAAGAAAAACCTAATTAAATCAGATCCGGTGTGTGTGTGGGGAGGGGGGAGAGGAAATTATTTTTAAAAATCAGTCAAAATTAAGGCATTTGGGAAGAAATGAGTTTTGATGCTCTTAGCCATCACTGTGAACTGATACGTTCTTAGGAGAAAAGGAAAAAAAAAAAAAGAACAACAGTTGAAATAAGCAGCATAGGTTTATTTTTTAAAGGACCACCTCACTGCAGGCTGGATCACAGACCAGACTATCTGAACGTGTGAGTTGAAGCACAGCCACATGGCGAAAGGATTGAGTGTAGTTTCCAAGATCATTACCAACAAGCTCTGAAATCTACTATTCTTCCCCCCCCCACCACCACCAAAAGAAAAAAAAAAAAAAGAAGCCGTTATGTTTCTAGCAGTCCAGGACACTTAGTTCGGTTTTGCTTTAACTCTTAAGAATCCTAGTAAGCTTTATATTTAGTGGTAGGAAGATTCTGGAATCTATCCCAAAAGATCACTAAGTGAGCCACGGAGGAGGGCAGCAGGCGTGTGATTCTACTTGCTCGGTCTTTGCCCTACTCTGCAATCCGTTATTGATATTTATTTATTATTTATTTATTTATTTGCAAGGAGAGAGAGAGAGAGAGAGAATGGGCACTCCAGGGCCTCCAGCCGCTGCAAACAAACTCCAGATGTATCCATCACTGTGCACCTGGCTTTACCTGGGTACTGGGGAATCAAACTCGAATTGTTAGGCTTTGCAGGCAAATGCCTGCAAATGCCTTAGCCCCCCGAGCCATCCTGTCCAGCCCTAGGTATTGATATTTAAACATTAGGGGGACAGGTCACATAAACTCTGAACTGCTAGCTTTGTATGTATCTTCTCAGAGGGCAAACCAAAATTCAGCAAGCACTTCCCTCTTTCTGCCAGGCATTTGGTCTCTATTTCCGTAGCCTTCATCACTCCTTGTTTCTTCTGTGCCCACCCTGCGGAGGGCATTTCTGGGCCCATGGACACAGGGTGGGAAATTGCTGTGCTAAGACTATGCCCACTGTTTTCTTAGCAGTCTACTGCTTGGGAAGAGATTCAAAGTGAGGCAAGAAAGTACCATGATCCTCATCTTCTGCCCTTTCTCTCCTCCTCCTCCTCCTCAACCTCTCCACCACAGTGTCTCTGCCTATCCCCACTGAATCTTCTCTTACGAGGTCAATTTCTTCATCACATCAGTTCTAAGTGGCCTAAAATGACCACTTTGATCCGGTATCCGTCTCCTTGGTCTTTCATTTCGGCCCTCACAGCTTCCCTAGCCCAGTGTCTCAATTTCCTAAATCCAATTTGCCCAAGCAGAGCATGGATCAGTGTTCCCATCTATTCAAGTGAGGCCTGCAAGGAAGGAGGGCGAAACACGACAGAGGCCCTGCATCTGGTAGCAAGGGAGGGAGGGTGACAGGATTATATGGCACAAAATACATCTGCCCAGGGCACCGAAGATTCTAGACACACACTTTCTTCAAGAGCAGACAAACCACAACCCACCCCCACGACATACGCCCCATCGGAGCCGGAAACAGCCATCACTTCCCCAAACAAGGTTCTTAGTCTTAAACAATTTGCCTGCCTTCTCCCATGAGGTGTAGCCCCGACCAGGACCTGGCTGCCAGAGGGCAGAGCTATGTACAGAGGAATTAGGCGCCGCACCCGGCCACCATGCCCTCGGCCACAGGCACGGATGGAAGCAGTTAGCTTCTGTAATGAATTTGCAATGCCGGGCTGCTGCCTTCCGCTCTGGCCGGCTGGCCTTTCAAAGCAGTGTGAGGCCATTGAAGAACTATAATCGTTCTGCCTCTTAGTCATTCTCGGGGGGCGTCATGCTGCTGTACCCCCACACACACCAGACAGACCTCCCCATCTCCTCTGAAGTGGCCGTAACAAATTGGCCCTTATTGGCCTGAATTTGGGAACTCCGTGTTATTTTCCTTCAAGATGGAACAAAGATTCTCTTTTTTTTTTCTCTGGTTCCTTGCGTCTCTGAGATGGCCGAGAGCAGAGCGAGTTTCCCAGGCTCAATTCCATCCAGCAGAGACAAGGAGAACCTCAGGACATGCAGAGGGATCTGGCCTGGTGCCTAAGCTTGCCTGCGACTGGGCTATGTAGCCTTGTCAAGCCTGGGCAGATGGTTCAGTCAGTAACGTCCTTGCAAGCCCAAGAACCCTGAGTTCAATCCCCAGGAGCCACATGAAAAGCAGGGCTTGGACTGGAGAGTTGGCTCAGTGGTTAAGGCATCTGCCTGCACAGCGACCCAGGTTCGATTCCCCAGCGCCCACATAAAGCCAGATGCGCAAAGCAGTACATGCATCTGAAGTTCGTTGGCAGTGGCTAGAGACCCTGGCACACCCACTCTCAATCTCTCTCTCCTCTTTCTATCCTTTGCAAATAAATAAAATAAAATGTAAAAAAAAAAAAAAAACTGGGATTGATGGCACATGCCTGTAATCCCAGCAGTGGGGAGACAGAGACAGGAAGGTTCCTGGGGCTCATGTAGCCTACTTGACAAGCTCCGGACTAACAAGAGACCTTATTCCCCCCCAAAAGAAAATGTTATGGATAGCATCCAAAAAAAAAAAAACAACTTCTGAGGTTGTCCTCTGGCTTCTACATGCATGCACACGTAAATTACTGCACACACATACCCATGTACACATGCACCCACACACTGCTCTCCTATAGAGAATATAAGGTGTTAATAGCCCTGAACAAGGCTCCATATGGGAGAAAAAATAAGTTGGAGCCGCTGGGCATCTCTGCTGGGCTTCACCTAAGCACTTCCGCTTCCGAGCAGTGTGTCTTTGTTAAGTGACTTAACTGTCTCCGAACCTCGTGTCAGAATGGACAACAGCAATGAAAACTACTTAACAGGATGCTCGTGATTATGGTAGTTACTCTTCTTGTTGCTGTCAAAAAATAAATACCTGATGAAAACAACTGAAGGGAGGGTTTATTTCTGACCCTTGGTTTGAAAGGGTGCAGCCTGTCTGTCAGGGAAGGCACAGTGGAGAGGGAATGAGGCTGCTGAGTATATCCTGTCGGCAGTCAGAAAGCAGCCTGGCGTGGTGGCGCATGCCTTTAATCCCAGCACTCAGGAGGCAGAGGAAGGAGGATCGCCGTGAGTTCGAGGCCACCCTAAGACTACATAGTGAATTCCAGGTGAGCCTGGGCTAGAGTGAGACCTTACCTTGAAAAACCGAAAGCAGAAAGCGTCTGGGCTGGAATTGGGACAAGGCGAACTTCCTTCAGCTAGAAGCCACCTTGTCAGGACTTCAGAACCTTCCCAAAACAGTGACACTAGCTAGGGACAAAGACTGGGGGAGGGGCAGTTCATCTTCAGACCATCACTACGACCTTGACTTTGGTTTTTTCCTAGCCCCTAATTAGAGCTTGGGATGTACTGAGTGATTCAAATAGAGTGACGTTCTCCAAGGACAAACAAACGGAAACATTTGAGGACAGATCACTGGGGCCACTGGGAACAGGAGGAGCTAGCAAGGCCAGGGCAAGCATGCCATCCATCAGAAAGAAATGCCGAGGGGCCTGCAGTCCTCAACAGCCATGGTCTAGCATCCTTTGGGAGTGGGAGAGATGGACCATTCCAGAATCAAACAAAGCTACTAGTGCCTTTGCAGAAGTGGGTGTAGACTTCCTTGGGACAGGTATAGAAAAAGAAATACATGGGACTGGAGAGATGGCTCAGTGGCGAAAGCCTGGAAACCCAGAGGACCCAGGTTCAAGCCCCCAGTACCCATGTAAAGCCAAATGCACAAGGTGGCACATGCACGTGGCATTCGTTCACGGTGGCTAGAGGCCTTGGTGCACCCAATTCTCTCCCTCTCTCTGCCTCTTCTCTCCCTCTCTCTTTGAAATAAATAAAATATTAAAAAGAAAAAAGAAATACAGGTGGCCGGACACAAGCAGGTTTATGGGTGAAAGATGAAGGAAAACAGGGAGCAATTTCCAATGCAACGTGTCTAGTGCTTCTTCTGAAAAATGGGGCAACTGGGAAGATTCCTTAAGTTTTTTTCTTTGACTGTTTTACTGTCACAAAGTACACTGATCAGCAACCCTCGGTGACATTCTTGATAAGAAAAGCATGTCACTGAGATTGGGGAAAGAGCTCATGGTTGGGAGGTAGAGCAGTTCACTGAGGGTCACCACGCTGCCCCCTTGTCCCCTGGGTCCCCTCCTGGCTCCCCTGTGGATGTCAAACCTGTGTTTTTGTGCCATTGTTTACCATATTAAGTTACATTCTTCCCTTTTTGCTTGTCACTTGGTTTGTGGCTTTGAGATATAACACTTCATGACCCATACATGTGAGTCCCTCATGAGTGAACATTGCCTTGGATAAACTCCTCATGGTGGAATCGTAGGGTTAAGGGTCTTACTATTTAATTCCAGGTTTTTTGTGGGTTAACACTGGTCTTGTCAGCTTTGTCAATCACCCTATCTCAACCTCCTGCTCTGAGAAGAAGGTGGAAGGGTGCTGCACCCACACCAGGTCAATGCCCGCTTTCCTGCCTCTGTCCCTGACACTGTAGACCTGGCTCTGGTGGAGTTCATGTTCCCAACACAGGATAGGCTGCAGTGGAAATGGTGAGTTCAAATCCTTAGTGTTCCTCTCTTGGACTGTGCAGCCCTAGAGTGAGCCACATAGCATCTCAGAGCTTTTATTTCCTTCTACATAAAAATAAGGTCAAAAAAGCAAACCGGAAGAGTGATGCATTGAACAGCCGGAATGCAGAGCCCAGCACCAACATTCTATCTGATCTCTGGTCTCTTTATTACTTAAAAACGATGCCTTCCTACCTCCAGGCCTCTCTGCCCCTTCCAAAAAGGTTAGAATGAGCTGAAGAGATGGCTCCATGGTTAAAGGTGCGCTTGCTTGCAAAGCTGACGGCCTAGGTTTGATTCCCCAGGACCCATATAAAACCAGATGCACAATGTGGTGCATGCGTCTGGAGTTCATCTGTAGTGGCAGGAAGCCCTGGTCTGATTGTTCTCTCTCTCTCTCCCTCACTCCCTCTCTGCTTGCAAATAAATGAATAAAATATTGAGAGGTAAAAAAGGCACGAGGAAGAACATGAGAGGAGAAACACAGGCTTGGGCCCTACCATTCCAGGGAAAAGATCCAACATCTGAGGAGGTCAGCTCACAGTGAATAAAGGACCAAGAGATATTTGTCCAGTTTTGCATTGTGGTGGTGGGAGATAAGGGGGCGTGAGGCTTTTACCTTTAAGAACTAGGATATTGTTTTCATTATGTTATTATTATTATTATTATTATTATTATCTGAGCTTAGTTCCTGTACTTTATTTTCTAAATTTTTGTTTACTTATTTATTCTGCAGTACTGATAATTGATCCCAGGGTCTCATGCATGCCACATGAGTGCTCTATCACTGAGCTCTATCTCCAGCACTATTTTGACTTTTCATTTTTTTGAAGATTTTATTTTTATTTTACTTATTATAGACAGAGAAGGGGGGGGGGAGAATGGGCATGCCAGGGCCTCTAGCCACTGCAAACAAACTCCAGAAACATGTGCTGCATGTGCATCTGGCTTATGTGGGACCTGGAGAATTGAACCTAGGTCCTTAGGCTTTGTAGGCAAGTGCCTTAACCACTAAGCCAGTTCTCCAGGCCTGACTTTTCATTTTTGAGATGAGGTCTCACTAAGTTGCCAAGGCTGGCCTTGAACCTGAGCTTTTCTTCGGGAGCTTCCTGAGTATGTAGAATTTACAGGCCTGTAGACCCAGTTCTCTACAATTTAAACAAGGTCAAATTACCTGCCGTGAGCACTGGAGGCGCAAAGTGAATTTTCCCACCTGATAGACCCAGCCCAGAGCCTGCTCTGCCATAGTGGTGAAGTCCTCTGGGTTGGCTGATCTTGGAATAAGTCCCCAGACCCCCTTCCCTTTGGAACATCCAGGTGTGTGCTGGACATAAAAGAAAATAAAGAGAAATAAAGAAAAGTGATCAGGTGGAAATGGAGGCAGAGGTGCTCAGAGTTTCAAAGCTCCCTAGGCGACCTCTCCTGGGCAGATCTGAGAAAATTCATCAGGGGATGACTAAGCGAGCTGACCACTCCCTGAAGGACAAAATCCCCTCTAAGAGACTCAAACTCTGGCCTTAACAGAGATACGCTTCCATTTGGCCAGAAATGAGGATCCACTTAATCTCTGCCTGCAGGTCTTACCATTCCCAGAATTTAGGTCCATAATCCTTTTCGTAAATAGCAGGAGGGAGCCAGGAGGCCCCCAGCCACTCAACACATGCAGCTCTGTTCCTACAGAGCTGGGCAAACCCAGCCAGACCCAGCCCTGTCCTGGCCCAGAAGCATGCGGGCGGGGTCCGGGGGCGCAGGGACAGGGGTGTGTGTGTGCAGGGACAGGAGGCAGGTAGAGAAGGGACCCTTCAATCCTTTCTCCTAGGGTGGGGTCTTTCCAGTGCCCTTAACAAAATTTTGCACATGAGGAGAGTGGACACAAGCAATCTTCCTGGGGAAGGCGGCTGGTGACAATTTAAGCCAGCACTGCTGACTGAGACTCACTCGTGCCAGGCCCTGTGCCCCCAGCTTCCCCAGAATCACCTCGCCAGGACAATCAGCCTATTTGGTTGCACAGCCAAACTGCTAGACTAAAGCTCATGGCCATACAAGCCAATTGAAAGGAGTAGACTGTACACGGGGTTGCTGTCCTCAAAGGCAGGGCTCCTAACGCCAGCTTCAAATGGCCTCTGTGTACTGCAGCTGAGCTGTGGACTTGTGTACCGAGGCCTTGTTCTGAAATGCTGGACCCACACTGAAGTCCCCATTGTACAGATGAGGACACTGAGGCACACAGAGGCTGATCAGCTCACGGCCAGGAGCTGGGTGACCAACTTAGGACTGTCTCAGTTTCAGTTTTGAAGCCCCTCACTTGTAGGGGAGCCAGGACAGGGAGCTGCCTTCGCCAGTCCCAAAGAACACCCTTTTAACCAGCCCCTACCCCTGTATGGTGTCACGGTCAGGGCCCAGGACCCGAGTGTGAGTCCTGATCTTTGCTTTGGATGGGCCCCAGGACCTTACAGCTTAGTCAATTGTGTGTGTGAGTGACAATCGTAGGGTCAACTTCGTGTTGTTATTTCAAAGACGCCCAGTCAACCCCAGGGCAGGCCACAGCCATGACTGGCTGGCAATGGTGTGCCAGTTGTTACTGAATGGTAGTGATCATTAGTTGCAGAGGGGCGGGAAGAGATCGCCTGAGCATCTGCCTTGTCAGGGACAAGGGGAGCCCGAGTCTACCAGGTATCACATCTCCTGCCCAGGGCCTGAAATATCTCAGGGGAATCATGCAGCTATGACACTGAGCTCAGCCCTGATGCCGACACATAGGTTTTGGGGCCAACCTCCAGAGTACCTCCTCTTCCTACTGTCCCTGTGGTGATGCGGAGCTGGGAGGCCAGGCTGAGCTTTTCCTTCATTACTCGCTTCTCAAACAATGGGAGTCAGGATGGACTCACTCTCTCCTAGAATCCCAGGATGAACTCTAGCTGGCCTCCCCCTTCCGTGGACAACTAATGACACCTGGCCTTTCTCCACCTCCCATGCCACTTCAATGCCAGTCCCCATAAAGATCACCATGCAGCCACCCAGCAAACACATAGCAAGGACCTGTAGTGTGCTCTGGAGCCAGACTGCTCAAGGTCATCACACCAGTTGCCTGTCCCGGGTGTCAAGTTCTTTGGTCTCTCTGTACCTCAGTGTCCACATCTGAGAGCGGGTTTACAATAGTCCACACCATGGGCGAAACCTACGGCACAACAGCTGGGAAATTGTAAGACTCCGTCATACTTGTCATTATGAACGATATCATGATATAGAGACTCAATATTGCCAGTAACAGTTTATGCCATGTATCCACTGTATTAGAATCCTCGAGCCAGCGTAAAAATGATGGTCACTTTCAAAGATGATTTTGCAAGTGCCTAGGGATTAAAATGGAGATTCCAGGGTTGGAGAGATGGTTTAGTGGTTAAGGCATTTGCCTGCAAAGCCTAAAGACCCGGGTTTGATTCCCCAGGACCCAGATAAAGCATGATGCACAAGGCAGAGCATGATCCAGGAAGTCGTTTGCAGTTGCTGGAGGTTCTGGCACAACCATTGTCTCTCTCTCATCTCTTTCTCTCTCTCTCTCTCTTTCTTCTATCTCTCTCCACTTGCAAATAAATAAATTAATTAAAATGAAATAAAATAGAAATTCCAGAGTATTGCAGATTTTCTTACTGTTAAGTCCTTTGTCTCATAACCACAAAACCTTAGTGAGTAAAGCAAAGGAGATTTATAAGAAAAAAGATAAAAAGAAGAGAAAAAGGGAGGGCTGGAGGGATGGCTGAGCAGTTAAGGCACTTGCCTGTAAAGCCAAAGGGCCCAGGTCTGATTCCCCATTACCCACGTGAGCCAGACGCACATGGTGGCGCATGCATCTGGAGTTTGTTTGCAGAGGCTGAAGGCCCTGGCACACCCATTCTCTCTCTCTCTCTCTCTCTCCCTCACTCTCTCTCTCTCTGTGTCTGCCTCTCTCTTTATCTATCTCTCAAATAAGTAAAATAATTTTTTTAAACAAAAGATTAAAAAGCCCCAGAGTGCCATGGCAAACATATTTAGGATTTCAGCGAGCACCTAAAGAAGGGAAGGGAAGGAGAAAAGGAAGAGCCGCGCTTGCTGAGTTAACTCAGAGAAGCACGCAGGCCCAGCCTTGAGAAGCTGTGAGCCAACTGCACCGGGGGAGCAGGGGCTTCTGGGGCTACAGAACACTATCTCCTTGAGGGGAGCACTCCTCCTCCTACCTCCTTAGCATGTCTGTAGGTGAGGGGTGGTCTCTTGACCTGGTGAGTTTGGATGAACCTTTTGGCTTCTTCTTTTTATTAAGTAGAAACTTTGTGGGGATATACCATACATTGGTACCATTTCCCTTCTGCCTATCCCTATTCCATTCAGGGCCCTCCTTCATGGGATGCTGGTATTCACCGTGGCAGTGAGAGTTCTGAGTTGAGGGAGCAGCAGTCAGCCATTGTCTGTTGGGGGGGGGGCAATGCCTCTGGGTATTCCCTCCCAGCCTGCAGGCCCCTACATTCCGAGCCTTGGTGGGTGTGTTTTAAGTAGAGTTTAGTGTTGAGCTCTCGGCAGCCTCTGGATTTCTGCTTTGGTACATTTTGCGTATCCTCCATGTCTATGGCCATCACCGTGTCTCCAGGCTCGCTGTGGAAGCAGCGCTCTTGCTCATCTCCCCAGTGCCTCCTGTGGTTTCGCCTGGGCTCTCTCTGGCTGGTGCGCAAGCGGTGGGGCTCTCATGACAGGGGACAGCTATCTTTTCTTGTCTTATTGGTTGATTTCAGTTGTCCTTAGTTTTCACTGCCTTCTGTAAAACTGATGGATTAACTCTTTTTTTTTTTTTTTTGGATTTGCGAGGTAGGGTCTCACTCTAGCCCAGGCTGACCTGGAATTCACTATGGAGTCTCAGGGTGGCCTCGAACTCATGGCAATCCTCCTACCTCTGCCTCCCGAGTGCTGGGATCAGAGGCGTGCGCCACCACGCCGGGCATACCTTGGTTTCTTTCGCTCAGAACGCTAGGACAAGCTCACCGTGGGGCCAGGGGAGGAGGGCAGCTCTGCATCTGGAAACTGGAATGGCGCCCCACCCCCCCTTTCTGCATTTGCCTTGCCCTGAGCCCCATCAATGAGAGCTGTTCCTGCCCCTGACCAGCTTGCAGTCTGAAGCCTGGCGGTGAGTCTCTGCCAACAAAATCTCTCTCCTCCTTGCTGATGGATAACTCTGTCCATGTGGGAACAAGATAAAGAAAAGAAAAAGGAAGGCAAGTAATAAGGAAGGAAGGTCACATGGTGCCACTCAATTCCTCGTCTTCTCTCTTCTTTCTTCTCTTCCTCTCCTCCATCTTTCTCCCTTCTTTTCTCTTCCTTCCCTTCTCCTTTTCCTTTGCATGCCCACCCCCCTCATTCAATCTCCTCCTCATCCTCATTCTAATATTTTGGCACCGTGAGCATGGGGAAATCTCACACAGCGAGTTCCTCATGCCATCCGTATCTTCAGTGGTGCCTCACTTCATCCTCTGCAGAGTGAATGGAGCTGTGACCCAGTATCCACTTTAAACTGGGCGGCTAAGGAGTGAGATGGCTTACTGGGGCGTGACGGTCCATTTCCAAGCCTTGAAAGCATTAGGATTGAAGACAAGTGGAGAAGAAGGAGGAGGAGAGAGGCGAGAGGACAGGAGAAAGAAGAACATCTGGTCCCAAGAACAAAGACTTCCTAAGAGCAGATAAAGCTGTTTTCTCTCTAGGATCAACTTGGAAATGAGCTCTGCAGCTAGCGAAGGATGACAACCCATCTTTGTTTTCCTTTCATACCTTTTTATTACCCGCGTTATTCTCTAGTCACTTCCTGTCCGGGTGGGAGGCATTTGTTGCCTCAAAGCTTCCTGGCCCCAGCTAGTCTGGGCACTTCTCTCCCAGGCTGCCCCAGTCAAATCCGGGCTCATCACCACAGTGACAATTCTCTAAGCCACACTGGCACCAAGGGTCCTGGAGTTGTTATTGGCCATGTCCTATGTAGTGTTTGCTTTATTGCACAATGAAACCTTCATGGAAATACACCTGACCTTGAGTGGTAATGCAGGAGATACTCACCTTGGGTCAGGTGCTGGGCTTCTGTTTACTTAAGAAATGAACTCAGTAAATCCTTCTCTCTCTCTCGCTCTCTCTCTCTCTCTCTCTCTCTCTCTCTCTCTCTCTCTCTCCAGCCACAGGAAAGAGGAAAACAACCACTCAGTTTCAGTGACAGAAAGCCAGGACTGGATTTGCATGGTCAGTGTCTAGTCAGAGGGCCAGGGAACATGAGTCTCACCTTCGATGCTTCTCTCCATGATGTAGAACGAGCCAGGGGTTACATTTTTTTCACTTAGAAACAACTTCAGGAGGAAGGATTTCTTTCACTCACGGGTGTGGATGTTGTCGTCTACTGTGGTGACAGAAAGTAAGAGAGAGGGTGAAGAGAGAGAGAGAGAGAAAAAAAAGAGAAAGAGAAAGAGAGAGGGTTGGGGAGATGGCTTAGCAGTTAAGGCATTTGTTTGCGAAGCCTAAGGACCCAGGTTTGATCCCCAAGAACCCATGCAAGCCAGAGGCACAAGGTGGTACATATGTCTGGAGTTCATTTGCAGTGGCTAGAGGCCATGGCAGACCCATGTTCTCTCTTTCTCTCTCCCTCTCTCTCTCTCTCTCTCTCTCGCTCTCTTTCTCTCTCTCAAATAAATAAATTATTTTAAAACAAACAAATACAAAAGGAAAATTGCTTTAAAAAATTTAAAAAGGAAGGAGAGATGGCTTAGCAGTTAAGGCGCTTACTGTGAAGCCTAAGGACCCACATTCAAATCTCCAGGTCCCACGTAAGCCAGATACAAGGTGACACAAACGTGTAAGGTCACACATGCACTAGGTGGCACACGCATCTGGAGTTTGATTACAGTGGCTGAAGGTCCTGGCGCGCCATTTCTCTCTCTCTCTCTCTCTTTCTCTCGCTGTCTCGCATAAAAAAAATAAAAAGGCCAGTCTGTTGGGCTTGCCTCAAAAGAGATAGAGAGAGAAGAGAGAAAGAGAGAGAGAGAGACTATGAATGTCTGTAATGATCACAAATAGATTGGATTAGATTGCCAGGGACTGTCTGACAGAGTGGTCATCATGTGCCTCAACAATGTCCCGTCTCCTAGATGTCACCAGGCTACTAAAGCATCTCGCCTAGAAGATAACATGAAAGGGGGGCAGAGATGGGCACACAGGCATTCAGTGCAGCATGAAGCCCAAGAGTTAAGAATTAGAAGGAAGGGCTGGAGAGACGGCTCAGCAGTTAAGGTGCTTGCCTGCAAATCCAAAGGACCCAGCTTGGATTCCCCAGGTCCCATGTAAGCCAGAGAGGCACAAGGTGGCACACGTGTCTGGAGTTTGTTTTCAGTGGCTGGAGGCACTGGCATGCCCATTCTTTCTGTCTGTCTCTCTCAAATAAATTTTTTAAATGAGATAAAATTTTAAAAAGGAAAAGAATTAGAAGTAAACGAGTCAGAGACTGGAGAGATGGCTCAGCAATTCAGGAGCTTGCCTGTGAAGCCTAAGGACCCAGGTTTGATTCCCCAGGTCCCATGTAAGCCAGAGGCACAAGGTCATGCATGAGTCTGGAGTTCATTTGTAGTGGGTGGAGGCCCTGGAGTGGCCGTTCTCTCCCTCCCTCCCTCTCTCTCTCCCTCTCACTCAAATAAATAAATAAAATATGTTTATTGCATACAATGGTACATACCTGTTATCCCAGAGGTAGCGGTACAATGATCAGGAGTTCAAGGTCACGTTTGGCTACATAGCAAGTTTAAGGATAACCAGGGCTACATGAGATCCTGTCTCAAAAATAAATAATAATAATAATAACCCAACAGCAACAAATAAAGAATACGTGAATTGCTCACATCAGGAGTTTGCTAAGTCACCATCCTGGTTTTCACTTGCTGTATAAGAAGCAACCTCATGCCTCAAACAATCACAGCTGTACATTGAATTGTGGGCCCGCCACGGTGGCACTCGGCTTGGCTCACAGTGAGATGGGCCTCACATGGGTGGACTGACAAAGTCCGGGGCTGGGTCCGTCCGCTAGGAGATGTGATCTCTTGGCGTGGGATTCCCCGTGACTACTTCAGGGCATCTGGCTTATTCATCGGATGGCCAAGACTCGGCCGGCTTAGTCCTTAAGGGGAAAAAGAGGATGACCTGCCAGTTTCGTGAAGTTTGTTCCAGGAAATAGACACAGCGTCACTTCTGCCCTCCTTGATCCATCAAAAGCACAGATCAATATGTGTCGATTTAAGGCGTCGGGCAAATCGATCCCACATTTTGATGGGAGGTGCACCCTACGACTGGCAGTCACCTACAGTTGGTTTTGTCGTCACCATGTGGTGCCAGGTTACAATGTCATTAATAATGTCACTGAGAGCCGGGCGTGGTGGCGCACGCCTTTAATCCCAGCACTCGGGAGGCAGAGGTAGGAGGATCACAGTGAGTTCGAGGCCACCCTGAGACTCCATAGTGAATTCCAGGTCAGCCTGGGCCAGAGTGAAACCTACCTCGTAAAACCAAAAATAATAATAATAATAATAATGTCACTGAGAGATTTTTATACACATGGTGGAATGTTCATGCTAAACTGAAGTTACCAAAAAAAAAAAAAAGTGGTCCAATGATTGGAGAGATGGCTTAGTGGTTAAGGTGCATACCTACGAAGCCTAGGGACCCAGGTTCGATTCTCCAGGTCCCATGTAAGCCAGATGCACATGGTGGTGCATGTGTCTGGAGTTCATTTGCAGAGACTGGAGGCCCTGCTGTGCCCATTCTCTTCCTCCACCTCCCTGTCTCTAATAAATAAATAAATAAAAACAAATCTTAAAAAAAAAGTGGAACAAAAATGTTTTGACTCAGCCTTCCTGTGGTGGTTTGAGTCAGGTGCCCCCATAAACTTAGGTGTTCTGAATGCTAGGTTCCCAGCTGATGGAGATTTGGGAATTGACGCCTCCAGGAGGCAGTGCATTGTTGGGGGCTGGCTTATGGGTTTATAGCCAGTGTCCCCTTGCCAGTGTTTGGCACACTCTCCTGTTGCTATTGTCCACCTGATGTTGGCCAGGGAGTGATGTCCACCCTCTGCTCATGCCATCATTTTCCCCTGCCATCATGGAGCTTCCCCTCCAGTCTATAGGACAAAATAAACCTTTTTATTTTTTTCCCACAAGCTGCTCTTGGTCAGGTGATTTCTGCCAGCGATGCAAACCTGACCACAGCACTTACCTAAATACCAAAGCACGAGGCCTGGTGTCTAGGAAGATGGGATATTTTCTTCTGTGTATTTTCTGTGTTTTCTTAGATTTTCACAGGTCATGCCCAGCCCATGCATATGCCATGCTTAGCTCCCAGTGATTTTTAAGATTAAGGATGTTCCCATGGGGATCACTTGATGCTGCCTCTCTGAAGAATTCTGGGTACCCACAATACCATGTGGCTGGAGACATTTCGAGACCTGGGCGCTGGACGCCCGGCTGGCCTGTTTCTACGTATATGCTCCCTGCCTGTCCCCCGTGGACATTTGAGTTCACAGTCCTCCTCGTTAAGACGGATCTATGGCAGAGTTCACTGGGCTGACTCGTCCAGTGGTGTCTTGGATATACAATACCCTTGATTACTTTCCCACCTCAGCCTTTACTCCCAAGGTACCACATGGGTAGGACTACAGGCCACCAAATGTCATCGGCCATGTAGACAAACCCAAGGAAAGTAGAGGATGAACAATACAGGGACTAGCTAGAGACAGGAATGGAAGAGGTGGAAATGCCAGCATCCACGTGGGTACCTTGGGTTTGGGAAGAGGAAGAACAAGAAGACAGCCATTGGGCTAGAGGAATGGCTTAGCGGATAAGGCCTCACCTGCAAAGCCAAAGGACCCCAGGTTCAATTCCCCAGAACCCACGTAAGCCTGATGCACATGGTGGTGCATATGTCTGAAGTTCGTTTGCAGCAGCTGAATGCCCTGGTGCACCCATTCTCTCTCTCTCTCTCTCTCTCTCTCTCTCTCTCTGCTTCTCTCTCTCTCTTTCAAATAAATAAAATATAATTTAAAACAAGAAAAAAACAAACAAACAAAGAAAACAGCCACCAGTAAAAGAAAGCATGTGAAATAGCCTTTTTATGCCTTCTAGCAGACAAGATGGAGGGCGGAAACCTTGGCCTCCCTGACCACTCCCACCAGAGCTCCTCGGTCACTGTCAAAGATATAGGAAGACCCAAAGACCCACAGCCTCTTCACAGACCATGGCCACTTGGGAAGCAGCTTCGTGATCTAGGTAGGCCATGTGAGCAAATTGTCTAGTCCATGAAAGGTCAGGCATCTCTGCTCTGAAAGCTTCAGGTTCGAAAGGGCCCACCAGCATGATGCGAATGGAAAATTCCACTCTGAGCTCATGTGACGTGTCCCAGTCAAAATGCAAGGGCAGGGCTGGAGAGATGGTTCAGTGGTTAAAGCATTTGCCCAAATAGCTTAACAACCCAGGTTTGATTCCCCAGTTCCCACATAAAGCCAGATCCATACAGTGAAGCACATGTCTGGAGTTCATTTGCAGTGGCTGGAGGTCCTGACGTACCATCCTTTCTCTCTCTCTCTCTCTCTCTCCCTCCCTCCTTGAAAATAAATAAAATATTTTTTTAAATGCAAGGGCACCAAAAATATTATATGACGTGACCATCAGGCTAGTGTAGAAGGTGTGTATGAAACATGAATGAGTTTCGGGCGAAGATCTAGGTCTCATTCTTAATGCATATGGAAATACTCCAGAATAGAACATAGAAGCATTTTGGATAATGGATGCTCAGCCTCTCCACTGGTACCATCACTATGCATTACTCGGCACCCGTGGAGATACTCCAGAGTCAAACCCAAAGCACTTCTGGTCCCAAACATGTTGGGTAAAGGATGCTCGACCTCCTTGGTACCCTCACTGTGCATTACTCTGACCAATGGCCTTGTTATTTATGTACTAATTTTCTTTAAATTTTGGGGGGGTTGAATACTCTTTTAAACCCTATTTTGTTCTATGCACCCCTTCTCTGAGGCTTCCTGAAGTTTATGTGTAATGTGTATGTGTGTGTGTGTGTGCGCGCACACACACACACACACACACACACACACACGAACTCATTCACCCACACAAAGGTGTGTAGGGCCTCAGGCTCCATGAGAGCTATTGTTCAAGTTAAAGAAACATAACTAGCTGAACACTGAGTCAGCCCCTTGTTAAAATAATTAACTTATGAGCCAGGTATGGTGGCTCCTGCTTTTAATCCCAGCACTCATGAGGCTGAGGTAAGAGGATCACCATGAGTTTGAGACCAACCTGGGCTATCGAATGAGTTCCAGGTCAGCCTGGGCTAGTGTGAAACCCTGCCTCAAAAAAAAAAAAAAAAAAAAAAAATCACTACTCCCAAATTAAACTGTAGAGCCAGGAATGGTTGTGCATACCTGTAATGCCATCACTCAAGAGGGTAAAAACAGGATCTTGAGTTCAAGGCCAGACTGGGCTACATAGGCCAGACTGGGCTACATAGCAGGATCCTGTTTCAAAACTTTAAATTGTATAAACTTGCATTTAAATTAATTTAAAGAAAAGATTAGGGATGTAGCTCAGCTGGAAGAGTGCTTGCCTATGTCCATGTCTCTAACCCCAGCACTCTGGAGGTGGAGGTAAGAGGATCAGAAATTCAAGGTCACCCTTGGGCAACACAGTGAATTCCATACATATGACCCTGTTTTTTAAAAAAGTGAGAAAGAGGGCTGGAGAGATGGCTCAGTGATTAAGGCTCAGGTTTGATTCCCCAGTACCCACATAATGCCAGATGCACAAGGTGGCACATGTGTCTGGAGTTCCTTTACAGTGGCCAGAGGCCCTGGCATGCCCATTCTCTCTCTCTCCATCCCCCCACCCCTTTCTCTCCCTCTCTTTCAAATAAATAAATAGAATAGAATCAGAAAGTCAACAGGAAGCAGTGACGGGTGGAAAGAGGAAGAAATGGTGATTCATACTCAACACTTCCTGCTTCCTAATTTTACTACCTGTTACCGTCATTCCTTCTGAGGTTGTTCTCGCCCTCTGCTCTGTGTGACGAGATGTCTCAGGACAGCCCAGCCCCTCCCGGCTCGGCCTGTGCCATGTCAACCATAATGCAATGATTTATATCATGGAGACTGGCGAACGCTACAGATCAGGGCTTTTCCCCTCTGGAGAGCTGGTGATTAAACATTCACTAGCCTACCACATCTTTGTGTCGTTATTAAATATATATGATGTGTGTAGGATAGTGTGTAAGGTCAATATATTTCCCCTAATACACAGAAAAACAAACCCGGTTGCAAATTTAAACACACACACACACACACACACACACACACACACACACACGCCCTGTTCCTAAAATGATCCCAGGATTTGCAGTCAATCCTTGAACACTCACTGCAATAGTCAACTGCTAGGGAAACTGAGGCCCGCAGGTCTCTGAGTCGACTGACTCTTCTACCATCCTCTGCTCAGTGCAGCCTCTCCGGGAGGAGCTTGATGACAGGCCCGGTCTCTGGAGCACAGCGTCCAGTGTCCCGAATCAGCTAAAATAAGTGGAGCATCCAGAGGGAGGGGGCAGCCGGGAGGGGGCAGCCGGGAGGGGGAGCTGAAAGTCTCATTAGAAATTCACACAATTAATTAGACAATGGCGGGGACCCAGCCGTCTGTAGAACCCATTGATAAGGATTGCAGGGGGCGGGTGCCTAATCCCCAGGCTCCTTGTGGGTTACCGCAAGCAGAGCTGGACCCCCTGCCTCTCCCCCCCCCCACCCCGCCTCCATTGCCCAGCCCAAAGCTGCTTAAATATTTCATGTAAAATCAAAGCCCAGCTCCAACTTTTATGAGCAGCGTCTGCTGGTGCCGGGCGCCCACCTCCCCCCAACTTCTCCCCAGGAGCCCCCACCCCCACGCTGTTCAGCCTCGTCCTCCATCAAGCCCAGTGCATTAGGACAATTAGCGCCAGCCCACTGGCGCCAATTAGCAACCAATAGTGTCTATATTATGGAGAGGGGGCGGCGGGGCGCCTGTGTCTCCAGCCGCCTTCACACTCAATTACATTAAGTGGAGGCTCCGAGCTGAGGCCCGGTGGACAGTTGTGTCTTCTCTAGGCTGCAGGCCATTCTCGATACCCACACTGACTCCTCTCCTTGTCCACTCTCATCAATATATCCTCCTTCCACAGGGAGGGTGGTGGTTGGGGTTGCGGGGGGAGGTGGGGGGAGCCACCGGGAAGCCAGCTGCAGTGTCCCAAGATGCAGGGAGAGCCGTGGGGCGAAATCCCGACAGGCATCGTTCATTCTCTCCATAGTTATCACAAACTCAGAGAGTCTGCCTCTTCTGGGCCCTTCTGCCTGAGCTTCCGTGGTCAGCACAGGTTCCCTGAGAACTGGGAACATGAGTCTGTTTAAAAGCACTAAGTTCAGCCCGGCGTGGTGGCGCACGCCTTTAATCCCAGCGCTCAGAGGGCAGAGGTAGGAGGATCACCATGAGTTCGAGGCCACCCTGAGACTACATAGTGAATTCCAGGTCAGCCTGGGCTAGAAAAACAAACAAACAAACAAAAAAGCACTAAGTTCAACATGGTATCAACCAAAAAGTCAAGCCAGGTGCCAGGTCCCCCCCCTGTCATGGTGGGGGTTGGGGTTAGGGTTAGGGTTAGTCCCCAAAATGCTAAGCAAACTACATTAGTGGGTTGGCTAGCAAGGAGTGCCAGGGGATAAAGAAGCCAGCTGGAACAGAGTTACCAGGGGAATGGGGGGGGGTGGGGTGTCCAGGATTAACAGGGGCATTGGGCTAGGTCTCACTGAGATGGTGAGGAGGAGTTGAAGGGATGAGGACACATGTAGGGCACAGCCCTTGAGGGCTGATCTACTGTCCAGGTTCAAAGACTAACCAGGGCCTGAGCAGAGGGAAATTAGAAGACAGAGTGGGCGCTGAATTGTGTGGGGCCTGGTTAGCCACAGTGAGGGTGAGGATGGTGGGTTTTATGCCGTGGACCCAGAGAGACACTGGCCAGCTATAAGCAGAGAAGTAAACAGACACACATCACATCACGAAACCACTCTAGGGGCTGGAGAGATGGTTTAATGGTTAAGGCGCTTGCCTGTGAAGCCTGAGGATCCAGGTTCAATTCTCCCCCGTACCCATGCAAACCAGATACACATGGTGGCACATGCATTTGGAGTCCACTTGCAGTGGCTAGAGGCCCTAGTGGGACCATCCTCTCTCCCCCACCCTCTCCCCTCATAAATAAATAAAATATTAAAAATAAAACACTCCAGAAAGCTGTAAGGGACAGAAGAGATATGACCTCAAGTAGCCCCATAAAGAGGGTACAAATGAAGCTAGAATCTTCCAGAAAGGGCAGACGGTAAACATTTCGAGCACAGTTCCTGTCCCGTGCTGTCACCTCTGGTGAGGGTAACAATGAGAGAACAACATTACCTCAATGAGTAATATTACTGACATCTCCCAGCCACCTCAGCAGACAGCCTCATTTGATAGATGAAGAAACTGAGTCATTTGCCACATTTCTTGCTCATCTAGCTAGGACTGTGGCCGGGCATAGAAACCTGAGCCTAATGCACAAACCCTACAAAAACTTCCAAGCCTGTTTTCAAAGTCCTTGTGGATCCAGGGCTCATGATCAGGTGCACAGCCTTCGTCCTGACAAATGTCACCTGACATTTTGTTTGCTTTTGCTGCACGTATAGCTGTGGACTTTGGAGAAGGTCATTCCAGGCTTCTGTTTGCTTTCAGGGAATAGAGACAGAGAGGAACCACCTCCCATCTGGCGTCTTGTTTATCCTCCCTGATGGGTTCACAGCAGTTCTCCAAGACTCAGTGGCCACAAGGACACGAAAAGTTCAAGGAGCTTTCAAAAGGAAAGATCTGGCTTGGGAAAGGGGCTCTGTTTGTGGAGTGCTTGCCTAGCATGTATCAAGCACTGAGTTGGATAATCAGCATTGTATAAACTGTAATCCCAGCAGTCAAGAGGTAGAAGTAGGAGAATCAGAAGTCCAGGGTCAGCTTCAGGTACATGGTGAGTTCGTGGCTAGCCTGGTACACATAAGACCCTGTCTCAAAAAAAAAAAAAAAAAAAAAAAAAAAGGAAAGAAAGAAAGAAAGTGGGCTGGAGAGATGGCTTAGCGGTTAAGCACTTGTCTGTGAAGCCTAAGGACCCCGGTTCGAGGCTCGATTCCCCAGGACCCACGTTAGCCAGATGCACAAGGGGGCACATGTGTCCGGAGTTCGTTTGCAGTGGCCAGAGGCCCCGGCGTGCCCATTCTCTCTCTCTCTCTCTCTCTCTCTCTGCCTTTCTCTCTGTGTCTGTTGCTCTCAAATAAATAAATAAATAATGACCAAAAATTTTCTAAAAACTGTTAAAAAATAATAAAGAAAGAAAGAAGATCCATGTGAGAAGACCGGAAGACACAGGAAGAGGAGGCAGCTGCTGAGCTATCAACAAGTGTGACCTGGGATGGAGGAGGGAGTGGGGAGGTTGAGGCAGAGGCAGATGCTCCACTGGCTTGCAGCCCAAGGAAGCTTCCTCGCATTGCCGTGGAGCTCTCCAGCCAGGACGGGGCGTCCCAGGACCCCAGCATCCCTGTGCTTGGAGCGGCAGTGGGAAGCACACCCACCATGTCGATACAGTCACGGCCCTCCACGCCACGACCCAGCCTGCTGTGGTCGAAGACCCACATAAGCACAAAGTGGCAAATGCGTTTGGAGTTCCTTTGTACTGACTGAAGGCCCTGGTACACCTGTTCTCTCTCTCCCCTTGCATATAAATAAATGTTTTTTAAAAGAATGAAGCCGGAAGAAAGTCAAATGATATCAACCAGGAATCGATCAGAAGCGGACACAGCTGCCGTCCCTGCATCGATCTCTTGTGGCCGGTGGACAGCTCGGTCGTGTCTCTGTCTCGAGACTCTTTCTCCGTGGTGCTCCGTGGGTGCTCAAGCACCCCGGCTTCTGCAGGGGCTGCAGGTGCGGGAGCCAGGGCCTTGTCATGGCTCTGGAAGTTGGGCTGTATTAGTCTGTCCATTTCACAGATGTGAAAGGTAAGGCACAGGGAGATGAAGTCATGTGCCCAAAGGCACCTAGTTGGTAGGAGGCACTGGTGAAGTTTCTAACTCTTCATAACCTGGCGAAGGTCTATTATCATTCCATTCACAGAGAAGAGACCTGTAGGTGAGGGACTGAGTATTCAAAGCCTCCATGTGGTCATGATAATATTGAGGAGGAGGAGGAGGAGGAGGGAGAGGGGGTGACGAGAAAGGGGGGGCTTGTTTTTATTAGTATTTATGTCGGCCCCTGTGGAGATACTTCTGATGCATTTATCTCACTTGAATTTCAGAGGAGAAAACCAGGCTCCCAGAAGTTCACGAATCTGACCAAGGTCACACTTCCCTGTTTCAGTTCCAGACAAGTGGCCAGGCGCCTCTCCTCCAGGGTTTCTGAGAAAAGGATGGTGGAAGAAGATGTCCCAGCGGGACAAGGTCTTGGCCAAGCATCCATCCTCAAGGGCCCTGACGCTGGAGCTGGTGGGCAGAGATGTCCCAATTCAATCCAGTTGAACTTGCCTCCTTCTTTGCAAGGACTTGGGGCTCAAGGGCAAAACACTGGCAACTCGGGCAGCTGGGGACAAGGACAAAGAGCTAATTAAGACTGAAAGCTAGATGAGGCCCCCCCCCCCCCAAGCACTGTCTCCCTGTGCCTCCAAGACCCAGGAGCCCTACATTTCCTGTCTCTCTGCAGTCACCCCCCATGGCTTCTCCAAGGGACCTGGATGCAGCCAGTAAGACTTTCCACAGTGAAGACAGACCAGCCCTAACGGCTGCCAACTGTGACTGACAAAGAGGCACAGAAAAATCAACTACCACACCACGCTAGTGGTGCCTATTGGACTTCACCGCTGCTCTAGGGTTCTTGTTATGGGGGGGGGGGGAGTAAAAGACACATTATCGTGGCACTGTTAAGCTGCGAAAAGGGACTTTGGGTTCATCCTGTCACCAAGTGACTTCCTCATTTGTCCTAGAGTCAACTTCAAATTCTTTCCTTCTTTTCATTATCTTTTCTCTCCCTCTCTCCCTCTCCTTTTCTCTTGCCTCTCTCTCTCTCTCTGTCTTTTGCTAATGTTTCCCAGGCTGACCTGAACCTAAATATCCTCCTACCTCAGCCTCCTGAATGCCACGGTTAGTTATAGTCATATATACCTTGACTCGCCCCCTCCCAACCCTTTTTTTTTTCACTTTTAAGACCATCCCCAACCGTCATCTTTCTTTTTTAAAAGAAAAATTATTTATTCATTTGAGAACGAGAAAGAGGCAGATAGAGTGAGAGAATGGGTGCGCCAGGGCCTCTAGCCACTGCAAATGAACTCCATATGCATGCACTACCCTGTGCATCTGGCTTCACGTGAGTACTGGGGAATTGACCTCTGATCCTTAGGCTTTGCAGGCAAGCGCCTTAACTGCTTAGCTATATCTCTAACCTCTCCATGGGCTTTCAGGACTAGTATAATTGCACTTCTTTTGGAACAATAATACTTCTGTTCTCCAGACTTCATGGCAGCTATGTTAGCTTTGTGGCCCATCTGGGACATGAGAGAGAAATAGACATTTTGTATGGAAGGTTCTAGAAAATCATTTTGTTTCTTGATAAAAGTGGAGACGAATGTGGTCAGTTCAAATCCTTTGGTGTCCTGCCTAGAAGCAGAGCAGCCGTGTTGTAACTCTGAGGTATTAAATGTGAAATGAACCAAGCCCAGAACACCACAGAGGAATATGAGGAATAGCCAAATTGATTCCAATATGACCTTCTGAAATTCTTGTTGGGTGAGAACAAAAAACGGGCTGTCGTCCGTGTTTGTTCATCAGGGCTTGTGCTGCCATGAAAATACCTGAGCAGAGATAAGGGAGGAGAAATTTCTTTGGGCTCATGGTTCGCTTCAACTTCTCTTGGTCACGTGAGGCAGGACATCTCGGTGGAGGGAGTGGAGAAGTAAAGTTTGCTCACCTCACGACGGTTGGAGAGCAAAGAGAAGGAGGAACAGGAGGCGAGATATATCTTCCCAGGACACCTCACCCCCCCTCAAGAGCCTCCTTCCTCCAACTAGGTCCCACCTCCTAGGTTCCACCACCTCCCAATAAAGCCATAAACTGAACCCCATCATGGGTTAATCCATCGACTGTGACACAGCCCTCAGCGTGTTTTCCTCCGACATCCATATGAGAGCTCATAGGACACCACATTCGCACATACATGTGTGTACACCATGCCCAGTGCATGGGAACACATGCATACGTGCACACACACACACACACACACACACACACACACAGTACAGAGACTATGCTATTAATTAAGGAGCCATGACCACTCTATGGGGCAGTGGGGCCCTTGTGAGTCTATGGCTAGCTCTCTGCTGCTCTTTAAAGAACCACTCTTTAGCTGCACAGGAGGGTGGGTACAACTAAGAAACCGGGATGCTGGGAAACTCACCCTTCAGAGCATGAGTTGATGGCCATGACCCAGCATCCTTCACAAAAGATCCTGGGATATCCCTTAACAAGCAAACCCCTTTCCTCTCGCTGCATACATTCATTCACGAATTCACTTGTTAGGCAATATATTTTTAATTAATTTAATTTATTTATTTGAGAGGGAGAGAAATAGACAGGGAAAGAGAGAGAGAGAGAATGGGCACGCCAAGGCAAACAAACTGCAGATGCATGCTCCCCCTTGGGTATCTGGCTTATGTGGGTTCTAGGGACTTGAACGTGGGTCCTTTGGCTTTGCAGGCAAGCACCTTAACAGCTAAGCCATCTCTCCAGACCTCATTCTGCAATATTTATTGAGTATCCAAGGCACAGAGCTGAGGTGACCACCCCAAAGGCACGATGGATCAAATCCCCTCCTTGCTGGAGCCTGGAGTCTAAAAGAGGCAGTGGTCAGATAATGTGGCCAGCTGAGACCTGATTCTCCAAAACCAACCATGGCTCCAACCTTATACTTGTAAATGTCTCTTACATGGTTCAGAATCAACAAAAAAGAATGTCTTATCAAGCTGGGCATAGTGGTGCCTTTAATCCAGCACTGAGGAGGCAGAGGTAGGAGGATCATCCTGAGTTCAAGGCCACTCTGAGACTACATAGTGAATTCCAGGTCAGCCTGGGCTAGAGCAAGACAGCAAGACCCTACCTCGAAAAAAAAAAAAAAATTCTTATCAGATGTGAAGAAGAGTGGTGAAATGTGAAGATTACCTGGGATGACCCAGGGGTCACTACCCTGTGAATGAAGGGCTGTGTAGAAGGAGGCTTGATACGCACAAAGGAAGTGCAAAGATCAGACAAAGGGGGCTTGAAGATATCTGCCTATAGGGTGTAGACATGAGTCAAGCAGCACAAGAAGCCCCCAGGAGCTGACCAAGGCAGAATCCCCAGAGAGAGAAAGCTCTCTTCAATCCCTTCTCCTGGACCCAGCGATAACCGATTTCAGCCTTCCCACCTCCACAAGTGGATTGGAGGAAATGCATGATTTTATTGCATTTTTAAGTCTTGAGATAGGGTTTCATTACGTTTACCCAGGCTGGCCCTGAACTGGCTATGTAACCCAGGCTGCCCCCAAACTTGTGAGCCCTCTGCCTCAGCCTCCCAAGTAGCTGATATCAGAGACATGCAACCCTCCCCCTCCTCTCTCAGCTAAATCTAAGCCTTAAGTCACCAAGTTGGTGGTCATTTGTTACAGTCGCTATGGAAACCGAATGCGTCCTTGGCTATGCCGGCTGCTGTGTGATGTGGGCTCAGTGCCCGTGAGTCTCTGGCATCGAGGGGTCCCTTCTGTAATGGAAAGTCCAACAGCCGGGGAAGCTCTGACTACTTCCTGGCTCCATTTTCCTTCACACCTCTTAAGTAGCCCCAAGGCCACAGTGGAGGCCGGCCTCGGATCCTGCCAGCATCCTGTTTGAGCCGGGTGACTTCCCACCCAATTAGACGCTTCCCCTTCAGCTGGTGCTACTTTCCCCTCACCTGCCAAGGAAGCCCGTGTTGGCCATCAGCCTCCATTCTGGTCACCATCTCGTGTCACTTCATTGTTTCCCAGTTGGCGATGACTGTGCAGAAATGACCCCATCTGAAAATGTTTGGGGGTTGGGGGGGGTAAGGGGGAGACTCAGCAAAAGATCCACACAGTCCTTTTCTGGGGAAAAATAAGTCCCTGTAGCTCCTTTTGCTTTTTGTGCACGAATTCCACATGTGCCCCCAGCTCAAGGTGGCCTTTGTGTCACCCTGCAGCAGCTGAGAGACAGGGCGTCTCTACCCACGGGCGTGCTCCTGCGCTGCCTATTGAACACCACAGGTTAGCCAGGTCCTGGGCAATCACATGCTTAGAAGAGTAAGAGCTTTCTAGAACCACTACTGGAGTAAGGCCAGCCACTGACAGCGCCTGTCCTGGATTTATTGCTTCAAGCAATGGAATACTCTGATTTACCTGGCTGCGTGGACTTCAGATTCATATCACTAAAGCCAAGGGCTCCTTGGTTCTGTTCAGTGCCAGTGTCCCGGGTTGCTGGCCATCTTCCCTGTCCCTGGATCTGATAATGGTCACTGAATCCAGGTCTGTCTGTCCATCCCTAACATGTGGGACTCAGGGTGAGGAAGTTATGAGAACCCTTCTTACAGACTTCTAACTCCTGGAAGGACTCCAGCACTGCACTGTGTTTGCTTGAGAGAGGCCACATCACCACAGACTGTCTTTAGCCAGTACCTGAAAATGGAAGGTACAGGGCTGGAGAGATGGCTTAGAGGCTAAGGCCCTTGCCTGCGAAGCCTAAGACGCATGTTGAAATCTCCAGGTCCCACATAGCCAGACGCAGTGACCCAAGCGTGTCACTCATGCATACAACAGGGCACAGGCATCTGGAGTTCGTTCATAGCAGCTGAAGGGCCCTGGCATGCCCATTCTCTCTCCCTCTCTCTTTCTCTCTGTCTGTCTCTCTCTCAAAAATTTAAAAAAGCCCTCCAGACATAAAATGGCCTGGATATCCATGACCTCACAGTGCCTGACACTACCTACACAAGGCCATCATAAGAGGAGGAAAAGATCATGACATCAAAATAAAAGAGAGACTGATTGAGATGGGGAGGGGATATGATGGAGAATGGAATTTCAAAGGGGAAAGTGGGGGGGAGGGAGGGTATTACCATGGGATATTTTTTATAATCATGGAAAATGTTAATAGAAATTGAGAAAAAATTTTTTAAAGATCCAGGCGTGGTGGCTCACACCTTTAATCCCAGCATTTAGGAGGCAGAGGTAGGAGAATCACCATGAGTTTGAGGCCACCCTAAGACTACATAGTGAATCCCAGTTCAGCCTGGGCCAGAGCAAGACCCTACCTCAAAAAACAAAAAAAGAAAGAAAGAAAGAAAGAAAGAAAGAAAGAAAGAAAGAAAGAAAGAAAGAAAGAAAATGGCAGTTATACTAAGGCATGTGTCCTAGGACACATGCAAATTCATGGATGCTCAACAGCGACTCAAGGTTCCCCCACTGTAACCCCATAGCCTTGCTGAATTTCCTGAGTCTGGGCAGTGGACTAGGACACCTACCCTCCTCTCCTACACTCAAGGTTGGACTTATATCTCAGTCTGATGCTCCACTTCCAGCCATCCCCGGCTCCTCCCTATGTCCTCCCATAAGTGTTTATCATAATAAAATGCCCGCACATTTTTTTTTTCCTGCCTTGGCATTAGCTTCTCAGAGGGCTAAGTCACGGAGCAGGATGAGCCAGTTCCAGAGGCTGGAGTGCCCTCCCATCCCTCCAGGCCCAAGGTGGGCAAGCACTGTGTATAAGGTTCCTCCCTCAAGCATCACACCGGACTCAGCCGTTCATGCCCTTTGCAGGGACCCGATCGCAGAAGGAGAGCTCTGAATTTGGGTTCCTTACACTTCTCAAGTTTCCCATGGGGACTTGGAGGGGCAGACAAGCAAGCTTGGTGTATTACTTACTTTACTCATTGCTGTGACCAAACACCATGCAAGAAACGGATTTATTTATCTTTAAAGTTTTTATTTAGCCAGGTGTGGCAGCATACACCTTTAGTGGCAGCACTCAGGAAGCAGAGGTAGGAAAGACTGACCTTGAGTTCGAGGCCACCCTGAGACTACATAGTGAATTCCAGGTCAGCCTGGGCTAGAGTGAGACCCTACCTTGAAAAACCAAAACAAAAAAAAGGGGGGGGATGGTGCTGGAGAGATGGCTTAGTAGTTGAATGCTTGCTTGTGAAGCCTAAGGACCCTGGTTGGAGGCTCAATTCCCCAGAACCCACGTTAGCCAGATGCACAAGTTGGTACATGCATCTGGAGTTCGTTTGCAGTGGCTGGAGGCCCTGGTGCACCCATTCTCTCTCTATTTGCCTCTTTCTCTCTCTGTCTGTCACTCTCAAATAAATAAATTTTAAAAATAGATTTGCATATTAAAAATTTTTAATTAGGGGCTGGAGAGATGGTTCAGTGGTTAAGGCACTTGCCTGCAAAGTCTAAGGACCCAGGTTTGATTCTCCAGGCCCCATGTAAGCCAGATGTACATGATGGCACATGCATCTGGAGTTCATTTGCAGTGACTAGAGGTCCTGGTATGCCCATTCTCTCTCCCTCTGTCAGTCTCAAATAAATAAATAAATCAGAAAAAAATTTAATTTTTAATTAATTAATTTATTTGTAAGTAGAGAGACAGACAAAGAGAGAATGAGAATGGACACACGAGGGCCTCTTGACAGTGCAAACAAACTCCAGACACATGTGCATCTTTGTGCATTTGGCTTTACGTGGGTAATGGGGAATTGAACCCAGGTCTTCAGGCTTTGCAAGCTCTGAGCCACCTCTCCAGCCCAAGAAGCAGATTTCTTTTGGCTTATGGTACTAGGGGATAGTCCATCTTGGTGGGAGGAGCAGGAACATCCATGTTCAGGAAGCAGAGCCTGAGGAACGCCGGTGCTCAGCTTGCTTCTGCCTCAATATTTAGCCTGGGACCTCAGCCCATGGGATGCTGCCCCCAACGCTGGCGGTTCTTTTCATCTAACTAACCCAATCTAGAACCTCCTTCTCAGATATACCCAGAGATTTGTCTCCTAGATCATTCTAGAGTCTGTGAAGTTGACAATATTAAATTTCACATTTGGTTTCTCTTTCCACCTGGTTTTGTCTTTTTATTTTTCAGTAGCCCAAGGCCTTAAGTGCACTCGTGTGGGTCTCCTGGTCTCCACAATGAAACTCCATCTGTATCCCATCGCCACCTTAACAACCATCCCTGAGGTGGAGGACCTGGACGTTTGGGCACCCAGCGGAGAGACCTGAGATTGAGAGGGGTCTATGCACACTCTGGGATAATCAGAACGATGAGTGCATAGGATTTGGGGGATCTTGGTACCCAGAGCAAAGTCTTCCTTTTGGTCCTATGGACTCTAGGATGTGACCCAACCCAAAGTGAGTAAAGGAAGAAGTCCAGATGTCACCCAGTTGTCCCCCACCCTCAGTCCAATAGCCAACTTGGGCTCCCACCCCTAACTCCAGGGACAGACAACATAGCCCAGTTTTTGTGGGTTAGTCTGCACCCCAGTCCTTGACCCCAGAGATGGGCTCTTGACTGGCCAAATGGCCTACTGGGCCACACCAGAGTCCTGGCTGGGAATCCAGGACGTGGGTTTAACACCTGTTTGACTTGGGCTTGGAAACAGAGCTTCCCAGAGGGTTGACAACCTCTTTTCTTAATGAAAGAAGCTTGAGTCCGCCAGAGCCCAGAGGAGCCCAGACAGGAATCTAGTTGAAGGTCAAACTGGGAAATAGAAGTAGTGAAAGCCAGAATCCACCTGGACCCCAGGGTCCTCCTGACACCCTGGACCTTGAGGCTCAATGGACACTCCAAGCAAAATGAATCCAAACACGTTACACAGGATTTCAGAGAAAACCCAGTCCAGCCCCCAAAATGCTGAAGTTCCCACCCCTCCATTCTGTTTGCTAATTCTTTTTCGTTTGTTTGTTTTTACGTAGGGTCTAGTTGTAGCCCAGACTGACCTGGAACTCACTGTGTAGTCTCAGGCTAGCCTCGAATTTACAGCAACCCTTCTTCCTCTGCCTCCAGAGTGCTGGGATTAAAGGCATGTGCCACCACGCAGCAGCCCCCCCACCCCGCCTCTTTTTTTTTTTTTTTTTTTTTTTTTGCTAATTTTTCAATACCAGAAATTCTCTCCATGACCCCTAATGAGAAAGCCATCAAGATTCTGCAGGGGTAAATAACTGCTTTGTAACAGCACCCAGTGGGCTTCCCCAACCTGTCAACACAGAACGTGTCTCCTGAAATCTCTTCCAGGTGAGCTCCCTGACTGCCCAACCACCCTGCCTCTCATTACTCAAGTCCCCTCCAGGCTGCAAGTGCCTGTTGACAAGGCCACTCACTCTCAGAGAGCCCCCCCACCCCGCCACACCTGACCTCTCTTCATTTTGCTAGATCAAATCAGAGGAAGGTGCTAAGAAGGGCCACAGGAGGATATTAAAAGCCCATTTCTCCTCAGCAATGCAAGGTGACCAGAGCCATTAAGAGGCAACATTCCTTTTTAAAAAAAATAATACACTTTATTTTATTAATTTATTGTAGAGAAAGAGAAAGACAGAGAGGTGGGGAGAGAGAGAGCAGAGAGAGAATAGGTGCACCAGGGCCTCCAGCCACTGCAAACGAACTCCAGACGCGTGCGCCCCCTTGTGCATCTGGCTAACGAGGGACCTAGAGAATAGAACCTGGGTCCTTAGGCCTCACAGGCAAGCGCTTTAACTGCTAAGCCATCTCTCCAGCCCAAGAGGCAATGTTCTTGCAGGCTCTATTTCTGCATGGACCCAAGTCGTTCCACTAGCAGACAGAAGCTGGACAGAGATGTCCACTTGGGCCCTGGGCCTGATACTCAGAAAATAGGATGCTTTGGTGAGTCTGGCTTCAAACTCTAGGGAATCATGGGGGTTGTCTATGCTGAATGACATTCTTTCCAGCTTAGCTAGAGAAGCTCCACAAAGATCCCCCAGGAAGCATCCACAAAGTAGCTCTAGGGACCTCCAAAATGGAAAATGTGGGACCATCTCCTGAAAGTAGGCAACTCATCGAGGACACACCCCAGGGTGGGCCTGCTGTGAGTCTATAAAAGCTGAGTGGAGCCAGGTGTGGTGACACACGCCTTTAATCCCAGCACTCAGGAGGCAGAGGTAGGAGGATCACCGTGAGTTCAAGGCCACCCTGAGACTCCATAGTGAATTCCAGGTCAGCATGAGCTAGAGTGAGACCCTACCTCGAAAAACAAAACAAAACAAAACAAAAATCTGACTAGAAACTAGAGTGTGTGAGGGTTAGGTATTGTAATTGGGACACCTTTAGAATTTGTCTACACTAAGACCTCTGTCACTTCTCTGTCTCTATTCTTATTTTCCTAGCAAGCTAATTTTATTTAGAGGGTTGTCTGTGATGGATTGGTTGTGACTGCTGTGTGTTAGGAACAAGTCTCAGTCACATCTGGGCTCAGGGAGAGAGATCCATTAGTGATGTCTGCCCTGAGTGCAGCCGCGGGGAACCTCCACAGGCATGCCACATGGTTCCCGTCTCTGTTGTATGCAAAACTGATATGGCAAAAAGGAGAAAGATAACAACAGAAAAAGTCACTAAATGCTGCTACATATCTTAGAAAACCTGAACATGAGAAGCATAGGTGTAGCTCCTGGCTGTAGCCCTGTCCCAGACAGTGTGAAACACTCAGTATTTGCCCAATACCAGGCATGTGGTTTCCTTCTGAGAGCAAACAGTTCCTTCTGCATGAAGATGTCACCCTAGCGCTCTATGAATTTGCTGCCCTGGCTACAGTGGGGCCAATTAAAGAAGGACTAGCGTTTATTTTGGAAAACTGGTCCCTGCTCTTATAAATAAAGTTTTACCAAAACAGCATTGTGAATTTGTGTATGGTCTGTGTTGCTTTTGTACTCTAATGATGGAATTGAGGATTTGGGACAAGGAGTGCACAACCCACAAAGTCTAAAATGGCTTCCTGTTTGGTCCATTCCATAGAAATGAATGGACCCCCATATACTGACACTTGGTAAGTAATTTGCATCTTTGCTGCAAACCTTCTAGAAAACTGGACAATGGTTTATTTCCTATTCTGCTGACAGCAACAGTTGAGTAATATCCATTCACGGATGCCCCGTTCCCTGTACTCCCAGTTGTCCTTGGATTTCCTTCATCACTCAAGGTCAGGAGGGTTAGGATACCTCACTTCTGGTGGTATCAGTCTAGTCCAATATCTTCACACATGAGGCTTTGGCAGGAGTGTGAAGCAAAGAACATCACAGTAGATTAGTAATGTCTGTCACGACAGGAGTATGAAGATACGAACATCACGATCAATTAGCAATGTCTGTCATGGGCAATGGATGGAGAGAGAATAATGTCTAGTATATATGTGGCATCTAGGCTTCATCTGCTAAGTCTCTCTCTTACAAGCTAAAATGAGTCCAGCCATCGTGTCCACCTTATGGGCACCTTCTACCATCTCCCCTGGAAGGGAGAACACACTCATGCCATTTTCTCGTGAGGGATACATGTACAGCTGTGATCTCCATCAGATGAAGCGTACATTCAAAAGTGTGGGATTTATTTTTCAAAGACTCTTTACAGCAGACACATGGTCCTCGTTTTTGACACTTTCAAGCCGCTAATTCGGATTTAGAAGTGACTGCCTCTCTGCTTAGAAGTCATTAACCAGAGTTCCCTTTCTGTGGGGCAGGTGCCAGGGGTCTATGCCCCACTAGTCCATCTGGCTTGCCTCGGGCCACATGACTGCACACTCCCTCCTTTTCCAGGGTGAAATGACTAGCTATGAGAAATCCCACTACACTCTATTTCCAATTTCTAATCCAGACCTGGCTGTTTCCTTCCTGTGTGAGCTTATTCAAGATCTATCCCTTCCACTCTTCCCCACCCCATGAGCTCTCGCTCTGAAATACCATGTGTCGAGAACATCTTCCCAATGTAGGTACACCACACTGCCTTTCTTTCTCTTTCTCTTCCTCTTTCCCTTTTTTCTCGAGACAGAGTGCAGCAGACAGCTTCAGGTTCGCTGAGATGAACTTCCAGACCAGGCACAGTTATGGAGGAAGGAATAGTTATTGAAGCTTACAGATCCAGGGGAAGTTTCATAATGGCAGAAGAAGCTGGCCTGCCTTCACAGGTCCAAGCAGAGAGAGAGAGAAGCACAAGCCAAAAGCCAAAAGCCGCACAGCACAGCACACTTCAGGAACTCCAGCTAGGCACACTTTGCATATCTTTAGATTGAAATCTGAAACCCACCACCAACACCTTAAGATCCACCCAGGGTTGCCGCCTCCAGCCATGTGGCTGCAGATGCAAACTACAGAATAATAGAACACTGAATATATTGGGGGCCGTCTATTCAAACCACCACACAGGGTCTTCCTTTGCAATAGAGGCTGGCCCCGAAACTCACTCTGTAGTCCAAGCTGGCTTTGAACCTGTGACCATGCATGCTGTTTCCTGGGGTCTTCCTTGTACACGGTTCTAGATCAAATTGTGACACCACTCCCCCCACACTCCCCACCCCCAAAGACACACAGAGGTTCTAGCTCATGTCCTTGTAGATGTGACCTTATTTGGGAACAGGATCTTTGTAGGTGTCCTCAAGTTTAGATGAGGTCATTAGGATGGGGCCTAACATAACATGACAAATGCCTATAGAACAGAAGGACAAAGGTAGACCAACAGGGACAGGGACAGAACTTGAGAACACATGGGGGACAAGTGGATGTGGTGACGGGGACTGAGAATGGAGTGATACTTCTACAGGCCAAGGAATGTCCAGGGCCCCTGACACCAACAAGCGCTAAGAGAAAGATGACAGTATATGCGTCACGTTTTGTGTTGCTGGTACAAAGCACCCAACAGAACCAATTCGAGGCAGGAAAGCTTGATTTTTGGCTCATGGCTTCAGTCCATCCGTCTGAGGAAGGCACAGCAAAGCAGCTCTTAGGTCATGATGGCGGAAGCATCTCGGGAAGGCTGTTTATATCACAACGGACCAGAAAAAGCAGGAATACAAGAGCCAGGGACAGGCAGAGTCCTCAAAGACTCACTCTTACAGACCTACCACGTTCAGCGAAAGGCTCCACGGTCTGCCAAAATAATGCCACCAGCTAGTCCACGAGCCAGTGAGGGACATTTCATATTTAAGCCATAACCAACATGAAATACACTCTCCCTCTGCCCCCAAGCCTTCAGAAAGAGCTGCTGACACCTTGATTTAAGATCTCCGACTTCCAGAGCCATCAGAAAATAAATGTCTGTCATTTTAGGCCACCTAGGCTGCCTTGTTTTGCTACGACAGCTCTACGAAATGAGTTCACAAGTTCATTGCCTTGTTGGTGCACAGAGAATCCCAACGTCCATGGGGGTGAGCCAGGTTGGAAACAGATAACCCGTACCCACGAACCACTCTTTATGTCCTCCTCCACCAGAGCCCTGTTCCTAGGACAGTTGTGCCCCCAGCTGTCCTCAAAGTGATGTCTTGGCCCACCCATATGAAACACTTAAGGGTCCGAGAATGGCTGAAGAAAGACCCCAGACTCAAACAGTATGTAAAAACAAAGAGCATTTATTCTGCAGAATCAGCCAGCATGCAGGGGTCAGCCATTCATATAAAATGACGACCCCAAGAGGAGCTTGCAGGCTCCTTTTAAGCACAACTCAGGGAATTCCAGGCGGGTTAGGCCATCTTCTGACGTGATTGGCTAGGCAAGCAGCGGTTACAGTTGTACGTCTCTGATTGGTTGGGGCAAAAGCACGCGAGAGGGACATGTTCGGAGCTGACTTAGCCCTCAGAGCACAAAATGGCGGCTATCTTCTCTGGCCACATGTCAGGGTCACTGTTGATTAACAGCCCGCCCTTTGTTTGTGGTTTTTCCCAGAAGTCTTGCCTACCTCTCCAGGCAACTGAAACCTAGGCCTAGTTAGGGCGGCACCTTACTGGAGCCTGTCATGGCGTCAGTTTGGTCCCTTCACTGATAATGTCGTCTCCCCCTCACCACCACTCCGCTTCCTTCAATCACATGCATTCGCACATGCTGTTCAGCTTCACGTCACCCTGACGGTGGCCAACACGTCAGTCCGTCCTCCTACGCTATAACCAGAGCACCCAGACCTTGGGGGTTAGCAGATCAACCCTTCTTTGCCTTAGTCTTGGAGAAACAGAGTTATCATTTCATCCCCTGCCACCCTAAGCTTGGGTCCTGCTCAGGGAGCGGAGAAGGAGGAGCCCCAGTTTTCTCTCTGACGTTGTTCCCATTTCCTTTCGTTTGGTGCTTGGGCCCCTAGAGACTTCAGCGCCCTATCCCCTGTTTCTGCCTGGATCCCCACTTTAAAGATTTCACCCCAAGCTGGGTGTGGTGGCACACACCTTTAATCCCAGCGCTTGGGAGGCAGAGGTAGGAGGATCACCGAGCGTTCGAGGCCACCCTGAGACTACATAGTGAATTCCAGGTCAGCCTGGACCAGAGTGAGACCCTACCTCAAATAACCAAAAAAAAAAAAAAAAAAAAAAATTCACCCCAGCGGAGGGGGAGAAATTCCCACCAGTGCCACGAGGACAAGGAGGGTCATAGCATCTTGTGAAAACTGGAGTCGGCCACCGTCCCTGGGACTACTTACACTGCACTTCCCACACTTCCTCCTGCTGTGCTGGATGTACCCACCCACTTGACACCGTACCCCAAACTCAATGTAACAATACAGGGAAGCCTGACAGCATGAAGTAGGAGGTAAGGATGGAGAGAATGGGGAAGGGGGCAGGGAAAAGAGAGGGAAGAAACCTTTAAGAAGATACAGCAACTTCCATTTATCCTCTGGTTGAATCATAGGCTGTGACATGCAACCGATTGTTTTTGTCATGGACCCGTGGCCTATCGTGCCACAGATAAGACCCCAGACACAAAACTCCATGGTTTCATTCTAATTTGGTTATTTGTGCTGCTGTGTCACACCAAACTGGCTGGGTTCAGCCCAGCTTCCCAAAGGTGTGACACTTTCTTTGTCTCTCTGTCTCTTTTTTTTTTCTCTTTCTTTCTTTCTTTCCTTCTTGCTTTCTTTCTCCCTCTCCCTCTCTTTCTCTTTCTCTCTTTCTCTCTCCCTTTTTTTCTTTTTCTAGGTAAGGTCTCACCCTATAAGGTCTCACTCTAGCCTGGGCTGACCTGGAATTCACTATGTAGTCTCAGGGTGGCCTCAAACTCACAGCGATCCTCCTACCTCTGCCTCTCAAGTGCTGGGATTACAGTTGTGAGACACCATGTCCGGCTCCGGTGTGATTATTTCTAACACTTTGGGATTGTTTCTAGCAAGAAAATTCCTTCAGGTTGGCATGTCACCTCTTGTTCATGACCCTGTCTACTTTCCCTAAATAGAGAAAAGCTCCCAGAGGGTTACGTGTACAAAACCTGCCTGATCCCCATGTAGAAGAATTCTTATTCTCAACACACTTCCCCTGGACATTTGTGCAGGTGGGTGAATTCAGAACCTGGTAAGAACTTTCTGCATGCTGCTAGGTGTGCACGCAAGGGTTACTGCCACGTGACAACTAACCCAAAACATGAGGACTTTAAACAACAACCATCTATCATCTTGAGATGCCAGTTGCTAGCGCTGCCCCTCGAGCTTAGCTGTCTCACTCAAGTATGGTGGTCAGCCCTCTGGGTGGTGGGCTGTCTGATTGACAACGGCCACTGCTGGGTTAACTTGTGCACCTCCCACAAGGAGGAGGTGTCACGGCTGTTACTAGCTGCACAATAACCACATTTGCAGACCTCTATTTGCGTTAAATTTCAGACCCATCACCCCCAACAAGTCATACAGTCAAGCCACAACAGTGTGGGAGGTTCCACCAAAGGTTCTGCCCCCAGAGAAGGGTGAATATCAGTAATTTCATCCAAGCACCGATCTAGATGGTAGAAACTTCTCAGGGGGGCTTCTCAGCACTTATAGCCTTGCTGCATGCAAAAAGCAGAAGAGGGACTGGAGAGATGGCTCAGTGGTTAAAGGTACTTGCTTGCAAAGCCTGATGGCCCGGGTTCAATTCCCCAATACCCACATAAAGCTAGATGCACACGGTGGCTCATGTTATCTGGAGTTTGTTTGCAGTACCAAGAGGTTCTGGCCTATTCTCTGCATGTGTGTGTGTCAAATGAATAGTTTTTTTTTTTTTTTTTTTTTTTTTTTTTTTTAGAAAAGCAGAAATGGAAAACCATCTGATCCACCTCTTAGTCAAGGGTTCTCTGGAGTACACTTGTAAACTTATAGGATGCATGCGCTTGTCTGAGCCATGTACTAAGCATGCCAGTCGCCATGGACAGTACACAAATAAACGGGTGTACCTGTGTGCCAATAAAACTTTATTTGCAGAAACAAGGGGGGGGGTTGGTCCATCATCTCAGCCATCATCCATGCAACTGACAGGGACTGAGGCCCTACTTATGCCAGGCACAGTGGGCATTGCAGATAACCAAGCTATGATGAGTGAACTTCAGTATAACATGGAGATGAGACCGACTAAAGGATGTTCAAGTATTTAAAAAAAAAAATTATTTATTTATTTATTTGCAAGCAGAGAGAAGAAAGACAGATAGAATGGACACCACAGGGCTTCCAGCCACTGTAATTGAACTCCAGACGAGTGTGCCACTTTGTGCATTTGGCTTTCCATGGGTACTGGGGAATCGAACCCAGGACTTTAAGCTTTGCAGGCAAGCGCCTTAACCTCTGAGCCATCTCTCCAGACCCCCACTTTGGTTTTATTTGGAGGGAGGAATCTCTGTCTAGAATCCTTTAAGCCCATTTTCCCAGCACAAGGGAGATCTGAAATACCTGAGGTCTGACAGCACCCTGTGTCTTTCTCAACCTACCAAACTTAAGGACGAAACAAGAGCAGGTACGGAATGAACGACATCAGGAGTCACAGCCACCACCATGCCTCATCGCTGCTCCCTGCCTCAGTTTCCCCATCCTGTAAAATGTTGTCTCCCAAAGCCGTTGCGACTATGTCTAAACACTGCTCTGGCCGAGCACTCCCGTGGTCATGATGCTAGCTGGCCGTCCTCATTTTCCTGGCTCCTGATCAGTACTGTCACCGAGCCCTTCAACCCCTCTCCTTGGTAGCTTCTTCCTCAGGACACACACACTAGAGAAGATTCCAGAACCAGTTCCCTCTGCTATCTCCTGCGCGCACATAAGCCCACGAGAATCCAGAGGAGCCAGGTCCCCTCCACCAAGGCTGGAGACAGGCAGCCCCCAAGGCTGTCTTTGTCAGTCAAATAACCAACCAACAATAGTTGCTTTTTTGTCCCATCCAGTTCTCCGAAGAGGAGTCACTTCCTCCTGCTAGGCCATTTCTTCCCCCCCCCCCCCGGCCCCCCTTACAAAAGGCCACAGCGGAGGCGAGAAAACAGGCAGCTCTCTCTGCACCCGAGAACCCATTACAATCAATTTGGGCAGCTCGCAGGCTTCGCAGACAGACTCGGTGTCGACTGGATTCTGTTACCGGCCTTGGGGAAAGGTGGGGGTGGTGGTGGCTGGGGTGGGTAGGGTACTGGGGGGGGGGGCTTGTGGGAGGCTGGAGCCTTCAGTCTTCCGCGGATGGGCCCCATTATGGCTGTAGGCTGGCGCCACTGCTGTGGGGGCTAGCTACCAGATGAGAGTGTCATCCGAGTGGGAGGTGGGGTGTGTGTGGGCGGGGGGGGGGGGGGGGGGGGGGGTGCTGCCCGTGTTAGCTTAACTCCTGTGGTCTCGCAGACTAATTGCTCACGGTGAAAACACACGCCTCAAAGTGCTCTGGCCTCGTCAATAATAGGGTATTAGATGTTTCAGTTCCTCACCGCATTGATCTGTTTCCTCCCCTCCTCACTCCTCGCCGGGCACCCTGCCCCACCCACCCACCCCCATGCTGCCTGGCTCAGGGTGGAATGAGTCCTCTTCCCCAGCTCTGTTTTTTTTTTTTTTTTTTAAGTGTTTTCTAAGCGTGTGTTTAGCATGAGTGGTGCCTAAGTGCTAATTGTTATGCCACAGATTGATTGGCGTCCAGATGACTTGCCAAGTTCCTACAGTCTCCTGGGGGGGGGGGAGGGAGAGGAAGGAGGGAGGAGACAAGAAGGCTGAGGGGGGTCTCTGGGATAAGGGGAGGAGGAGAAGGGGGGAATCCTTGTTGCTTCTGAGTTCCCTCACCCTCTGGAAGCTCATGTTTGTTGGTGGGGAGGCGGGGAGGGTAACCTCTATTGATATTTTATCATTCTAGCTTATTTATTACTTCTGCGTTAAGAGAGTGCAAAGATTTCTGTGTGGGGTGTGCTGGGTATATATACGGGGAAGCGGAGTTGTGGCTGATGGAATTGGAGTGGAGAGGTGGGGTACAGATGACTTTGTGGTCGTGTGTGCCCAGGACACTGGGTTTCCCATGAAATTCTGAACAACCCCAAATCCAGCCTAGGTGACAGGTGCCTGGTGTGTGTTGTTCAATTGCCTGTCTCTTTCCAGATGGTGAGAACCACTGTCCATGGAGCCAGGGCTGTTCCCTGGGATCCTAACATTAGGCCCGTGAGGTCCTGGAGGTCCCTGAATATTCCTTTTTATCCAACACCACTGGGTTTGAAGTATTTGAAGAACAGGGAGAACGGAGCGTGTCAAAATTTGCAAAGGACTGGGCAGTGGAACTCCTTGAACTCCCTCTGCAGCCCAGGCCGGCCCTTGAACTTGTGATTCTCCTTCCTTAGCCTGCCAGAATGCTGGGCACACCACCAGGCCCAGCCCACGAATGCTTTCTTACGAGGGGTAAAACATCGGTCTTGCAGGCTGACTCCTCCAATCATGGCCACCTGGCAAGGGGAGCCTAAGATTTCTGGGTGGTGCCTATTTAACATGAGACCACCACCAGTCTCTTCATCCCACAGTGACATCCAGGGGCTTCTAGACTCCAACTTCCAGGTGGGACTGGTTGGGGAGGGGGTCCCAGTGCACTCTGAAGTCAGACAGCCAGGGCTCACCTTCAAGTTGGACAAAACATCTGACCTCTTGGTGCCTCAGTTTCCTCAGCTGTGAAACAAGATTAAGGACAGCGTCTAACCCATAATAGGTCCTTAACGACAATGTATCTGATGGAAAATACTTCATAAGCAGGCAGAGATAATTCTGCTTTGTAGTATGTCTTTGTTCTGGAATATTCAGTGTATGAGTGCACGTGTGTGTGTGTGTGTGTGTGCGCACGCACGCGTGCGTGCGCGCAGGTGCGTGAATGCCAGAGGACAATCTCAGATATCATTCCTCAGGGTCACTGTCCCTTATTTTTTGAGACAGGGTCTCTTATTGGTGGCCTGGAGCTAATTAGGCTAGACTGGCTGGCCAGTCAGCCCTAGAGATCCAACTGTCTCTACTTCCCCAGCACTGGAATTACAAGTAAATATGCTCCACACCAGGTATTTGTAAGTGGGTTCTGGTTCTTTTTTTTTTTTTTGGTTTTTCGAGGTAGGGTCTCACTCTAGCCCAGGCTGACCTGGAATTCACTATGGAGTCTCAGGGTGGCCTCGAACTCACGGTGATCCTCCTACCTCTGCCTCCCGAGTGCTGGGATAAAGGCGTGCGCCACCACGCCCGACATGCTTGATAGTCAAAGCATGTGTTGTGGAGCAGTGGCCTCCGCTCACCTGGAACTTGGGAGAAGTGTACAATCACAGACCCTGCTTCAGACCTTCCTGGGA